>CM061103.1:12545000-12925000 GCA_030770545.1 Macropodus opercularis
AAGCTGTGGAAGGATGAGGTCACTGAGAAACGACACTAAGCAGCTCACTGGTGTTCTGGAGCATGATGTCATTTGGTGCACTTGACAATAAAGCGTGGGCCATTTGGACATAAAAAAAAGACCCCCCCAACTACGTGAGCTTTCCAAGTACCAACTCTTAAAGTGGTATTTCTCTGATGCTCTTTTTATCTGCAAAGCATGTGACACAGCTGTTGCTGCGTTGGAGACAGTGATGGGTCATGTGGGTGAGAAAAATATATCGGTTCCCTCCATCAGATTTAATCTAATCAACACCTTTGGAGATGGAAGTGTGGCTTGCATGTTTTACCATAATGTTAAACAGCTGTTTAAGTGAGAAAGTTAGAGAGACACAGTCAGGACTTTATGTGTGTTTTTTTTTAACTGGGTGCTTTGTGTCATTAAACAGTGTTCACGCAAGCATGTACACACACAGGCACGAATAGAGGAATATTATACAGTGACATGAAATAGAAAGAAGAAATCCTCGGGAAGAGTATGGATTTTGGTTTTCACAAATACACAGGTTTTTGGGTTGGGTGGGATCAGAGCTGCCTTTTCCTAGAAATCCTACTAAAACCTTGTGCTTTTGTTTGTTTCATCTGTCCAGGCTACAGACAAAGACGACGGCGTATTCGGGGTTGTGCGGTACTACTTAAGTGATGAGCCAGACCAGTAAGAGATACCTACACACACACACACACGCACGCGCTGACAGAAGCGATCTCTAAAAAACACTCTGACATTATTGTTTTGTATTTATTTGGCCACTTGTGGACGCTTTTACGGTGCTGTTACTGCCACAGAGCTGTGCCAGAGACAGCTGACTTACAACAGTGTCTGGCACTATGTTTTTTAACATCTGCTCCCTTTATCACACACACATTTACATAATCCATTTATTATCTTCCAGGCACATTATTAGTGTGACTTGCTACTGTTTAATAGTTTCTGTGTTAATTACCTGTACTGAGCATTATGTTCAAGTATGTTTGTTCTGTTTATTTTGCATTCGTTATTGTTTTTCATGAGAACATGCAAAACTGTTTTTGAACTAAATAGAACTTTAAAACTGAAAATAAGATGACTGCCCTGGTTTACAAGTGCATGTGCACCAATCAGCCACAACATTCAAAGCACCTTGTAATCTTAATGTGGTGATGAACAGGGGTTAGAATAGGAAAGATGAAGTTCAGATCAGCAGATGGTAATGATGAGACCGCTGGGTGTGTAGTGTTTCACTTCTTTCTCCAATATAGGTTTTCGCTGGATGAGGAGACGGGCTGGGTGGTTCTACGAGCCAATCTGGACTATGAGTTGATGCAGCGCTTCACGCTGACGGTGCTGGCGAGGGACGGCGGCGGAGAGGAGACGACGGGGCGGATCCGCGTCAACGTTTTGGACGTCAACGACAACGCACCTCTTTTCCAGAAGGAGGCGTACGTGGGCTCCCTGAGAGAGAACGAACAGGCGATCCAGTCGGTGGCACGCGTCAGGGTAAGATGTGTTTACAAGGAAAATGTTTTGAGACTCACACTCAAACCAGCATCATAAAGCTGCGTCGTTTATAGCAGCTGTAAAATACGCCATAATCCGACCCCTGTTCCTGTCACTGATTTTAAATATTAATATTACTAAACCAAACAACTGTTGTTTTGCTGCAATAAATACAGTAGGTTCCATAGCTAAACCAAAAATATTAACTATTGATTTACATCGGATCATTACTTGCATTACACAAAAACATTACACTTGCAACAGATAATCTAATCAAATATCAGACCCACACTCATCAAACTCACAAGCCTTTAGTTTCACTGCCGTCCACCTCCTCTATGTCCTTGTTTCCTGTGTTTTACTACACACCAGTGGTTCTATGTTTGTGTGCACTGTGTCCAAGAAGAACAGGTCAGCCTGGAGTAGTGGCTATCAGTCACTGCCACACAAAAGGCAGAGGCAAACAGGCACAATGGTAACTAATGGCTCAGCATTTCCTCTGATTGCGCCCTGAAGAGACTATTACGTCCCTCGTGAAAGTGGGTGCAGCCGTGGCTCAGCCGGCCACAGCGCACCGTGGCAGCTTGAGTTTGCGTTGCGGGGGCTGATGACTGGGCTCAACGCTTGGCTTGCTGTGTTTGATTAGTTTGAGCTCACCTTAAACGCTGCTAATATTAATATGCCGCCCAAGAGGAACGGGGAAGTCAGCGTCACCAATCTGTGTGAGCTGTTTGTTTGCCCTGGCACCTAACTGTACACGCACTGCTCCTGAAAACGGGCCGGGAAGAAGGAACAAGGGAAAAACAGCCAGATATATAAAGGAGGCTACTGTATGTTGAGAGACAAGGCAACGAGAGGCTTTCTGCTGCTGTTTCAAACAATGCCTGCAAGGTTTATGCCTCCTACTACAGTGCTTATGCTTTCTAACGGCTAAACCTGTTTACCCATTTTCTCCCCACTTTTTATTTTTCACTTTCTTTGCTGCTTAAGTATTTGATTTGCAGCCCCCATTGTTTTTTTTTTCTTCTTTTCTTTTACCGATAAGTGACCATCTAATATGAAACAATTTGTTGAAATTTCGTACGGGAAGACAGTCGGGAAGGGAAAACCAGCTTAGGAAGTTGTGGGGGTAGAAAGGTAGTGCTTACTCGACACTTTGGCATTAAATGAAAGAGTAGAGCTACGCGTGTTATGGTGAGATACAAGTGAGTGTTTTTGACAACCTGTCCAGACTCTAATGATGCCAGTGAGGCCCCGTAGACTCTCCTCACAGCCGGAGGACTAATGTTTAAGTTTCTGCCAGCTCGAGAATAATGAGGGGGTGTCATCATTGTTGTTGATGTTGTTGTGGATTAGCCCTGCAAAGTATGGTTTCATCTGTCCTCTGTCGGCTTGGCTTGTCTTGGCTCGGTTGGTGTTCATCCAGTATTGACGCTTGTGCCACTAATAGCCAGAATCAGCTTTAATCTGTCCAATAAAATGCCGTCAGTGACTGACAGCTTACTGGCTGCACACATATGCACAAACGGATCCGACCCCATGCTGTGCAAAAACACATACGGTTGAAGTATCAGCACTGTCTACCGGAGCATCTGTCCTGTTAGCCTGTCTGTCTTTCAAGAAACTTCTTCTCTCTGTGGAATTTTGTCACTCAGACATATGCTGAAGGCATTCCCATACTTCCCTCTCTCCGTCTGCCCACCCACAGGCTACAGATGAGGATTCACCACCTAACAACGTCCTCACATACTCCATCACTTCGGCAACGGCCTTCCCCGATTACTTCAGGATCGTCATGGTGGAGGGCTATGCAGGTGGGCTCATATTCACGCTTGCCTTATAGCAAACCGTCTGCTATAGTAAATGTTGTTTGCTGTTTGAACCATGCTTACTGCCGCTAATCACAACAGCCCACCTACCTCACTCTTTCCTCCTACCAGTAATCACTGTGACCAGCCCTCTGGACTATGAGAAGGTTCCCAAAGGCTCCATCTACCTGACAGTAATGGCCAAAGACGGAGGCAACCCATCCCTTAACAGCACAGTCCTGGTCACTGTGGAGGTGATCGTAAGTACAACCTGGAACCGCACATTCTCAGAAGATTCTTCTCTTTATTGCCACGTTTAATCTTTTCTCAATGTGTGACTCTGTGTTTTTCCCTCCACGAATGTAAATGTAAGTAATGGTTCTCCTTGTGCCAAATCGTCACTGTCCCGCCGCGTACGATCTCCAAACCTTTACAGAAATCTTCAGATGTGGCTGAAACTTTTCTGAGGAACTTATGGAGCTGTAGCATCGTGTGCACTGAATAACAACTAAACTGTCTTGTATTTATCTATATGTTTGAGACGCTGTGTGGCAGGTGTCAGCTGGCTCATGGTAGATTGTTTTTATGTCTTCACTTCTTATTAGGTCTCAGCATTTCTCCACTGTCTGAATTATTCTTCCTACCTTGTGATCCATGTCTGACTACGGCTTTGTTTGCAGTTTTGTCACAGAAAGTGCAGCTACAGTATCTGAGCTGCCAGCCCAGCTGCTTTTGTCAGACTTAACGCTAAATGTCTTATTTTACTGTGCTGGAAGAAGTAACAGCCATGTACTGTGGTTCAGAGGTTTAAACAGAGAACTACTCGTTGTGTTGCTTGTTTCCCTTCAGTTTGGACTTTTTTCCTTTTACAAATGTTACATCCCATGTGGTTCTCTCAGCATGTTATCTGTACGGTCTAACCACGTTTTCAGATCTGTAAGGACGGTGTTCTACACTTTCTGCAGCTCTTAAGCTCTGTGGTAGCATTGAATATGTTTTTGGCCATGAACAAGTTTTTGGTACAATGAGGAATGGAAGTCATCTTGTTTGTTTTTCTGTTAAATTTAAAATAGTAAACATTTACTTTGCTAAGATTCTGTAAATGGAGCAGTAAAAGTATAATGAGCATTCAGAACTCATAAACTCTATCCCCACTGGCTCTTAAACTCATTTCCACTGATCGAAATCCTTTATACATATAACTTTTAAGTCCTAAAAGAAGAAAAGACAGCAGAATAAATAAATCCCAATGGAATTTCCTTTCATATGCAAGGATAGTATCATGTCTACATGAGGGGAAAATATTGTGTGGAACAAGTCTGGAATTTAAAAATCACCGTGGAGACTGTCTGTCTCTCTCTGTCTGTCCTCCACAGTGTCTTGACTCACTCAACAGGGGTTTATCAGTAACTGGCAGCATCACACATACACAATGCTGTGCAGCAGTGTAACACCGAGCCCAGATAGATAATGGTGCCAGTGACTGTTGTTTAAGTGTTAGCACGTCCCAGCAGCTCGCGCAGTGGGGAGGCTCTCAGCGAGTAGCCACACAACTGGATGTGCTATTGTGAAACGAAGTCTAATTCAATGAGTGTGAGCTTCTAAGGAACACGAATGTTCTGGGAAAAGCTGTGTGACAGTGGAGGCAGCTCTATGTTACAGTTTTGTCATATTGTAGGTTTATTACCCTTCGGCTTTGGTAGAGTCAGTGCTGATAATGTTTGGAATGATTTCTTAACCTCCCAATGCAAATGTTTGTCCTCAGCTTTTGTGTTATCCATGTCTGGGCTTTCCCTCACTCCCCCAGCACTGAAGCTATGAATGCATTTAACTACACTGCTCTGTAAAACAGTGGCTTTAGTTAAGTTATAGTTACTACAGGTTTTTAACTGTTTTACTCTAAGTGTGTGTGTGTGTGTGTGTGTGTGTGTGTGTGTGTGTGTGTGTGTGTGTGTGTGTGTGTGTCAGTAAGTGTTAATATCGCTGCTAATGTGTGATGGTAGCTTCAGACCCTGCACCTGTTGCATTTTTACATTGTTTTGCTGTTGCTAATGTTCACACCTCCTCCAGGATGAAAATGACAACCCGCCAGAATTCAGCACAACGTCCTACGTCATTAAAATCCCAGAGAACATTATTGCTGGTGAGTCTATTTGTGGTGGTTTGCATAACTAACACTGCCTGCATCACTCTTACTGTTTATTCCCCTTCAAGTTTCCTTATTCAACAAATAGTTGCACTTTCTCAGGGGTATGTTTTTTTATGGCTGTTTCTGTAGTCTTGGCCTCCGCTGTCTTATTTGTTTAGATTTTGCATACTGGTTTAAATGCTCAGTCAGGATGCAGCATGTTGACTATTCAAGGCTAAATCAGTGGCTGCTATATTCATTCTCATGCAGTCAAAAGACTCTTTTATCCCAGACAATGGATTAGTTTCCAGTTGCTGAAGGGAGATCTGACCGCCCCTTCTCCGTCTGAGCTTCAGCAGATTCTGGCCACTTCTTGTGTCTCTGACCTGATTTGAAGTAGCACACAGCTGAGCAACTTGGGCTGAGGAATTTTAGGGGACTATGGCTAAAGTGCTTGGGCCTGAGCTGCCAGCCTAAGGGTTGGGCTGCGAGGCTGAGCTCAGGGCTAGCCCTGCGGCGGCTAGCCTCTCTTTTCCCACCCTGCATGGGTATTGATCAGTTTGTGCCAAGTATGGACTGTGCCAAACATGCTGATAATCCACTAATCCATAAATCCACCCGCTGCCGTGCCATCCGTTGAGCTGTATATGGGGGCGTTGTAGAAATTAGCTCTGTGGATGCCATTTCAGTCTGTCTCTACTTGTCTCTCGTCTCTCTCTCTGTTCGTTTTTTTCTGTCTTTGTCCCACTCTGAGTCGCAACTTTCTTTCTGTCTCACTCCCTTTATGCCTCCCTCTTCTCAGGGGCGACTGTGCTGCTTGTGAATGCTACTGATTTGGACGCCTCCCGGGAATTTGGCCAGGCCTCACTCATCTACTCCCTGGAGGGCTCCTCTCAGTTCCGTCTCAACTCGCGCTCGGGTATGTGTGTGTGTGTGTGTGTGTGTGTGTGTGTGTGTGTGTGTGTGTGTGCACGTGTGCTTATTCAAATGTGTGTATTTTCCAGGTCTTATTTCATCATTGCGGCATTGGTTAATTTATTTAAATTGAAATTAACTTTTTGATTCTTTTTTTCTGTGATGTCTACTGTATCTCACAGTTTTCAGATTCTAAAGAGCTGATGATAAATCTTTTTTTTTTCATTATAAATATTGATATATAGCTCTAACTCACTTGCTTGTGTGCTTTATTGTATTTTTTTTTTCTTTTACGTGTGTGTATAACAGGCGAGATCACTACCACAGCCCTGCTGGACAGAGAGCAAAAGTCTGAGTACATCCTCATCGTCAGAGCTGTGGATGGAGGGGTTGGCCCACAGCAGAAAACTGGCATTGCCACGGTAACTGCTTTGTAGCTAGTCTGATTATAAAATATAAAAAATGTACTTGTCCATTGTTTAATTCAAAGAATGTTCAGAGATTTGGGCTGAAATTTGTTCTGTTGTTCATCTTTAGCTATGATTTAAGTCTAGTATTTAACTTAAACCTTTGTTTAGGTGAACATTACGATTCTGGACATCAATGACAACGTCCCTGTGTGGAGGGATGAGCCATACTATGCCAACGTAGTGGAGATGAGCCCAATGAACACTGATGTCATCTCTGTGAGTGCACCTACACAAACCTGGATTGCTTTGCTTTGTTCAAGGTGATATCTAACTAATACTCAAAGGGTTTTTAAGGTTTACAGGGAGCGTCCCTCTGTTCACGGAGGCTGTGCTGTTGGACGACCATGTCTCAGTTGCTGACCATATGAACATAGTTTTACATAAATAAATACGTACAGATTACATATTTATATATGTGCAACTTAAATACACTAACTAAATCCAGTTCCTACATTTGTAGCATTTTTTGAATATTAATTAGTAGAGACATGCTCCGTAACTTTTCTTAATGTGTCGAGTGTATGTCAAAGCCTCACAGTCCCAGAACAGGACTGGCAGTAGTGCAGATCCCTTGTAAGGTTTGCAAACACCTTCTCCTTCCACCCAGTGAGGGAAAGTCCAACCCTGTGTGCAACATATTGATGTGAAAGGGTACCTTTGTATTTACGAGAGAGGTTCTGATCACGGATGTATGATTTTGACACAGTATCCATAGTTGATGCCCTGGCTGGACTGACTTTGTGTCTGATGCCAGATTCTTTGGGTTGTGTTTTCATTTATTGACTTTGCAAACTTGTATTAAGCAAAAGAATTAAAACAATTTGTCCGAGTTGAAGTGTGGAGAGTCGTCACTGGCAACAAGCGTATTAAAGGTTCCCTCCGCATGCTCGCTTCTTTACTAAAGATGGACAAATTGCAATCACTGTCGTGTCAAAGTAGGCATTTTAATACTACCTCAAACTCTTTTAGTCCTGCTGGTGTCTTTGGCAATATGTTGTTGTTAATTAAGCCCTGATTGTCCATTAATTAAAGAGGCGTCAGTGAGTATAATTAAGAAAGTCCGATTGCTAATTAAAATATAGCCTGCAGTGTTATGCATAGCAAATTATTCAGCTGCCAGGCAGAGGAGGAGGTATGAACCCATCTTGCAGTGGGGAAAGCAGAATCCAGAAATGGTGAGGAAAAAGAAAGGAAAGATACGAGTGTTGCTCTGAAATTGTTTCTAGATTTTCCACAAATTCATGTTCAGTTGTAGCTGCTACTAAGTTCAGATCATTCGGGGCGTCTCCAACGATGCGATGCATACTCTGTAGATCTCTGTGCTCAGTGGACAGACACTTTTGCCCCTCTGACCATTTTTCAATAAATCGGACCACCCAGGCTTACAGTCCTATAATTGGCCCCAAAGCAGCCCTAGTCCAGCCAGTGTTTCCATGGTGACAAGAGGCCACCTGCTGAGTCCTCGTGGAGGTGTCCAGCGAGCCCATGAATTTGGTAGCCAAGCCCAGTACAAGGATCAACACACTCAAATCCCAGAGCATCCCACCATCATCACTACAACATTTTACATTCAGCACCTCTGCACACACACACAGCAAGCCTCCTTTTATATCTCACATCAAACAATACTCTCTTCTTCTGCTACTCTGCAGTCAGTCCTGGGCTACAGTTCAATACACTCACCATTTTTAATGTGCTCTGCTTCGGACAGAATGGATTCATTCAAGACTGCAAGACTTGTAACTTCTATTACTAATCAATGGGCCCCTGTGATTCCTGCCTAAAATGTCGCCTTAATAATTGAATGCTTGAAAACCTTTGTTCCTCTAATGACCAATTAACCAGGTTTTAGCATTTTTAGTGATCGCTCTGAATAATTTATTAGCGCTTTAAAAATCTACCCGTGTTATAACCAGGCCCCCAGTTTCAGGCATTTATCACTAGTCACCGCTCAGTGTTGGAAAGAGACGCCTCAGTCTGACTCAGACACAGTCAGAAGTGGTTTATCGTGTGAAGATGTGCACTTATCAGAATTAATGTTACCATTATTATCACGTTTACAGTATGCTTTTACCTTTCATGATTCATTTCCTCCTCCTCAATTCCTTCCCATTCCTTCATCTCTAAGTTCTCCTTATTAAACTGCTTTTAATAAGCCGTACCCTGTATATGATGTGGCTCGAAATGGAAGCTGTCTGTATCTGTGTCTGTCCAGGTGTTGGCAGTGGACCCTGACAATGCGGAAAACGGGACAGTAGTTTACAGCATCAGTCCAGAAAACCCCTTCTATACCATCAACAACATCACAGGGAAGATCCGCACCAGTGGGGCAACCCTCGACAGGGAAAGCTCCAACCCCAGGGACTCGATGCTCATGAGAACCATTATCATCTCAGCGGTTGACCGTGAGTGGTGCCCATTTGTAAGAAGATATATCAGCGTCATCAATGCATTTGTGTCTTTCACTGAGTAAAGTTGTCTCATGAAACATCTGTAAAATCTGAGAGCCTAAATAGCTTTATGTGATTCTCAGTAGAGAGTCTTCCACTCTTCTCAAAGTCTCATTCCTCAAGTTTTATGTTGACCATGAAAGTTTTTACTGTGGCTAATAAACTCCTTTGACCATGAAATGTGAGCGGAGTGTGTATGTGTGTTTGTGTGTGCTTATGTGTCTCTCTGGCGCCCTCTTTAGGCGGCTCACCTCCACTGCGTGCATCAGCGAGCGCCACGGTGTTTGTCAACCTGCTCGATCTCAATGACAACGACCCAACCTTCCTCAACCTGCCCTTTGTGGCTGAAGTGCTTGAGGGGCTGCCCATTGGCTCCTCCGTTTTTAGGGTAAACCACAGGACTGTGTGCATGTGTGTTGAAAGCATCCTTTTTAAGTATGCAACTTCTCTCAGCAGCTCCCGAATCTCACGTGGAAGGTTTTGTTGATTATTAAGGGATGAAGCTGGACAATTAATGAGTTTTTGTGTTTTATTTCACTTTCTTTGCCTCCCTCTCATATTCTCCTCTAGGTCCAGGTGGAGGACCCAGATGAAGATAAGAACGGTTTGATCACGCTGGCGTTACAGATGGGTATGCCTCGCCTCGACTTCTACCTGAACACCAGTACTGGTGTTCTCACTTCAACAGCGGTTCTGGACCGTGAGCAGATTGGACAGTACTATTTGAGGATCATAGCCTACGATGCAGGAAAGTTCCCTCGTACTTCCACTTCAACCCTGACTGTGTCAGGTGAGAGCCTGATGATGTCAGACTGAGTTTAAGCTGAGTTTCTCTGCCTTGCCACAGTGAATTCTGGGTTTTTGTTATTGTACATAATTAACCAATCACTTCTCAGAAATTTGTTGAGCGAGCTACCACCTCCTACAAAAGGAGAATAAAAGATTCTGAAAGCAGACTAACTGCGTGACTGCTGTGAAGATGGTAAAAATAGAATGGAAAATCTGAATAGGACTTCTAGGCATTTTTCAAATCTATCAGATGAGTCAGAAGCGTTAAAATATTTCCACAGAGGTCTTTTTTTACTACAGTTACTGTAGCAACAAACGCCACAATAACAGGGCCCATGTGTGGCCCTGTTATTTATTACAGATGTAGCTCTACACACTGCACCACCCTGCTGCCTTATTTGTCTTCATGTACATCTATTTGTGTGTCCTCATGTCTTTCTGACTGTGTGTTTGTGCGCGTGCACCAGTTCTGGATGTAAATGATGAGACGCCCACCTTCAGTCCTCGAGTGTACAATGTTTCTCTGCTGGAGAATGTCCCTAGAGACCGCTCTGTAGTGCGCCTCAGCTGCTCTGACAACGACGCTGGCCTCAATGCTGAACTTAGCTACTTCATCACAGGTCAGAGGTCACAGTGGGAAGTGTTTTGATGTGTCTGTGACCCACAGAGCTGTACAGTTATATGAGCCACGCATTCATGCTGCACATTTTTGTCCATCCGTCTGTGACTTTGTATAAGGACGCTACTTCCTGCATGCTTCTTTTTATTGCGTGTGGACCTTTTTTTTCCCGCGCATTTGCCTTGAATCAACGAAAACGTGTTTGTGTTTTGTATTTTTAGGTGGTAATCAAGATGGCAAATTCAGCGTGGGCTTCAGAGACGGAGTTGTTCGGACTGTGGTTGGCCTAGACAGAGAGACCCAAGCAGCTTACGTTCTGGTTGTTGAAGCTATAGGTGTGTCAGTAATTCAAATGTTGGTTTATTTTATACGTGATCATCTTTTTTTGGTCTTTTTACACTGTTAGTTGGGGCCACAATGGAGCTTGTTTTCTCCCTTGTTTTGTTTTGTCATCTTCAAAGCTACTCCCCTCAACTCATACATGACAATGATGGGGGGGGGAGCGCATTGCCTGCACATCTGCAGTGATTTCAGACTATTGCTCTGTCGCCTTTGTTCCTGTTTGAAAAGGAAGAACAAAAACTATGAGGTTTTCCTGTTTTGGAAACCATTGAGTCACAGTAGCTTATCTGCTAAGGCGGCCAAAGACAGAAGAGAGGGGAGAAGAGGCAGAGATAATGTGAAACTGTGCAAGAGAACAGAATTGCACATATTGTCCTAATTCAAAAGCAGCTGAAAATGACCCAGGTTTTGATAAGCCAGCAATGTTCTGCTCTTACTTATTCATAACAAGCTATTTCTGGTTTCTGCTCTATTTTTCAAAGATTAGTGGATCACTTCATGTAACATAATAATAAAGAACCAGTTCCATTTTTTGTTATATATGTTGTAATAGTATACCTGAGAATTTAGTACAACGCTGTCGTTTGCGCTGATATTAACTCTAAAGTGGGCATAAAAGTGGCTGAGTTCAACCCATCTGTTTGCGAATGTGTCCGTTTCTGCTCATAGACAACGGTCCAGCAGGCAGCCGCAGGACGGGCACGGCCACTGTGTTTGTCGAGGTGCAGGACGTTAACGACAACAGACCCATCTTCCTCCAGAACAGCTATGAGACCAGCATACTGGAGAGTGTGCCCCAGGGAACCAGCATTGTTCGGGTAGAAAACGCACACGCACACACACGCGCACACACACTGCTAAACATGTGGAAACAAACTGCACTCCCAGAAGTCCAACAAAAGAAGTCACTTTATTTCCTAACATAATAACAGCGTCTTTTTTGGCTCGGGGTTCGGCGTCATCAGGTTTTGACACCTACGTGAAATGATAAATCAGAAAATAATTCCTTTGCGTCCATCCTAATACAGATAAATGGTCAGATTGATGGAATAACTACTTGCTGCATTTAATGTAGAGAATACCGCTTAGCATTAATACTATTTACTAATTAACACAACGTATACAATGGTTTAAACTGCTTTCACGTTGAATGGTGGCCCAGGGCATTTACTGTATCATGCCCCTGCTACTGTTCTTAGAAGAATGTGAACTTTAATCCAGGGCAGAGGATTTGACAAGGCGTCAGATTCTCGCTGACAGGATTTCACTGTCGTATTAAATCACTGTTACCTCGGCTGAATGTAGTGCAGAGCTCTCCTGATAAAGACCATCTATGCTCAACATTGTTACCTACTGTACTACAGAAGGAGAAGCACTCAGCCGCAAAAGTGCATGAAGCTGCCACCAAGGCTTTTTGATTGCCTACATTTTATGCACATACTGTTTATAGTAGTAAACCTCCTCCACCTGCGTAAAACAAATGCTAAAACATTATTTTCATGTAAACTTCACTCACAGGACATATTAGTAGTGTTGGTAGCACCAACAATAAAATATACAACTTGTCACTTTGAGAAGGACCCAGTCGGTCCTCAGTCTGTCTTCAAGTCAGATTTCGGTGACATAGTCAAATAGACATGGCACAGTGAGGTGAGGCTCAGCGCTGGCTTCAGGCTGTGGTGTCTGTCGGACTGGACTGGGCCGAGATCCATTTGTGCTCCCGCGTTCGTGTGGCCTTCGATGCGGCGGACGTCTGAAGGAGAGGTTGTATGAACGGCGATAGGAGCCTAGCCTCCTCCACACCTTGAGCTGAGGCTCACTGGACCCACTTCTTCCACGAGTCATACTCTCCCCTGGACCACAGCTTGCCTCAGAGTCCCCATCCTGATCAGAGGGCCGGCACACTGCCAGGAAGGCTGCAAGCCCAGCCAGCAACAAGGACAAGCCCAGCACCACCATGATGGTGAATTCTGGGTCATGGGTGTCTGAAGCATAGGGTGGCGGCTGTCGAAGGGTGGAGGAGATGGACGTGGTTGTCAGGCTGGACAGGCTGCTGTTTTCTGCACTAGGCGTAAAGGTGGAGTTGGAGTCTGGCTCAGTTGGGCTCATCTTCTTCTGGATGGAGAAAAAATATTACATTGGACTTTGTGCGTTTACTGGTGTACTGAGTGTGTCTGCTCTCTTGATGTGTTTTTGTGTCTTAGTCACAAACTTAATTGGGCTTATTTGTTTGCTTATTTTCACTATTCTATGATCTTACAGCGAAGGGCTTTCATTACGTGTCCACATTCACACATGCACACCTTCACAAACCTGCAAGATGTAGTGAGTGTTTGGCATTTGGGGCAATTATGTAGCTATTAAATCAAGGACTACAAAACAGTCAATGCTTGACAGGGTTTCTTCGGTGTAAAACAAATTGGGTTTATTAAAATGCCCCTTGCAAAATGCAAGGCACCCACCTCTTCTTCCCCGGTCTCCAATTATCCCCCCTCTCATTCTGTGCGCCCCCATCTTCAGCATTGTAACATTTGTAAATGTCATCATCCTTAATTCAGCGGAGACAAAGCATGGCTTATCGGTTTAAGGGAAACACATTGGGACGTGAAATTATTTTTAAGACCAAATGCCAGGAAAGCTGTGAAAAGGCCAGTGGAGCAGGATGGCTCGTTAGAGAGTCAGTTCATTAGTCAGCGCCTTCAAGCACATACTCGCACACGCAGACACAAGTTATTCAAACACAAAGTTTCTTTCTCATCCACTCATACTGTAGACTGCACTGCACATACTCATGATTAGGAAGGCTGCTCTTAAGGTGGGCAGCTTAGCTGGAAGGCATTCACGCTCTCTATCGCCACATAGGGGGTGCTGCTGCTGCTGCTGCTGCTGCTGCTGCTGCTGCTTCGCATGTGACTGTCAACTCATTTGTCAGCTTCACTTTGTGTAGCCTTTCCACATTTTTTGCCAAAAAACAGTTTTACCACTCGCACCAGTTCTTCAGTCATTTGTTAGTAGCATTCTTCCAAATTCTACTTAGATTGGTTTCCCTAGTATTTTCTCTTGGCTGGTCTTTGTTTTGTGGTATTACTTTTTTAAAATTTGCACAGAAATCAATAAATATGCCAAATACTATTATTTCACAACCGTGTGTAGTCTCACATGGCAAGATGAATAAATCCTGAGCATACAAATAGTTCAAATGGCCTTGTAATACTGCTTGTACAGAGTTCAAGCACATGTCAAGCAGCTCACATGCTGAAATCATGATTTTCAGTTTCGTGATGAGATTTCACAGCACACGCGTGAGACAATAATGAAACTGAAGGTATTCAGTTTAATTTAGTTTACCTTTACTAAATGCTAAACAATGAACACTTTTCACCAAATTGGATCTTTAGTGATCTGGAAACAAACATAGCAACTTATACAGTGCAGATATCTTAATACTCACACACACACACTCTTTAAATCAGTCCCTTGTCTAGTCGAAGTAACTGAGGTCAGTTGTGTTTCTTGGCTTCAGACTCTTGTTTTTCCCCTTAAACTGCCACTTTCCCAGAGACAGCAGGGAAATACTCCGGAGGAAGAGGAGAAAAGGGGGTAAGATGTGGGTAACAGCGCCATAGTTGAAATATCTCAGTATTGTTTTAATCTCAGAGAGCTGCAGACAAAAGTGTCTTTAGTTTTGTGAGCCACACAGAGGATTAGTGTATAATCTCCTAGTTCTTACACTCCACATGCTCAAACTTACAACATCTGGCTCTGTAATGTCATCTTACACTTTATACACCCCTTGTGTAGCCTAAGTGGTGCAGTCCACTGTGTAATACCCTATTCATCACTCACTAGTCTCAACCCCTAGCCTAGTTTTTTTTTTTTTTGTCTCCCCTCACCTCCCCTCCTCTTTCTCCTCTCCACATCTCTTTATAAAGCTAATGAGACTGAAGTTGGGCCCCTCTTCACAGACAGAGCAGAGGAGGACGCACAGGGCAGAGATAGAGCCTGCGAGAGAGAGAGAGAGAGGGTGTGTGTGTGTGTGTGTGTGTGTGTGTGCGCACACGCATACCTTAGCACACAAACACGCTGAGTGTCTTGAGTGTGTATCGCTACAGTCATTGAATATGTACTTTGTAGGAAGCTCCACAGATTTTGACACAGTCCACAAGAGGAGCAGAGTGTGATCCAGTGCCAGCAGCTCAGGGCTGTGCTGGATTCAGAAGTCGCTCCTATGACATGGCCCATTCACCAGCAGCCCAGCATGCTTCACTATTTATCAGTGTATGTGCTGGAGCCATGCGGTCTGTGCTTGGTTTGGGGTTTTGGCTATAGACTGTGGCTAAGAAAGACTCTTTTCCCTGCCTAGATGAGGTTGCTGTGGCAACATGACACTTTGCACCAGTGGATGTGTGGTGAATGAGAAAGTATGCTATTTCGTCCCGTTGTGTGTAGAAACCACGAAATCAAAAAAATGAATCAACTTGTTCCGGTATTAGTGAAATGAACATCTGAGTCCTAACCATGAGCTCATTATAACTATGTCTGAAACAATATATGTGACACTCAATAGAGGAAAACTACAACCAAGTCCAAACAACATTTGAGCATAAGTTGAGGTGTTTGCAGTCATGTATCAAGTACATAGCGCTAAGGTGTGCAACGATGCAAACTCTGCAAATGGAAGATGGAAGCTGTGTGTCGCTGTTGTCCCTGTGTCTACCTGGGTCTCTCTCTAGTTATTTCATGCAAGTAACGACTGTGTCTGCACAGGTTCAAGCCACCGATGCAGACGAGGGAGAAAACGGCCGAGTTCTCTACAGAATTCTCACTGGTGAGAGCTGCTGTTTGATTTTTCTTCTGCCTGTACAACTAGCAGATGTTTCAAGTGAAAAGATTTCAACCCAAGGACTAAATCAAATGTCTTGCTGAAAGAAACACACTCGTAGGAGACTTTCTCTCACTTTCTTTGTTTCACACACACACAGGAAATAGCAATGACCAGTTTAGCATCGACAGACAGACCGGGCTGATAACGAGAGGCCTCACGGCTCTCGACAGAGAAACAAGAAGCTCGCATGTGTTGGAAGTAGAGGCCTACAACAGCGACGAGGGCAGCATGAGGAGCTCAGTGAGGGTGAGGAAGAGAAAAATAACTGGAGGTGGACAGAGACGCCCAGTGGAGCGATAACGTGCAGGTCTTATTGCACTGCAGGCTATATGTGTAGTAACTCAAAAGAGATGATCCCTTCTACGTGAATCCTGTTCACACATCCTGCTCCTTAACTGTGAGACCGCTGAACGTCTCATTACGTCATGAGTCAATAAAAACAAAGATAAAAGGCTCAATTCCTATGTGTAATTTTTCAACATTTTCATCATTTGGCTGCAGGTGATCATATATGTAGATGATGCGAACGATGAGGTGCCAGTGTTTACCCAGCAACAATACAACCGCCTGGGCCTTAGAGAGACCGCTGGCATTGGAACATCTGTAATTGTGGTGCGTGCCACAGACCGTGACATGGGTGAGTCGATCAAAACATCCTCCCTTACACAGAAAGAGACATTTAGCTGACTCTGGCTTCAAACATCCCTTTTCTGCTCCGCTGGCACGAGCTGTTCACATCACCAGCCCAAACACAGCTTCACTAGAAGTCCTACATACCTCTAGAGTACACTGTTGCCATGCGAAAAGGCTGATCACTGTACAGTAGCTGGGTTTAAACTTCCTCTATTCGTTTCCTGTATTGTTAATGTTTTCAGTTGCTTCGTGACACATCTGGTGCATTTTCCAAAGCATTAAAGCAGCTGAGAAGCAGAGAGGAAGTCAGCGTAGCCAACGGTACAGCGTGTAGACAACATTGCTAAATAAAAAACTGAAATGCGGAAGCGCAGACTGTGTGTCATCACACTACAGAACACTACTTGGGAAAAACAAATTTCATGTTATTACCATCCATGTCCTGTCTACCTCCTCAGGTGATGGCGGAGCTGTGGCTTATGCCATAGTGTCCGGCTCAGATCGCAAGTTTGAGGTGGACATAAGCACTGGGCTGATAACCACTCTCGACTACCTGGATTACGAGACCAAGACCACCTACTTAATGAACGTCTCGGCCACTGACCAAGCTCCACCTTTCCACCGGGGCTTCTGCACCGTCTATGTCACATTACTCAACGAGCTGGATGAGGTGGTGGCCTTCGTCTCCACCGGTTATGAGACTTCAATACGCGAGAACATCGCCACTGGGACAGAGGTTGTCCAGGTGCAGGCCCAGTCGCCTGACAACCTGAACCAGCTGACTTATCGCTTCGACCCTGACACATCGCCCGCAGCTCTGGCCCTCTTCAAGATAGACAGCGTCACGGTGAGTGAGGGAGCAGTGGAGGAAAGGCCATCGCACAAATTAACACAACGCACATCTTTTTTTGTGGACTTCAAAGACTACACCCGCTTTCTGTGAAATGTGTTTCACCCATTTACCACAGTATGATTGGATAACACCTTTCTCTGTCATTTAAGCTAACACTCTCGTTGCTGCATAACTGTAAGCTGATCAAAGAGCTTGTTTGCTTTGAAGTAATTTGATTCCTTTGAAAGAGGAGAAGCACAGACTTTTTTGAAATTGTTGATTATTATTTATGATATTGTCTCTGCATGTCACACTGGATCCATCTTTGTGGATGCTGATGGTGTGTGTCGTGTTCCAGGGCCGCATAACGGTGACAGGCCTGCTGGACAGAGAGAAGGGGGACTCATACACTTTGACTGTTGTAGCTGATAATGGAGGACCTAAGAAGGACTCCACTGTGGTATGTTGCTTCGTTGTGAATTAAATTATTTAAACCCTAATCCTCACATGCAGCTTTGAGTTTATTACAGTATGTTTATATATGTGTTCTGTTATAGAAAACTTTTCCTTCCTCTTTTGTTCCATGCATCTCTTGTTGGAATTGCAGAAGGTAAGACTATATATTTATATGGTCATTTTCAGGCCTCAGACTGAGTACGGTATGAAACTTATGCGTCTACTGAACACACATTGTTTAGCTTGTCTTGTGAGGTTCATCTTATCTCTGAACAGGTTTCCATCACCATCCTGGATGAGAATGACAACAATCCAGAGTTTGACATCACGTCTGATACTTCAGTGGGAATCCCAGAAGACACACCCATGGGGAAAAAAGTGGCAGTAGTGCTGGGCAGGGACAGGGATGCTGGACTGAACGGACTGGTGAGAACAAAGGAGAACGTCTGTATGTCTGGCTCTTTAACATCAAGTCTCTCCATATTTTAACTTCCTTGTCAAATATATTTAGTAGAATTCTCTATTTCTTCTCCTGGTTCTGCTGCTGTGCTGGGCTTTTATTCAGACTCCCTATCGACCCATTAGCATGCCTTATAACTTACTTAAAGTTTTGGACTGGTACAGCCAAACATAATTAGTAAATAAACCAAATTAATGTACATTATGATTAGAAATTCTCACTGTAATGGGATATTTTCAATGTTTCATTCTGTTCCCTTTCATCTTGTCCAATTTTCACTCATTACTTTTTCTCAGGTGAATTTCACTTTGGTGGCAGGAAACATGCAGGATGTGTTCATGATCAAAACCGTGAACAACACGTATGGGGAGGTTTATGTCAATGCTCCTCTGGACAGGGAGTCAGTGGACCGCTACCTACTGAAGGTCAGGCAACGCTTACATTTATCTCTACCGCCACACAACCGTTTTCACACATGGACAATCATAGCTCTGCATCCGCTCAGCAAAATAAACTGATTACACATGACGCTTATTGTGTTGATCCTATCTAGATTGTGGTACAGTACCACCACTGACATTCATCTCACTTTGTCATCTATGTGGCAAATTAGCGAAGATACCAAACGTTTGATCCACTTTAATCTGCACGTCACTGTGCATGCATTCTCAAAAGAAAGAAACCATTTTTGCAGGTGCGCGCTATCGACAGCGGCTCACCTCCCAGATACACAGACCACTCCCTCACAATTAACATCTTGGATGTCAATGACAATGCACCTGTCATTCAAAGCCAGAGGGGATACAATGTCAGCATAAGCGAGGTATGGGCACACTCTCACGTCACATGCAGCATGAATTTGCATATTCCTGTAGTTATGTATATTGTTGCAGTACAGAAGAAGAACAGTGTACGTTTCACAAGACAATACAGTTGTTAAATATTTAGTCACAGGTTTGTTTTCATTATATTGTAGGACGTCAGTGAGGTTTTTTAATGCTTATTACAGAATGTTGGAGGAGGCACATCAGTGCTCCGTGTGATGGCCACCGATCGAGACATTGGACCCAACGCTATGCTGTTTTACTACATAACTGATGGGAACCAGGATCTGACCTTCCGCATGGACCGTGTGACGGGAGAGATGGTGACACGTCCAGCTCCTCCTGACCGGGAGCGCCAGCAGGAATACGTACTGACAGTCACTGTGGAAGATGATGGGACACCGCCTCTATCGGTGAGACGCAAAGTACTGTAACAGCAGCAACCAGTACAATGAAAAATGTGTCTCCATACGTTAAATACCTCTAACAGGCTGCAAAAAGCATCATACATATACATATTTCCATGGAACATGTTTGGGCAGTCTAGAAACGGATCCAACAGAGCAGAGTTCACGTTTTTAAATTGATGCTTTCTCTGTCGAAACGTTTAAGTTTTCAGTCAGGCTGAAGAAACTATTTGATTCAGCACTGAAACCTTTTGACCTAACAAGACAGAAACCCAGTAGCCATGAATCAGTTACCAAATAACTTGACCTGGATGACAGAGAATCTTCACTAACATTTGTTGCTTTCTTGGGCCCATTTCATAAAGGGCCCCCTAGAGGTCGGTCACTGTACTACAAACAGTCATGTCTGAAAAATGTGCTGATTTGCTTCTTGTTTACTACCTGCATTACATCTCAAATCAACCAAGGTAAGACTAATGCAACACATGTACTGTGAGTACATGAAATGCAGTGCTGGGTTGCTCTTCAGTATGAGGTGATCGGCTGTGAAAGCGCAGGAAACACCTTTGCCTATAAACAGGAAAACCACAAGATCTATGTTGTGTATCCTGTTTAGACGTGTCGGTAAAATCTGCACGGATGATGTGTGTCACATCTGAATCTACTATCATCTGACATTTGTTGGGCCGTGAGGTTGAAAGTTCAAATGGCCTTCGTCATTTTAATCTGTACGTCCCTATAATCCCTAAATCCCCCAACATCTAGTAATTCAGATTAACATAAGACTGACTACACAAAAAATTATATATATTATTAACAATTTAATAATAAATTAACACTACACCAAACTGATACAGGACAGTATTGAACTATACCCAGCTCAACCTAATAGTGACATCACAGTGGAACAACGTTACGGTACAGTTTTAAGATCAGGACCTGTGCAGTTTTAACTTTATGTATCTAGTGCACACAGTAAGATGTGAGTACAATAAAACAACTCTTACCAGCACATGACATAAAAAGTCATTGTGAGACCAAAGAAACCACAAGCGTCTCTTGATCCCATCAAGCTCGGTCTCCACTCATAAAACAAGATACACTAAGACTGTTTTATCATTTTCTTTCCTCAAAGGCAGGCTCCCTTTGGTGTGCACCATTTTAGAGGCACACAAGTGGAACAACCTTGTTCCATCTGTAATGGCTCCCTAGGCAGCTAGTGCAGCATGTCCTTGTATAGTGATAGTTTTGGAGACGTGCCAATTGAAAGGAACACTGATTACAAAGAGGAGACACAAGGTTTAAAGGTTTAAGAGCACCACTTTATTACACAGCTACAAACCATGCAATGCAAATGCAATATACAGCTTGTGCAGAATGCAAGACAAACACAAACTGCAGAATTACTCTCTCTCTGTCGCTCACCCTCACCACACACATTTTACACACTTGTCGACCTGCGATACGTACTGACTTAATGCAATCCCTAGCCCCTCACCCACCAGAGAGCTAACCCCTACTCGGAACCTAACTTTAATCTTTACCAAAATAAAGTTCTACACAAAGTCCTTTGGATAATTTGTGGCCAAAATGTCCTCTATAATCTATATATACACGGAGGCTGACTAAAAGACACAAAGGCATACACACACAAACACAGCTACCTGAGTAAAAAAAAAAGATTTCCGTCGCTTCACGTTCTGTACACCGGTTACCTCGATATTTAAAAACCGCCAGTGGTTTTGCACAGTCACACACTGACATTTATATCAGTCATATCAACACTGAAATGATTTCCAACTAATATTCATTCTTGAATACACAGTGAAATTATTGTCTTTGATTTGCAACAACCATCCTCACATGCGCTAATAAGTATTTAGCTATAAACAGTCACAACGATTGCACACAAAATATAATCTTAATCCTTATACAGTATATACATTGCTATGGCAGTAATTAAGCTGTTGTTTTTGGTGGTTTGTTGTAAAAAGCTACATTCAAGAGAAAATCAGTTATTATTAAACTGCATATGCATTGAAGCATTATCAGCAGGAACCGATAGAGGACCAATGCTGTTTCTACTCCAATTTCAGCACATATAGTAGAAGGTAATAAGGCCACTGTAAATTGGTGTGTTTTGGTATTGCAGGTTCAGAAAGGAAGAGTATTTACATCAGCAGAGCCGTAACTAACTGAGGTAGAAAATGGGGAAGAAAAAGAAGCCAAGGCTAAGTAGAAATGATACCAGGTAATGCCATAAAAACAGAACATGTACACGATTTGGTCTGCTCTGCTGACAGGGCGCGTTATATTGCTATGCCAGGGATGGGTTCGAGACTTTGCTCACTTTCGCACTTGTGCCTTTTTATTTCCTGTCTAGTTTGAGTTTCAAGGTGCGTTTGCAGGTGGGCGCTATGAGTGTGTGCTTGTGTGCCAAATAGCGAAGACTGTGACTTTTTAAACTTCCTAGGTTTATCTGACAAGCCGCACATAATCAAACAGATCAATTAAAGGTCCGTCTCACATTGTGCAGTTGTTCACGGCGAGTGAATATTAACCACCAATGATTAAATTGCAGTTCACAACCAGCCTTAATGCATTAAACACAATTACAAAGTCATTTGGAGAACAGCAGAAGTTGCCTGTGTTTTATCTCATCCCACCAAGGATCCCCACCCTGTGCACTCTGCGTTTGTCACGTAGCCCACCACCTCCACAACAAATGCTCACATGAAAGCTTTGGCTCTTGGCCTCCAGCTGTTGTTGCATGTGGAAATTATTTTTGAATAAAAAACACACTGCATTCCTTCCTGCGGTCCAGACAATGCACAGACAATTCCAGCAAATATCGCTGTGAGACAGCTGAGAATTGCAACATTGCACTGGAGAAAGGAGGAAGAGAGCTTTTTCCAGATCAGCAGTTATAGCGATGAGAAAGGTTTCGATCCACTTTAAGCCTGCAGGACGTTGGGAGACTCTGGGATGGTGTCTGAAAATAAGAAAAGAGTAGATTCATGAGGTAATCAATAATTAAAATACACAACGTTTAATAAGGGAATTTAAATATGACGGTGTTGCCTCCACATATTTAAATTGAGCTTCATGCTAAAATGTACATTTTGTCAAATGTGCTTTTTCATGTCCTTCTACACGGAAGAGAGAGATATTTCACAGAATCAAATGTGTTTTGCTTGAAAAACATTATAAAAGGGAACAAAGACTTGGGTCTGAGTTGTGACACATCAGACGTAACAGGGAAACGGCTGCTAGTTAAATTCTTCTCATCTTAAGGTCAGCAGGCCAAAAAAACATGAAGCGTAAAGCTGATCTGTGGCTTTTATCAACGTCAAGCCTCAGACAAGAAATCCAGACTGTTTGCACAACATTTGTGGACTTGAGAAGAAAATGAGCATTAGCAAGGAAAACGTACCTTTTGAAATGTAAAACATGTATTTTCCTTGAATATTATTGCTTTTATCAGTATTTTATCAGATGGTTCCATCTGTCACTTCATGCAAGCAGATCTTTTCATAATAGCACTGTCAGCTAGCAAAGGCTTTTAGGAGTATTATCACTAGTCAGTAGACAGTACCACCTTCAGTGAGTGTTTTGAGACTGGACAATGTTTGCACATAAATCTTTTGTATGTTTTTAGTTCTGGTTTTGTACTTCGCCTGTGAGCTGCCAGAAAATTGGCCGCTCCACCTCAGTATGGCTGGAATGTCTGCACAGATGCTCCAGGAATCGGTAGGAAAAGCCTCAGGACTGAAGCCTTCACCGTCACTAATTTGCCGTCGTTGCCTCACATTGAGCTGAGCACACGGCTGACGGGGCCGTGAGTGTTAAATGGGTGTCATGGGGTAGAGAGTGCCACAGCCAGAGAAGAAAGTTTCATTTGTGTGGACTTGAAAACTCCAACTCCATATATATATGGAGTTGCCATATATATATATATATATATATATATATTTTATTATTTTCTTTCACTCTTTTTTTTGTGAAAAAAAGAGAGTGAAAAGCATGCACGTTTGCACAAGAACATGCACCCTTCTCCAACACTTCCCCTGAAAGCAAGATGTTTTAACAGAAGCACACACAGCTTGGTTATTGATTGCATCAGTCTTTTACCACATTATGTGCATTCTGAAAAGTCTTTTTGACAACTATGTCAACTATAGTTCTGCCTTGTCCTATCTAGTTTGAGTCGATGTTGTGTTAGGATGTTCAGCTTTGTGTCTGCATCCTACCTTCACTTGGGAAGAATACGTCCCCATGTGCCGGTGGAGACAGGGGGGTTCCTGGCTCAGACAACAGGTGGCGTCCTACCTCAGAGGACTGTCTGGTCATGATCTGAGAAACGGTACGGGTCTTGGTCTGAGGTGATCCCCCAAGAAACACTGGGTTCTCATGGCCCTGGGCTTCACTGGGTGCACACAGACACACACACGTACACACAAGAGATGAGTAAGTGGCATTGACCCAGAATACGGTTGCAACACTCATCTGTTGCTCAAGACATTTAAAAAATCCAGGTCTGTCACAATTCTGTATTATACGGTTCGAAAGAGGTTTGATTCATAATAAATGCAGGCTGCCTGGTAATAATATGGCAATAGATGTGTAATAGTATTGTTTGACAGAAACTAGCTGCAATACAACATGAGGCATTTTGTAATGAACACATACAGTAGTAGACAGAGTGTTATTATCCTAAAGAGCAGCTGTGTTTGGGCACTGACTGACTCACTGTGGGAAAACTCACCTGTCCATTCTCACCAGCTCTTGTCCACCTGTGAGAGAGGAAACAGGAAAGGGGCTATTGTGAATTATTTGAAACATAGCGGAACACTACAGATGCTGTGTGAATGTACTTCCTATTTTAGGAAATGCAGTTAATTGACCTCACTGACAGGAAACACAAGTGACACAAAACACTGGGGAACAAAGTGTGAGAGATTTATGATTGCCCCATTGCACGGACGTGGAACTAGTTGCGTGTGTGTTTATGCACGCGTGCAAGTTCGTATATCAGTAATACGTACGTCTGCTTGAGTGGCCGCCGTGTCTTTGTTTGTACACAAGCACTAGGATGAGAGGCAGCGCGAGCAAAGCCAGGATGCAGGCTGCTATGGCCAGAGCCACTGCCAAAGAGCCTGGGAAAGCAACAGACACAGTGACTTAAATTATACCATAGCTGATAGTCATGCGTTTGCTGTGTAGCCCGAATTTAAGACAAAACATACATACCACCACCAGATGGTGTGGAATCCCAGACAGTGCAATTCTGAGATCCATCTTTCCCTAGAGAACAAACAAGATTTTTCCATTAGACTATATCACAACTAGTGAACAACTAAGTAAATACTTCGACTTTATGCGTACATACATGATAGCATTAATAAATCTAGAGTCCTTACGTGGTGTGATGGTGACAACAATGTGGGCGTGGGTGTCCTGCTTAACCTGGTGACTATGTCCCTTCTCCACCTCTTGGAACCTGCAGCAGTAGCGACCCTGGTCAGCAAAGGTCACATTCTCCAGGGTCAACCAGAAGTTGTGTTTTGAGGCGTGTACATGCATCCCTGGAGGCAAACTGTGGCTACCAGGGGAGTGGCCACGGGGATGCTGGGTGCCGCATTGCTGGTCGATGTTTGGCGTGAAAAGCCAGCTGTCCCTTAGGACATCTTTACTGTTCAAGAGAGCACCTGTCTGGCTACACACCAGTTTGACAGTTGCACCTAAAGGACAGATGTATTGCTGATGGGGGGCAGAAGCAGTCAGCGAGGAGTGGGCATGGGACACCCCACCTTTGGCTGGAGAGACGAAGAGAAAGAGACAAACGCTTAAACGTAGGCAGTTAACGAAGTAAAGGATAAATGCTAGCATTTGTCAATGTTGGACATAATCAACTAAATTATAGAAAAGCAGCTACAGCACAGTGGTTTTGAAACAATCCCAGGTGTCTTGGATATGGAACAACAAGGTTTTATCCTCCAGTTCATAGAATAAAGCGGAAACAGTTTGGTAAATCACAGTCTTATTCAAATGATTTGGATCCAAAAAAATGACATGAAGTTCCTGCATAGTGCCACGAGTAATAGCGTAAATGACCACAGCGCAACAAGTAATTATAGCAACTACCACGTTCAACATTGATTTTTAAACCCCAAGTGCAACAATGTTCCATGCCCTTTTTGTGCACACTGCATACTTCCTGGTTTTTGTGCATTTGTTGTAAACACTGTTAGCTTCCTGTTCTGTACATTTGTACTGTGGGTAGTAATACTACAGTACATTGTCTGGGGAAAATAAATACATCGATCTCCTGTGGGAGTTAAATAGCCTGTTCCTCTCAGACACCTACAGTGAGACGTACAGTACGAACCAACACGCACATCACGTGGCATCTCGTCCCGCCATGGGAACAGAGGTATTGTTGCCCTCTGACTTCAGTGAAACAGCCCTTTAATTCTCAGAAGCCTGTACAGTGGCACAGATTCAACCATAGCATTTGTGCACATTCAGGAAGCTAAACAGACAGCTGTACGACATTTCTCTACATTATTGCGTAAGCCACTCCCCTACTCTCATTTGTACATAAGGTCTTCAACCACATCCTGTTCAGACTTTAGTGCAGCAGGGGAACACAAAAATGTTACTTTGACTGTATTGTGTGACCTGATTATTCAATTTCGGTAACACAACACAATAATTATATTGTCTCGCCTAAGTAGTTTAAAACCGTTTTCTGAGAAAAAAAGTGTAAATCTCAGGATTCCCATACCCAGAAAATACAGTTTGATCTATAAAAGAGATATAAACACCCCCCACCTGTAATGTCACGAAAGAAAAAACTATTAGAAATAACCCAGAATATTAACAGTATGTAAAAGATTACACCAACTCTCTGTCCTGGTCAAATAGTTCTTTATCTATGAAAGGTTCAGGTTGGTTTTGCTTTGCTTTGCTTTTGGATCCAAGAATGCGAAGTAGTGCAAAGACAACAGCACCAAGCATGCATGTGTGTGGGTGGCCTGGCATTAAAGAGCATGCACCAGCGTTCTGATGCACAGATTCTGATCATGGATAACAGAGTTTCCAGTAAGTGTGAGCGTAGGTGGGTGTCGACGGTAACGGGCCAGTGCCAGGTTTTGCAGAGGATTTCCTTTGACTTGCACGCAAACACTTCCACTCCTCCACCTGTCTTGCTCCTTAGGAAACTTGGAAAACACACTTTATGGTCCCAAACCTGCAAAGCAGGTTCCATCCCTAACATAACCAGTCATAACGTAACCGCCGGACCTCACAAAACAAATTAACATAGATCTGAAATGAGGAAGCAAACAGTGTTAAATGCTGAATGTTGCTCCTGGCTTTAAGTGGCTCGTTGTGTGTGACTGAACTCTGCACTAGCCATTGTGTGCCAGGAAAAGCAATAGGAAGACTGAGGGGAGTGATTAAAGTGAAACTATTGCCCCCGCGGCTGTTCCTGCCTCCTTAGTGGGACAATAGGAGGGGAAGCCCTTCTGCTCTCTTGTTTCACACCCACCCTGCCTTCTTCCCTGCCCTTCCCTTCTCAGCTTTCCTTGGTTTCTTCATTTCCACTAGTCAAGAAGGGTTTCTGGCAAAGAGAGTGTGTTCATTTTATTTAGGTTGGTATATTACAATGCAAAGCTTTGATCAAATGGTAGGTTAAGTATACCATCAGATGTATCCGTGACAAGATAGGACTTATTAGACAGGAGTGTGTGGAGACGGTGTCTTGGGTGCCAAGGGGGCGGCGTTACCATTGTGTCAGCATTATTTGAGCGGTCTTGATGTGGTCGCAGCCAGGTAAAATCAGACAGCTTTGCTCTGTGTGGAGCCGACAGGATTTCTGCTGCAGACATCTGGATTTTGGCTGTACTACAGATACAGATTTTTCCCTCTGATCACTGTTCTCGGGATCCTGATAGTCCCCGAGGGCACAGGAACAGGCCTCCTTTTGTTTTAGTATGAATGCCACCTGTTCAGGACACGATGCATCAGTCAGACTGAAGTGTCTTAACCGCTCAGACGATTATGCAGTTCTTAGTAGCTAATGGTGCTAATGAGCTTCTACCAGTAAATCTGGTCTCTCCCTTTCATTTTTACATTCTCTGCTTGTGTTTACACACACACACACACACACACACAGTAAAACTCTGACCCCACCCTTATCGCACCCTGTGCTATGGTAAAGATTATTCAACCAATTACAGGGTGTTAATGAAATGGCAGGAGAATCCCAGATTCACACATACACAGAGTGAGTTTCAGTCAAAGCTGGTATCGTAACACCGTAACAAACCTTTTCAGCAACAGGAAGTGTTCAAATGTAGCTCAAAAGGAAGTGGTTATGGGTCAGTGATGAAGGTCATCAGCGAACACTCACATGAAAATAATATT
The DNA here is from genome assembly GCA_030770545.1 of Macropodus opercularis. Lineage (NCBI taxonomy): Eukaryota > Metazoa > Chordata > Actinopteri > Anabantiformes > Osphronemidae > Macropodus > Macropodus opercularis. The sequence continues at coordinate 12,572,964 of CM061103.1, forward strand.
CTTTTAATCTGCAGTGGTAACACATCCATACATAAGCCTTTTAATGTTCTCACTCTTTAGACTGAGATTAAATCTCCCTCACCATTGTCTTCCTCTGCTTTTGTAGTTGTATGTCAATTCTTGACAAGGATTGTGTAAGTACAGCTTTGTAAGTTAGTTACAACATAGGTTCCTTGTTTTATTTCGTGGTAACTGGGCCTTTTTATACTTTTGAAACATTCGCTGTTCAGTTATTTCATTATAAGAAATGTTCTTATTTTTGGGTCCTTGTTGCTTTTACATGAAGAGTTTAATTCTACTGTTCCTGTCTGAGGTCTTTGCTAACCACACCATGTGACGCTGGCGACTAGAAACATGCAAAGACCTGTAGTGGTGAGTGCGGTGTCCTTGAGCAGTTCAGACATTGTTTTACTAGAAGCACGAAAGCCACTGGTGCTGAGGGATTTTTGTATTTGTCACGCTCACTGCATATTAAATATTGTACAAGTTACAAATGTATGGAAGACCTTTTTAAAAGGTGATACCCTAAAATTCACCCCGGAACAAGGGAGCTCCCCCACCTCCTTTGTGTCATTATTACTCATGCACATGCAGTAAGGGCCCACACAACTCCTCCACGTCAACACAGTCACAGATGCTGACTGAGTGTCCCTGTTCTCATCAGTGGGGCTGACCCAGAAAAGCATTTTTAATTGCTGTAATCTAATAATGATTTATTCTGTTTGGGTCTATGGGGAATCGATACATAGCACAGCCTGCTCCACAACAGGAGAAGAAGGTTTGAACGGAGTGATCGCATCCTGTGGCTGTGCTGTTGTGAGAGGAAAGGAGACACTGATTATTGCCTGTTATTTGCTTACTGCTTAACTTTCATCATGGCTTGAAGGGGAGGCAACTTCCAAACAAGGAAGACATAACATGACACACAGGGCGGCACCACAGAGTTAAACTACAATCTGTGCTCTTAGGTTTTAGGCCTACACACATACAAAGATGAAAGACTGGCTTTAAAACTACAGTAAAAACACAAAAGGACCGTAGATTAGTTAGACTATCGCCTATTAGTCAGAGAAGCGTGTTTTGCTCGGTGAACATCGCAAAGTTGCCTTTAGGTGACTCATCCTGTGAGTTTATCTGCAGCAGACGCTGATAAACCTCTGCAGGGCTTTTAACTGGCGTTTGAAGCGAAGCACCGCGCGTCCCGGAGGCAACAGCTGCTCGTCCTCTCTCCTCCAGCGGCAGTTGTCCAGTCCCCAGCCCCGGGCAACAAAGCCCCCTCGGTTCTGACGCAGCCATAACGTGTGCGCAAAACGGCGCATTTTTAATTTAATGTTTTTTTTAAAAAGAGGGCGCAGTTCGGTTGTGTTGTGGTGGTGAGTTCACACTTCACTACATCCCATGGGAGGAGCTTTAAAACAGCTTCACGCCAGATGTTTCTTCTCAAATCATGTTTAAACTCAGTCGTGTGGGTTTTTTACAGAGACAACACGCGTTTCGTTGGCCTGTAAAATAAAAAAAAACGCTACACTATAATAAACTGAAGCGGTTCCCGGGGAATAATATGAGTGACCGAATAAAAACACACATTATATATAAACACTGTTGTCTGTGCGTTTGCACCAGGCTCGCAATCCACACAGACCACATGTAAATAGACCCAAGTCCCAGCTTCCACCAGGCCCGTCCGACACACGGTGACACCGCCTACAGTCTGGATCAACCCCACACTATTACTGGACTACTGGAAAGCGCATGAACTGGTTGGTTTCCAGCCAACAGGTTTGTCACTGGGAGGAAACTAGTCAACAAGTCGCCACTCGCCCGGACCGGCGTGCTGAGCCATTTAAACCCGGGATTAACAGACATGTTGGCCCGCTCGGTTCTCTTACCTCCAGGTGTGGCGCAAAGGACGGCGCAGAGGCACAGCGCAACTTTGTGTGTCCATAGTGGCGTCCGATAGCGCAGCGCCTCCATTCTGGTCTCTGTGACAGCGGCTTAGCGTAATACCCGACTCCACAAGGAGCCAGTCCTCACTTGTTTCCTCTACCCTCTCAAACTAGAGTAATACACAAACCCGCCTTACTTTGAGTCAAACTTCTGAAGTGAAGCGCATACGCAACATGATGTATGTCAAAAGTTACTGCTCCTCCCCTCTCTCTCCCTCTTCCTCCCCTCTAATCTCTCTCTCTCTCTCTCTCTCTCTCTGAATGCTGTCTTGTCTAGTTCTATGACAGTGGATGCTGCTTGTTCCCTGGTGTTAGAAATAGACCAGAATGTCTGTTTGATAAAGGCATCTATTAAATATCTGCTCACGATTAGAACAATGGTTAAATCTCGGCTGACTTATCAGTTTGTGTGCTTTCCCAATTCTCTCTGTTTCTTAAGGACACAATTCTTGGAGCTCACTCATAAATAACAATGCTGCAAAATGACAATGGAATCTTTAAGCGTCTCTTGCAGTGGCCAGAAACTGGATGGTAATGAGGAGGTCAGACCAGTGGAGCAGACAGGCTTAAGTTTCATGATACTTTTGTTTTTGTATCTGTCAGTGGTTTGATGAAGTGGTTTCGGGACACTGCTGACTGTCTTCACTGACATTAGGTTGTGTGTTTTTCTTACAGTGAGAGGGTGAAATGAGTGTTTGGCTGCCATTCAGCATCTTTCCTCTGCCTGAGTTACTCTTAAGAATTCCTTTGGCTTCCCACAAGATGTTTTTTTCTTTTTTATTTTAACGGCAATAAAATATTACTTGGACCGTGTTGAATGCTGACTTTTTTTCTTATGTTTCTGATTCTCACACAGACCTCAACCACAGTCTATGTTCACATTATCGATGAGAACGATAACGCCCCAGAGTTTCCTGAGGAGGAGTACGTCACGGTGCTGAGAGAGGGACCAGAAACCGTGGGTGCCACCATCGCCACAGTAACGGCCATCGACCCGGATGAGGGCCTGAACGGCACCTTGCGTTATGCGATCGCTGTCGGAAACCTCATTCAGACTTTTCTTATTAACAACATCACGGTAAGACGTGGAAGCTAATGTTCTGTAGCGGCGCAAGCAACACCTGAAACAAATGTCAACAATCTGTGTGTGTGTGTGTTGTGTGCGTTCAGGGGAGAATTACAGCTGTAAAGGCGCTGGACTATGAGATCAGCGGTGGACATTACACGCTGGTTGTCACAGCAACGGACCAGTGTCCCAAACTTGCTCTTCGACGCACATCTAGCACAACAGTAATGATGCAGGGGGGGAAAGTGTTGTTAAAATGCTACACATGAAATAAAATATAAGATCATCTCTCTCTTAAGATAGAAACTGGCCTTTTCTCCCTTTTCTAGGTGCTGGTAAATGTTCTAGACGTGAACGATGTGACGCCTACGTTCCCCAGAGCATACGAGGGACCCTTTGAGGTTACTGAGGGCCAGCCAGGACCTCGGGTCTGGACACTCAAAGCCAGTGATGAAGACTCTGGGTTAAATGGCAAAGTGGAGTACAGTATCACCGGCGGAGATCCTCAGAGTTAGTACTGGACCCGTTTCCTGTGGAGAAATCGATGCATAATTAAGTTCTGTGGTCCTCAGCCTATTTCTCTTTCACTGTCAGATGAGTTCATGATTTCTCCTGTGGAGGGTGAGCTGCGTGTGAGGAAGGACGTGGAGCTGGACAGAGAGGGCACAGCCTTCTACAACATAACTGTGACAGCTCGAGACCTGGGCACCCCGTCACTTAACAGCTCGGTGCGTTGGTTTTACATCTTTCACGGAATTAGTCTTAGCTTGAAATGATATTGGCCCAACATTTATTAAGAATGAGTCTTCTGAACGACTCGTTCCTTCCCAAGGTGGTGGTGGGGGTTCTTGTGCTTGACATCAATGACAACGACCCGGTGCTCCTGAACCTCCCGTACAACACCAGCGTGAGCGAAGGAGCCTCCATACACACCTCTGTGGCCAGAGTCCAGGCGCAAGACGCAGACAGTGGGCGCAACGCTTTGCTCACTTACAACATCACGGCCGGAAACCTGGATGGAGCTTTCTACATCAGTGACACGGTGAGAGAAACGGATGCTGAGGTTACAGGCAGAGAGCAGACAAAATGTAAAGTGGTAACGATGGAGAAAGAGAAACGCGCAACTGGCAGCAGCCAGATTCGATTACACCTTAAGGTTTCCTTCCTCGCCAGCAGCAGATGTTGGCAGCATACACACAAATGTGATATATTTAAATACTCTCATGTCCGTTCAAAGACGAGAGGCCAACTCATCACGACTAGTGGAGCGTTCAGTTGTGCAGCAGTAACGTGTTTGTGGCTCTCAGACAGGTGTGGTGCAGGTCAACAGGCCGCTGGACAGAGAGCGAGTGGCTGAGTACAGGCTCACCATCACTGTCAAGGACAACCCTGAGAACCCCCGCATTGCTCGCAAGGTAATTCCCCTCCGCTGTGCATGTACAGTGTGCTGCAGTTTCAAGCCACCGCCACTATGCAAAACGTACACACTATGCAAACGAGGGGTTTGCTAGTGTGATTTTGGTTAAAGGTAGTTCTGCTAAAAGCCAGAACTTGTGCTTTACCTATAAAAAATACTGTGCAATTCAAACATTTACCTTGTGTAAAGCATTACACAGTACACATCATACGGTTTAATAGTATCTTCCATTTTTCAGTTCCAGTTTTATAGCAATGTCCCTAATGTTGCTGTTTTGTCATCTTCCACCTTTAAATGTTTATGTATCATATTCATTATGGATGTAAACTGAGAATTTCTTGGAAGACGTTTTTGGTGTTTTTCATAGACTCGTGTCCAACGTTGTTAATGAGAACTCGTCAACAGTTCATTTTAAATTAGACCAGCAAGTACTTGTGAGAATTCTATTTAAATGTGTCTTGCTTGGGCTGTTTCCTCTGTGGAAAAGGTGAGAAACTGTTCTAAGCTGAAATAGCCAACAGCTGCGAACACATCAGCCGCCAGCTCTATGACAGCAGCTTGTCACCATGTGCTGTAACTCAAACCTGCTCATTTAATATTTTCTTCTGTAGCGCTGGGCTTTGTAGTGACGTCCCCTTTTTTCTTCTCCTTAATTCTCTTATTTCGTCACACGATACTGTGCTTGAACTGCCTTTGACCCACTCCAGGATTCAGACCTGTTGGTGATCACCGTTCTGGATGAGAATGATAACAGGCCAGTGTTCACCATGAGCAGCTACAGGGCTGAAGTCACTGAGAACTCTGCAGCAGGTAGTGTGTCTGTCACTGTCTTTGAACATCACACTGTCTGTGGCACTGTCTACTCCACTTCCTGACTTTGTTTACTAAAGTGTTAAGTGAGGTTTTCTTTGCGTACAGTTTTGAGAAGTGACCGAACCTGAAGTAGTTCATTAAAGTGAGACCTGTAAAGATGGATTCATTCACGGTTACTTTATTTGGATCCAACGCCTCGTATTCGTCGTCAGCTTTTTGCCAGACTGAAGTCAAACCTGTTGAATCGGTTGCACATACAGACGCTCGTGGCAGCTTAGTTCTTACTAATTTCACCTATTTCTCACTTTACTTCTGCCCATTGTTTAGGCACAACTGTAACAGTGTTAAATGGGCCCGTTCTGGCTGAGGATAAAGACATCGGACCTAATGCCGTGGTGAAGTACCGCCTGGTGGGACCGAGGGTGGACCTCTTTACTGTGGATGCAAATACCGGTATCATGATCTATCCTCAGCACGCTGATACAGGGGAACGGCTGAAGACTGCAAAACAAGTGGAACTGTCTCTGTGTCTTCTTCCAGGAGTCATTCTTGTTCGTCAGGGGGCCAAGTTGGATCGGGAGGCATTCCAGGATCCTCGGGTGGAGCTCTTTCTGGTTGGGGAGGACATTGGCGGTTTAAACAGCAGTGTCCCTATAACAATCACTATCCTGGACCAGAATGACAACCCTCCTGTCTTCAGCCCCTCCAGTTTCACTGTTCGGATCCCAGAGAACAGCCCTACAGGTGTGTGTGTGTGTGTGTGTGTGCATTAGCTGTGTATGACTGAACTGGGAGGAGTAAAGCTTATAATATGACAGAAAAGTAATTAACAATCTAAGTCTGTGCCAGTTCGTCATAACATTCTGTGTGTTTATATTCCTCCTCATTCTCCAGGTGTGGTTGTGACCCAGCTGTTCGCCTCCGACTCTGACGCTGGCTCCAATGGCTGGTTGCTGTATCGGCTGGAAAGCGGTGCTCAGGATCGCTTCGTGGTTGACGCGCTCACTGGTGCTGTGCTGGTGGGCAACACGACACTAGATAGAGAAGAGCGCGAGTCCTATCGGCTGGTCGTCGTGGCAACTGACCGCGGCACCCCCCCCATGTCAGGCACAGGCAGCCTGACGGTTATTCTGGATGATGTAAATGACTCCCGGCCCCGTTTCATACAGCCCGTAATCATGATAAGCGTCAATGAGTCCACACCACCTGGTGTAGTGGTGGCCACACTGACTGCTGAGGACCCAGATCTGCAGCCTCGACTGGAGTATTACATCATCTCTGTGGAGGCAAAGGATGATGGGAACAACCCGGTGGCTGGCCTGCAGGAATCCTTTGGCATTGATTTACATACTGGTAAGAAATGAATCTTTTTCCATATTTAATTTGAAGCTTCTCTTGACAGCTAATATTGGAAGAATTGAGCCAATAATGGATTATGGATTTTCAGGCGCAGTGTTTGTACGCAACCCACTGAACAGAGAGCTGGTGGCCACATTCGAGATCATTGTGTCTGTCCACGACAATGCCAGTCAAGTTATAGACAAGTCGGGAAGTGTTCCAAACGGTAGGTCAATTCTTTATGATGAGGCCTGTGCGTGGTTTCTCACGGCCTGTTTTAGTAGCCTGCCTCTTCCCTGTAGCACGCCTCACCATCAACGTGTTGGATGTGAACGACAACGCGCCTCGCTTCCGGCCCTTTGGAGTGGCAAACTTCACAGAGAAGATCTTAGAGGGCGCTCAGCCAGGCACGACCCTGCTGTCAGTGTCAGCTGTGGATCCAGATAAAGGCCCCAACGGCCAGGTCACCTACGAGCTGCTCCACTTGCCCCGAGGGGGATATGTTCGGCTGGAGGACCCTTCCATTGGTATGACGACCATCGCAACTGCACAAGATGCTTTAGAGCCATAAGTAACACGCATGGGAAAGCTGTGTTACATTTATTCCCTGTTTGTTGTCATATCAGTGCAGAATGTTGGTATTGACCAGATGAATTCTAGCTGTAACTGTATTGTCAATGTTTCAGGTAAGATTGTAGCCAATCAGACGGTGGATTTTGAGCAGGTGCAGTGGCTGAATTTCACGATTCGCGCCCAGGACCATGGGAGTCCTCCCAGGATAACTGAGCTGCCAGTTTACCTGTCCATTGTGGATGTCAATGACAACAACCCCATCTTTCTACAGCTCCATTATCAGGTACTGACCAAGTTATTTAGAACTAGCAGTTACTAAAACTACAGCTTTAATGACCCAGGAATGTTTCTCTTAATTACAATAAATAGTGCTTTCACCCAGACGATATTATCAAATTATTGTTTATGCTTGTTTGTCTGTATTTGCAGGTGTCTGTGTTTGAGAACGTGAACCTGGGTACCACTATACTCCGCGTCAGTGCTACAGATGCCGATTCTGGCCTCTTTGCTGACATTGAATACAGCCTGGTAGACGGAGAGGGCAAGTTTAGAATGAACCGAACCTCAGTGAGTTAACCCACACAGCTCGTCCTAAAGCAAAGAGCCCGTTTAACAAACACAGCTTCTGCATGCACATCTATTCAATTCTGGTAAACCTAAAGGAAAGAAAATTCATCAACTTGTAAGGACGTCGTCCAGTCTGAAATCTGAAATGAAGGTGAAATAAAGAGCAATATGCGAATAAGGACAGTGTAGTTTACCTTCATGCTCCATTTCTGTCAAACACAACTCCCACTCAGTACTTTCTTCCTAATCATCCCCTCTCATCTGTGTCAGGGAGAAATCTCCATCGAATCTCCTCTCGACAGAGAGACAAAGGATCATTACACCCTAACTGCCGTCGCACGTGACAACCCTGGCGGCAGCCCCAACAACAGGCGGGAAAACGCTGTACAGGTGGAGATCACTCTCAAAACCCGCTACGCTCACGTTAACACCGACGAGCATTCACAGTGCATGACAGCGAATTAACCCTACAACGCTGGGATATTGCACAAGGCGCTGCTGTGAAAACCTCTGTACATTCCTGTCAGTTCCTTGATTTTCAGTTTCATTGATTTGATTTGCCATCTGTCTGTTGCATCAGGTTCTAGTGACAGTTCTTGACGTCAATGATTATCGGCCGCGCTTTACAGAGAGAGTGTACAACACCAGCGTGTTTGAGAACGAGCCCACTGGGACGTCCGTGATCACAGTAAGAGCTATTGATCTGGATGAAGGAGAGAACGCAGTCGTGCTTTACACCATGATGGGACCCAATTCAGGTAAAACACTGAAAGCCACATTAGTGTCTTTTAACACAGTTTATCATTTCTTAATATTCAACAAATACCTTTTTACTTTTACTGTTGAATGGGTGACAGTGTTGCTATTGAAACTTTGGGACTAATCTTACCTCTTGTCTCCATCTAGTCCCTTCAGATGCTTTCTCCATGGATCCAAACACTGGACTGGTGCGTTCTCGCCGCATGCTTCAGTCTTCTGAGCGTTTTAACCTGACTGTAGTGGCTACAGACCAGGGACGACCTCCCCTGACTGGTATCGCAGACTTAATCATCATAGTGATAGATGTCAATGACAACAGACCAGTGTTTGTGAGGCCCCCTAATGGAACCATCATCAATATCGTAGAGGTATCTGGTGTCATGTACATTGCAGAAAAAAAATACTGAAAGTTGATTTTGTGAGTTTATTGAAGTTCACACATACTGATGCCAACATGCAGGAGCAGCCCCCAGGCCTGGTAGTGTATGAGGTCTATGCAACAGACTCGGACAAAGGTGTGAATGGAGAGGTCCGCTATGCCTTCCTGCAGACTGGTGCAGGTAACAGAGACTGGGAAAACTTCAAAATAGATGCCCTGTCTGGAGTGATTGCAACCACTGTGAAGCTGGACCGAGAGAAACAGGCCTCTTACAGCGTGAGTCAGCTGTTTGTTTGTTTGTTTGTTTGTTTGTGTGTGTGTGGGTTTGCTGTGCATTTATAGACATGACAGACATGTACGTTAACTATTTGAAAAAACTCTCTCTCAGCTTATCATTGTGGCCCGTGACATGGGTCAACCAGTGCCTTACGAGACCACACAGCCTCTGCAGGTGAACTTGAAGGACATCGATGACAATGAGCCTGTCTTCCTTAAGCCACCCGTGAGTATGAAGCCTTCCGAATGTTGCGTAGTGGGTTCATCCGTACAGAACAGCAGCTGTGAGTGTCATGTCCTCCCTTTTGCATGCGCCTCAGCGCGGCAGCTTGCCTTACCAGTTGCTGACAGTGCCTGAGCACTCCCCTCCAGGTACAGAGGTGGGGAACATAACCAGAGCTGTGGATGCCGATGAGGGCTCCAATGCCATCGTCTACTACTTCATTGCAGGTGATCTGGAGCCCTTCACATGTTGATTTGGCTGCTTGTGAAGAAACTGTTTTTGGCAACAACAATGCTTTTGTCATGTTGTTATCAACATGTCTTTCCTGCAGCGGGAAACAGCGATGGAAACTTTGGCATGAATCTAAATGGAGAGCTGAAAGTGCTAAAGATTCTGGACCGGGAGGAGGTCCCAGCGTACTCGCTCATCATCAAGGCTTCCAGCAACAGAAGCTGGACTCCTCCCAGGGGCCAGAGGGCAGCACGGGCCAAAGCGCTGGACCCCGCCCTCGACCCCAGTCTACTGGAAGTCCGAATCGAATTAGAGGACATTAATGACCAGACACCACGCTTCACTAAGGCAGAGTACACCGCAGGTTGCAAGCGTTCTTCCTGTGTGTGTGAATTTGCTGTGGATGTGTTTGCTGGTCTATTTACATTTCTTTGATTCCTTGTTTCAGGAGTTGCATCAAATGCCAAAGTGGGGTCACAGTTAATCAAGGTCCTGGCTATAGACAACGACATCGGCAACAACAGCCTGGTCCAGTACCATATTGTAACGATCCGTTACTACCAGTCACAGAGTAATGGTAGTGAGGATGTTGGCGACATCTTTGTCATTGGTGAGCTGCGTTATGAATATTATATATATTCACTAATAAACACTTGCTTCCTGTGTCTCTCTACTAGTCTTTTGTCCTGTGTAGTCAGAGTCAGCTCTTTCCCATAATTTCCGCAGGTTTGACCGATGGCATCATCAGAACCTATGACCTCTTCACAACGTACCAGCCAGGCTTTTTTCAGCTTGAGATTCTGGCGTGCGACTTGGCCGGACACAGCACAACCACCAACGTGAATATCTACATTCTCCGGGATGACCAGAGGGTGAAGATCGTCTTTAATGAGATTCCTGACTGGGTGCGCGAGAATCAGGAGGACTTCATCAAACTGCTGTCCAACATCACTGGAGCTATTGTTAGCTTAGATGACGTACAGGTCAGGCTTTGTTTGCCACTGTGTTCTGTGTTTTTATGTATTTTTGTTTGTATTATATAAATATCTGGTGTCTCGTTGTTCTTTTTATTTCAGTTCCATGTGGACAAGAAAGGGAGAGTGAATTATGGCCAGACAGACATGCTGATCCACGTAGTCAACAATCAGACCAACACCATCTTGGATGTTGACAGGTGCGCTCCACCTTCATTAACTGAACACATGATAATCACAGGGTAACATTCCCAGCTTACAGTACGTGGTAATACTGCTTTAGCCTGTGAGGCTTTTGTCCTTCCCGCTGACTCTGAACTGACTTTAGCTGCGTCCTGGTGGTTGATGTTTTGCAGGGTAATTCAGATGATCGATGAGAACAAGGAGCAGCTGAGAAACCTGTTCAGGACATACAACGTTGTGGATGTTCAACCAGCTGTCAGTGAAAAACTGCCCGACGACATCTCCACGCTACAGGTCAGCGCAGTTGGAACCTTCAGAAGCCAGATGTCTTCCGGCGACGTGGACTTAACTTTAACATTGTCTCTTCCAGCTGGTCATCATCATCCTGGCCGTGCTGCTGTGCCTGGCAGGAGTCCTCTTTGTCACAATGAACTGGCACTATCGCAGAGTGTAAACATACTTTGCTGGCCTTTTTTGTTTTCTGACAATTAGCATTTTACTCATTACATCTTTCTTTTAGCGGCGATATCAACATGTTTTTCTTCTCCTTTTGCTCTGTTGCAGACACGAGAGGAAGCTGAAAGCTATCGTTGCTGGATCAGCAGGTGAGAATGTTTTGATGTTGGGACGGTCCCACCAGCTGTTGAGTTCAGGATGTGGCTTTAGCCGCCTATGACTCTACAGTCGCTCTTATTCTACTGACACGTTATCTTATCCTCTACCGCCCAGGAAACCAGGGTCTAATGGATATCCTCGACATGCCCAACACTAACAAATACTCCTTTGAAGGGTGAGATACGTTTGACATCTCTTTGACATGCAGAGCTTGAAGAAGATTTTCTGCTTTCTTGTCATTGCTGTGAAGTTCAAAGGCAACCAGGAAGTGACGAGCAATCAGAATTTCCAGAATGCAAACTGCAAACACGCTGCTTTTACACTGGCTGGGCATCTTTGTGCTACGCTAACATCAGCAAGAATGTGAAAAAGTGTGCTTTATAAAGTGGCAACCAAAATGACTCTTTCCATATAATCCGGACAAGCTGCGCTGCTTAGACGAGACTCCATAACACTAATCTCTATCATGTCAAAAGCAGCTTTGTTTGATTACTATTCTTTCTCAGCATTCTTTGAGTTTCTACCTTGTTCGTTTTGTTGTACAGGGCAAATCCAGTGTGGCTGGACCCGTTCTGTCGGAACTTGGAGCTGGCCGTTCAAGCTGACCACGAAGACGACCTGCCTGAGAACCTGAGCGAGATAACTGACCTGTGGAACAGCCCCGCACGCACTCATGTCAGTACCAGCACTAAGCGTCTGTTTACATCGATACACTGCGCATCTAACTGAAAACAATCCAATCCAATGTTTTGTGTGTACGTGTGTGTGATCGTTACAGGGTACATTTGGCCGAGATCCTCAAGTGAAGCCAGAGGACGATCGATACTTGAGGGCAGCCATTCAGGAGTATGACAACATCGCCAAACTGGGCCAAATTATGAGGGAGGGGCCTATCAAGGTGAGACACGCATGTAAAATTAGCCAGGTCACATACACACACACACACACACGAAGGTATCTGATCACTGAAGGCAGTCGCATACTGTTGCATCCTTCCTAAAACATTGGGAGGGGCGAGGTCAGAGGAGGGGCCCTCGGATCTTCTCCAGGGAGTGAAACTAAGCTCCTGAGTGTTCATAAATGACGTCGAGAGGTGTGTAAGTTAAATGATGTGATGTTTGGTCGTAACTGCCATCCTGTCAGGGTTCCCTGCTCAAGGTGGTCCTGGATGACTACCTGAGGCTGAAAACACTCTTTGCAGCTCGGCTTGTCACCGTATCCACAGGCCAAGGAGACCAGTCATCGATCACTGAGGTGGGCTTGCAGTAGCGGACGATCTGTCTGCACCTTCTGCACCTGTGCTCTTCCTGTGTGACACCGCCGGACTTCCTCCGATTTCCCCTTTCTCTCTGCTACTTTGATGTTGCACCTCCTCACTGCTGCTTTCTCTGCTAGCGTGAACCAAATAGAGTTTGCCTTTGCTTTTCACATGTCAGCTGGGGATGGAGATCTTCACCCACAAATTCTAATCACACAAGCTCATATGATTGTTGTAAATGGCTGACGCTGCCATATCCACACTCGCCAACTTTTTAAAATTGCTTTGATGTGGAAACTACCACAAGTGCAGTCCTCCAAAAAAGTGATAACAACAATTTGAACCAGTACTGATGTGTCGTCTGTTATCCTCCGCTGGGTTACTGTCTCACTACATTTGTAGTTTGCTGAAATAGTGACATTTCCTCCACTGGTTTGCCTTGGTTCCTGCTGTATTCTTGTCAGTGTGATGCATTTTATAAACATGTTGTTAATCATGAGCTATGTTTTTTTTTTCATCTTGGCTTCTTCTATGTTTTTTGTCCTCACTCAGCTGATCCAGAGCGATCTGGATGAGGATGAGGATGAGCGTCTGAGTGTGGGCGGAGGTCGTGGAACCCTGCGCTTTAAGCACAATCTCCCTGTGGAGATAAAGGGGCCCGAAGGTGTGCACGTGGTCCACGGCAGCACAGGCACCCTCCTGACCTCTGACCTCAACAGCCTGCCAGAAGACGACCAGCGGGCCCTGGCGCGTTCCCTGGAGGCCCTGAACGCCGATGGTGGGCTTTATTCAGAGCGCAACGCCCGCACAGAGTCGGCCAAGTCAACCCCGATGCACCGTCACAAGGACGGGGATAACCTGTCCCAGAGTCCGCTGGAGATCACAGAGTTATGACTAGCCGAGGCCTCGCTGGTCTGAGCGCAACCATGACTCGTGTGTGTCCTTGTGCCTCCACATCACCATTCTGACAAGGCTGGGGAGGTTTGGAGGAGGAGTGTGTGTGGTCTAGGGAAACTCATCAGCAAACCTCAGTGCACCAGTGCAAGAGAACTTACTACACGGCCACACAGCTGTGTAAAGAGATCGTCCACCATTAGGTGCTTTAAGACAATAAGTGCGGTACGTGTCTTCAGTGTGGCAAAACCAACTGGCGTCACCAACTTTCATCCAAAGAACTAAGAGGAAGTGACCAAGCTTCCCTCTGGTAGAAGCTTGTTGAATAGATGACCTTCCCGTTGTCAAAAGGTGCCTCATTCTCACAACATACCTGGACTGCATACACTCACAAACACAAAACACACACTCAGACCAGCGGACGGCCGTAAGTGGGACACTTAATGACCCAGGTTCTCATAATGTGATCTTTTTTATTTTTGCAAGATGATGCAATCAGAACTGATGGTGTAAGGATGAGTTGCTTTTTTTCTCTTTCAGATGTTAGATGCATTCAGTTCCTGGAAAGGTTTAGATGGACATTTAATGCAGATCAGAGTACTTCTGTTTTCCCCAGTGAAAGTTGAACAGCGAGTTTTTACCTGACCAACATCAAGAGGAACTTTACCTTTGTGCAGCTGTTACAGTGCTGTATTAGTTTCCTTTTTTTGGGATCACTGGCAATGTGTGGCAGTGGTGACCCTATACCCCCCCCCCAGAATGAATCAGCTCAGAAACATGAGACCTCCTACAAAAAATGTGACTTGAAATGATGACTGAGCATTAAGAGAAACATAAAAAACTCATATTTTATGAAAACTTTAATATTAAAGGCAGTCAAAAAAGCCTCAGTAAGTAAAGGATGAGTTTCCAATGTTTTTATAGGTAAAAGATGGCCTGTGCCCAGAGACTTTACACTGCCACTTGAGGGAGTAAAAGAGTCATGCTCAAAATGAGCGGTTTGATTTATTTTTTTATTTTATAGAAAATGTGATGGAATTTAAAAAAAAATATTTTTGGAAAAAATGCTGGGTTATCAACATAGATAGGGAACAAGTTTGGGTGTTTGTGTACATTGTGCTGTTATGACATGTCCTTATGTTTTCCTTTGTATGACTGACCAACTGTTTCTGGTAAGTGTAGTGTTTTTAAAATTCTTATTTTTTTATATTCCCATTTTGTAACTTTTGTTTTTCTTGTCATTACTGTCACCAGCCCTGCAAGCTGTGTTGGGAAATGTCGTTGGATGATTTGTGAAAATTAAAGGAATATGCAACAAGCTGAGAATCGTTCAAAGTTCACTTCACTGACCTGCCATAGGTTGACTTTTATTGCACTCCAGTTAAAACTGAAGCAGATATGATGGTTCAGGTGCAAATAAGGGCCAAGTTCCCTTTGTCAAAGCTCATGCGCTGTAGCAACCACTGCCATCTTGTGGCTGTTACACTTGACAGGTATTGGGGGGGGGGAAACAAAAAAACTAATTCAGCACATCCCTCAGTCATTTTATTATCACCAGGTTACATAGAAAAGTTTTCATCAATAATAGTTAATAAAACTGGGATTCTTCTCTGCTGATGGTCAGACTCCTCGAGCTGCGGCGCTCGTCGTTGATGAAGTGGTGGTAACAGCTGGCATTTTCTTCAGTGTACGGTTCAACTGAAGAGAAAACAGAGGCAACACCAAAATATATAACAAAATTTCAGTGGGTCAAAACTATTCATTAGTGTTTTCAAAAATAAATGTCTATACTTTTCCTTCCCAGAATATGGAGATGTGAGTGATCAGTACTTACCTCCTCGAACTTGTGGATCTGTCTGATGAAGAAGTCCCCGTACCTTCGAGCCACTTTAGTATCAGCAATATGGATCATGTCCTGTAGGTGTTAAGACACAAAAAGCCAAAACATACAATTTTTAAAAACAGACAGCAGTGAGTTTTGCCACAAGAAAAACAGTTGATTAATAAACTCCCTGAAACACACCTTGTCAATGTAAAAGTCAACCTCGGAGGCAGACTGGAACTCTCCATCCAGAGCGGAGATGCCACTGGTCCACACCAGGTTCTTCATCTTGTGTTTAAAGACCAGCAGCTGAATTCGAAACTCCTGCTCGGTCATGTCCAGGAATCCTGCCAACTTTGCTACTGGCATGGTGGTGTACAGCTTCAGGAAACTGTACAGACACGCTGAGTTAGAGACATGTACAGCCCCCACACTGTGACCACACAATGGTCAACAGATTTTCTAAAATTAAGTTTAAAAATCACAGAAGAAAGTTCCACATTTTCTTAGTGTTGGCACCAGCCCAGTCAGTCACATTAGCTATACCGCACACTTGAATGAGTGTATGCTCTACCTGCGGATGGTAGAGAGCTGGGCCTGCTGCTGCACCTCCTCAGCAAAGACCTTGAGCTGCTGCTGGAAAGGTTCTTTGTGGTAGTTTGGATGGACGTTGTCGTAGTTTGGCACCACGGGTGACAAAAACTTTGGACAAGCGAAGCTAAACAGCTCCTCAAACACCTGGAGGTCCCTGAGAAAGCAAACACTGGTGTGAGACCAACTATGAGTGCTGCTAAAGTTACTAAATAACGATGATGAAAGACTACACAAATTATAGCATAACTGACTTGTTCCATGTGATATGACAGAACAAAATCAAAAGCAAGCTGTAATAGTGTAAAAGCAGTGTTTCAGTGCATTGTGATTATTTGCTTTCTTACCCTTTTTGCATTCGTAGCATCTTGTCTCCGTACTTCTCCCTCAGTTGTGTGTGAATGCTCTCGTCAATGCGCATTGGATACATGGTGAGCGCAATGGCCAAAAGACCATGCATCTGCTCGTTTTGTTTGTTAATCTAAAAACCAACAAATATGTCAACATTGCATTAGCTCTGTTGACATCGTGTCGTTGACTGGCACCTTCTGAAGGTCAAGCAAGGCAAAGAAAATAATCAAAATATGCCATCATTGCATTGACCCTTGTGCAGCCTTCAAGGATGTCAAAAGGAAAATAGGGGGCACTCTTAGCACAAAAACCACACAAGGGTTGGATAAAACAGCCGCAGACAGACAATAAATCACAACACACTTTATCTAGATGAACGGGTGGTACGAGCTTTGAGCGCCCCCTATTTTACAGTGGGGTCGTTTTGACCCCTCGCGGCCCCACAAGGGTTAAGCAAACAAGTATGTAGAGACATTGACTATTTGTAGAAACACCATTGCAAGCAGATTACTGAGAAGGCAGGTGGAGGTCCTTGTGACAGCAGGCACTGGGGTTTCAATCTGTACAGTAAGCATACTAAACCCCAACGATGTCCAGGCCAGAACTCCAGATAGACAAAACTTGAGGAAAGCAGTCACAGCCTGGAAACCAAGCAAATTAGTTGCTGCTCTTACTTACCATCTCATACTTATAGGTTGACTTTTGGAAGAGATTTCTCGTTCTCTGGATGTAGAGCAGAATGTTAGCGAAGACTCTAATAGCATCCTGGTAGCGCCTCATCATCAGGTAGGCAAAGCCCACATAATAATAGGTGGTGATCTGGCACTCTGGCACACGGGAGTACATACTCTAAAAGACATTTAAAAAAAATATGTAAAAATATTTATTAAAATCAAGTAATGTTATTAAGCCCAAGGCTCATTATTAGCAGCATCTCACATAAAAGCTTACCTTCTTGTTGAGCTCAATGTTCTCAAGGACTTTGATGGCCTGGTAATAATCACCCAGCAAAGAATGAAGCCTCAGGAGCCCTACCAAGCTGAAGTAACCCAACATCTTGTAAAGGGAGTGACGCCCATATTCTCCAGCCACACTCTCTGGGTCTCCTGCGTCCAGGAAAAAAATACCTAAAATGAACCCACTGAACCTACATGTCGATTTTCCTCTCAGACGTAAAGCAACAATCTACCACCAACTAAGTCCAACAAGACTTCAAATGTACTGTTCAGTCACTCTAAAACATTCTTCTCTACCTCCACTGGTGTACACCTCCAGCTGGCGGTTAATGTTGCTCTTGTCCACCAGGGAATGGAGAACGTTGAGGACGCTGTGTACATTCCAGATCTTGGGGTTGTTCCTCAGGAACTCGATCTCCTCTTCTGACTTCTTGGCCGTCTTACAGCGATACTGACTAAAGGACTGGAACTACAGAGGGGAAAGCGTACATTTTGTTTTACCAATGATCGTTCACTGTCTTAATGTTCTTAACTGAGGATACATTCATTATGAAATGTACCTGGTAAATGAACTCATCAATGATGTCCCAGAGCCACTGGTTTGGCAGCTCCAAGGGGGCTGGGCCATCAGCATCTGTTCACAAACAAACATTCTCATATGACTGGTCCTCGGCTGGTAAATGTTGATACATATATCTTTTCACTTACTAAGAATGTAGTTGAAGAGGTTGCAGTAGTTGTAGTATGACTCAAACCTCTGGTCCAAGGTTGGTCCACCCTGATAGTCAAGAAAACAGCAATTAAAGTAAATTAGAAAGAGTTTAGAAACTTTTAAAGATGTTGTAGTAGTTGAAGTGTTTATAACGAGTTGTTACTTACACTGACTTTAGCGTATATATGTCTGTAGTAGAGCTCCTTATAGAGGATGAGAAATACAGCATCTGTTGAAAATGCCAGGATAACAATAGCATTAAAAACAATCCTACTGCTGACCTTCACAGATGGGTTGAAGATGAAAATGATTCATTTCAACAATAAACAAAAACAAATGAGTAAAACACTTACCGTTACCAACCAGCGATGCGATGGCCTCTGCCTCTGGCCAGGGTGACGTCTTGAAGAAACGTTCAGTCAATTTGTTCCAGCTGAACGGGAACAAAATGGGAAATGCAAGTTATCTACTGCACAGGAAAACTTGAATGTCTTTGTGATAAATGAGCTGAACGTGTAACCCCAAGGAGAGATCTAGACGTCCTTCCGTTTACCTGTTCTCATAGACATCCTGGATCTCATAGATCTTCTGCTCGATGCTCTCGCTGGACACGCGGTTGGACTGCAGCTCATAAACCTTTTGGTCGATCAGGTCAGAGATTGTCTTGTGGAAATACTGCAGGAAGTTCTTGATCACCTCCGGGATTACGTGGTAGGTCTGCTGCTCGTACTGCCTTTCGTAGGCCAGGTCTGCTTTAGGGTCTCCTGCACATAAATGTGAGTAACGTAACGCGATATTAGGGCAGCTGAATTGGCAATATTAGCTACTATTGTAAATAATTACTCAATATTATAATGACTATGTACACAGACATTGTACAAAGTGATGTTCATCGATTGATGTTTACATACTAACCAGTGTGCAGGTCGTAATCGTTCGTGTAGGCGTAAGGATCGTACTGAGGAAAACAAGGCAGACATTTAGTAACCACCAAATGCTAAGATGACAACTGCCAGACAAGCCGCTACCTTGAAGTTATCCACAACTACAACCGGCTAAAGAGGTTCGCGGACCATTTAAGGTCGTGGTTGCATTGACTTTACAAACGAGGCTACAGCAAACATACATTTCGTGCTAGCTTATCTGAAGCTACCTTGCGCCGGTGGAGTTGGTTAAGCTAGTGCTAGCCCGCTAAACGGCTACCGTTAGCGCTAACCCGCGTGCTACTGTGGCTAAACGTAACCGTGTTCAGACCTCTCCTGAGAAAAACACGTTCACCCACCTCTTCTTCTTCGTGGTATGACATGGTGCTGGTTGTTAGTCCAAGCTCGTAAGCACTGGCGTAAAGAAAGTGATTGAACGCTTAGCTAGCTAACGCCGCTAAACCACGCAGCTGGCGATGGGACGACGACCGGAAACGGAAGCCGTGACGTACAAAATGGGCGCAATTGCACTGAGGCCTTATGGGAAAATGAGTGTATTTGGTTTATTGCTCCCATCAACGCTCAGTGAATGGGAGAGTTATTCCCACCAGCTTTTAAAGACAGCTGCCATTAAGCGGTTTTTAAAACGTGGCAAAAAATCCATAGATTTTTAAACGTGTTTAAACAGCGACCCTGGTTAAATATTAACAAACAAATGTATTATACATTGAGGATTGTGCCCGATCAATAGGGTGTTATATGATAGCGTAACTACTTGTAATTACCGCTGGGTGGCGATATATTCATTAGATATCGCTCTGCAGTAATCAAGAAGGCTTCAGGTACATTAGCGAGAACAAATCTTTAAAATCCAGCTTCATCACTGTTACAACCAAGATGAAGATAGAAGATAAAAGAATGAAAATTTAAAAAAAAAAGAAATGTAACGTCACATGGCAGCGGGTTTAAGTACATATATTAAAATACGGTTTCTGAATCTTGTAAATCTAAAATCTAGCACTTTATATTTCTCCTTCTCAGTTCATAGGCTACTCACAGCTTTGGATCCCACCCCATTACAAATTAAGACTTAAGATAAGAATTCTATTTAATTAAATTAGTAATTTTATGCTCAACCATGGTCCTTAGCTGTAGTTGAGTGACCGGAAATTATTTGACAAGTATACTACTTGATACTTAAGTATTTTAGTGGAAGACTGCCAGATATTGGAGTTAGAGCGTCTCTCTTCACTTTCATTTCAGTGATCCTTAAAAATAAAGTGCAATCAACAAATAAATGCACAATTTTATGGAACAATCATAAAGCTGTCAATTTACGACATTTCTGATTACGTTCTCTGGGATGTAATCAATTGTGCGTAAACTGCTTATCTTCCTCTCGGCGACCCACCCAGTAAATAGTCCATTATATGTAATATGAACAGACATCACAACAACCTTCTCTGTATTTTTTTTTTCTTTTAAGAAGACTTGACGCGTTTGTCTCAGCTGCCAGCAACAGACAGTCCCACTAAAACTACACCTATTGGCTGGTGAACAGCCTGCATCCGATAAGAGATCTGGTTCACAAAATCAAGTGTGGAAGAAGGAGGTGCAAGGAAAAGAAGTCGTATTGTAGAGGAGAAAGGGAGACACGGAGGGAGGGGAAGAGGTCAGGGACACGGGGGGGTTCATCGTGCTGCCAGAAATAAGGAGAGTGTCTACACAAATGGTTTGGCAGACGAAACCAAGGAGACGAAGTGAAATAAAGCAGCAACCTCTTCTCCGCCGCTGACACATTTGCGCAAGGACTACTTTGGATTTTTAAACCTCATTTCCCTAAAAGACAGCGTTTGTGCCATTTGTGAGGCACAGGCTGCTCGGGCTGAACTTTGGATCGTGCGCGATTTGTTTTGTTTTTTTTATTGCCACGCTGCGTCAGGATGCGCGTCTGTCCACTGCTGGTCTTCCTCTGTCTGCTGTGCGCTGGACGCGCTCAAAGATTCTCTGCTCTCACGGTAGGAAGAAGCACAAGACTCAACAAATGCGCCTCATTCAATTCGGTGTAAAAAACCAATCAGATGAAGTCGTGCGTTTCTAGCGTTCATATCCTCTGCGTACATTACGCACGGCCGGATTCTGACTCATAGTTGAGTCACAGTCCTGGAAACTAGCGTCCTTACTGTGGAGGTGTCATATGCTCGTTTTAGAGCTTTTAAAAAGTGGATCCGTGCTAAATATGTAAGCAGGTTAAATGAAACATAATTCAAATACAAAGGTTTACATTAGTAAACAGACAAGTGTCTCTGTGTCTCATGGTCTCTGCACAGTGGGATGAGAGGCTGGTCTGTTAGCGGCAGTCACTGTTGTTGGGTCTTAAAGCCTCTACCTGCCTGCTAGGTTCTCACCTTTTCCAGCTCTCGTTTTCTGTTTTTTTTTTTTTTTTAGGCTGAGGTTTTCAAAAGCTTTTCTGCACTAAAGCACGTGGCGTCGTTTACAGCAGCAAAGCAATGAGGGGAATTTCATGGCCACCATCAAGTACAGGTACAGTTTACAGTGCTGAAGGAGGAATGTACCTTCCACCTTGATTTAGAGGTTGATGTGACGCTGACCTCCTCTCTGGACGTTATTTATGAAGACGCTTTCATATCCCATTGGGAACAAATGGCCGCGAGTTGTTAACCTGCAGGTGAAGGGTCGGAGATCTTCTCTCCCCGACGGCACTGTGGATGGAGTTGTGGAATGTGGGAGGAAGTGTTGCACTGAGCAAACCCTCCCCTGAAAGTTCACCATGATACATATACTTAAACACAATGTCTGGGACAGAAATTGTGAATCTTCTAGTGATATTATTTACTTATTTTCTTCAGTTCATGTGTTTGGCTGTGACACAACGAGAAACATCTATTTCATTGGACGTCTTTGCTTTAAATGCGATTAATAATTTCTTAACTGCATCGCCTTGACTTTAAAACAGCTCATGGAGCACACACCTTAACCTTAACCTTAACCGGACTTTTCATATTGATTGATGGATCAGTGGTTTGAAGAAAATATAACAGGTTGTTATTATTAGTTATTAGAATTATTAAGTTATTATATTATTAGAAGAAAATGTCTCCATGTTACATTTGGCGCATCTTCAAGGTTGAACAGAGTTTTCCATGCTTTGACAATGTATGACATACTGTGTAAAAATATGAGAGCATGTAGAACATTGGCTTCCTCTTTTCCAAACATAAACAATTATTAAAGCATATTATTTATTGTATAGGCTTCTTTTTTACTGCCACATAACTATCCATGGCTTTTCCCACCAGCTCTCCTTTCACTGCCTTCTCATTTGTCAGAGTTAGTAGCCTTCTTAAAGTCACTTTCTTCCCTTTGCACCATGCTGGAAACTAATGAGTCCCTTAGTATCCACGCAGGAAAGTTCCGCCAAGGCCATTTAACACGTCGGCTCTCAGCTGGGTTCCACATTGACCCTGCAGGGCGATGGTGTGAGGGGCCTCTTGGGGCTCTGGAAGCAGGGTCCTTATCAGCCTACAATGCGCTCTCTGCTGGGAGCTCACCTCCTCCATACTCCATTCAGTCCCACAATACTGCAGAGCCAGGGGGAGGTAATAGGATTTGATTTGTATGCTGGTTGGTCTTGGAAAAAAAAAACCCTTCCCTCATACTCCGCCCGTCTCACCCTCTCTTGTGTGTCTCTTGTTCCTTTGCCAACCTCTTGTATTATTTGAGCAGATGCAAAAAGCATCTTCCAAGAGCGATCACACAAAGAAATAAAAAAGCATGAAAGGAGAGAAAGCAAAAGAAAGAGAAAGAAAAACAGAAAGTGGGAGCCAGCTGCCTGGAAGTAGACAAGAAAAGGATTTGAGCAACACGCAGATTTAAGTCTAGACACAGAGAGAAAATGTGTTCGGTCTTGTATGAGTCTCCTTTTATGATAGATCAGGGTAGAACTTGCTGCGCTTAGCTGAGGCGTGGGCCACATTCATCTTTCTCCACCACGCTGCTGTGCAGGATGATGATGCCAGCTTGGAGAGGCTGGAATGAGACATCAGGGGAGTGTCAGGGCTCTACCTCAGCCTCACCCATCCATCACCACAGGCCAAACACACAGATCTGTAGCAGACAGCTAACTACCGGTAAAAGTAGACGGGAGGAAGAGGGCCTCCGTGCATCACTGGCCTCTGACGCTTCCTCCTCTCACATCTTACTTGTTGTTCTGCTGCAGTGTGGTCTGCTTTGACTCTGGAATAAACACTTGGACGTCTGATAGTGAATCTGGGTGGTTGATTTCACGGGTGGCTGATTTCATGGCTAGCTGGGTTTTTCCATCACTGTGTCCTCTGAGCTTTATCTTGAACTTCCAGGCGCTTGGCAGTCCGCTGCATGCTCTACAGTGGACATTTAGGAGGATGCTGAGCTGCTGAATGACTCTGTTTGGATTGTCAGTCTGCTGGCTGGCAGGGGCCGATGCTGATAATGCCAGTGCAGTGTGGCTGCTGGGGTGGCCAGCGTGGGCTGTGGCGAGGCTGGCGGCCCACCACCATGCATGCCTGGATGCACTCAGGCACTATCAGAGCAGTTTTGGACTTGGCAGGTTGCGGTCTTCTGCAAAGCCGACCATAAGAGCAGCCCGTCACACCTGCAGGACTTTATGCGAAGGGGTGAGAGAAGGTCACCGCTGCAGAGAGATGTCCTGGGAGGACGGGGTGGGTGGGGGTTTGGGGGCATCAGAGGGAGATTATCAGTTATGTGCAGTGATGCAAACAATCCAAGACTTGCAGAGACACTCACACCCCCCCCCACTCCGGTAAGATTTATGAGCATGGCTGACAGAATGGGATGTGACCCCCCCACACACACACACCATCACCACCACTGGCCTTCGGCAACATTGCCGTTTGTGCCAACCCTCTTCCAGGTGCATGCAGCCCTCCAGCCCTGCTCATCTGAATACAGGGGGCTGCCACCAAACCTCATCTCACGCTTCATTTAAGTCAGACACAGCTATTTCTTTAAATTAATCATCCTTCTGTGCCTTGTCTTTTAATAACTAGTCATTTTCGCTGCTTACCTTAGGGGGAAGGCTTTGATCATCTGTCTTGTGACACAAATTGCATGTGTCTGTGTAAGTGAGAGAGAGAAGAGGAGAGAAAGTTTCTGTTCGTCTGCTTTCCGTGAGTAGTTGTCTGAGGGAGCATTCGGATTGAATGCGCACCCTGCAAACAGAATAATATGTCCTGAAACTAAACAGCAAACTAGAGGAACAATTTAAATGTTTTCATATGCACAAGTGTGATCATTATAAGAAGAGACAAAGAAAGTTCAGAAAGTATTTATGTGTGTGTACTGTATGTGACTGACTGTAACAGGACCCAGGTTGTTTGTTCACCGAACTGAATGAATCACGCAAACATTATGTAAACCCAGCGCTCGCACTGTAGCAGCACAAAGCTTCCTGACATCTAGTTTATTCAGCCACTCTATCATTCACTGTCTTTTCATTCATTGTAGCAGTCACAGCTTGTTGCCACCCCCCCGCTTCGCCACCACTGCCGTCCCATTGTGCGGCTTGGCGAGGGGGGTTCATACCACGGTGGCAGATACAATGGTGGCATTGATACAGGTGATCTGATGCGTTCAGCCAGGAGTCTCCATCCCTGTTTCTCTATTCATGGCTGAGTGAAACATCCTCAGCAGCGATTCCAGGTGCCAGCATGCAGGTGTTGGCACAAACAAAGAAAAGAGGAAGCGTCAGTAAAGACTAATCCTGCCTGTGCCTCATCCTCATCCTTGTGTCTGCATGCTGTTTGGTCAATACTTGGGTTTTGGAGGTTCAAGGTTGGATTCCCCGCTAATTCTCAGAAATGGCTCATTTATCAAATGTTTCCTCTGCTTTTCTCATACTTCCTCGTGCAGTTCCTGCGGGTGGACCAGGATAAGGACTGCAGCATGGAATGCAGCGGATCTCCTCGCAAACCCCTGTGTGCCTCCGACGGCAGAACTTTCACATCTCGCTGCGAGTTCCTCCGAGCCAAGTGCCACGACCCCCAGCTGGAGGTCATCCGAGGGCCATGCAAAGGTCAGATCATAAGTCACGCCTCAGCGCCGCCTGACACCGTCAAATGCGCCAAGTGGGTCAAAGTAGAGACTTGCGGGTTAAATTCATTTCAGCATAATTGATTCTTTGAGTGCTGGGAGGATGAGTGGGGTTGACACAGTCGGGGGGTGCAGTGGGTGGCCTTGCCTTCTTTCGTACATCACTTGTTAGTGTATCAAAATCTACAGAGAAGATTATGCCTGTTTCCTCGCAGACTTCATCTGTGACGACAGACCCGCAACTTCCTCATTCGATCTAAATGACTTCAGGTCTCTGGCATCAACTTATTCTGCAGAAGAGGGGAAAACATCTGAAATAAATATCTTAAGAGTTGATCGACTCGTTTTCGTCATCATCAAAGCTGAACATATGTGGTTGATTGAGGACTGGAGATGGAAAGGAAACGAGGAAGGAAAGTCAGTGAGGTCAGGCAGCTCACAGACTTCATCATTGTTAGGAAGGAAGAACCCATACACCCCAATGCTTCAGCCCCAAAGCCTCCACCTCCCGCCCCACTCACTAACTCTATACTGCCACTTCATCGCTCTACAGACTGGGGACAATGGCCCATTCTTACACATTACAATATTAGATCATTAATGCAGGGAGCGTGAGCGAAAGGGTTTTCTTAAAAAGAGGTCTCATATGATGGAAAAGCATTCCAGGATTTCATGCCCGTCCTAGGTTTCTATGGCAACATCTCTAAGCGGACATCTGGATGTGGCAGACAGCACCAAAACTCAGAATAGAGGATTCCAGCTAGGAAGCTGAAAGGGACGAGAGTCCATGAAAGTCATATTGTATGCGTCAATAACGTTGGGGCTACAAGGGTCCAGACCCCCCTCTGCTTCTGGATGGCCAGGGTGAAAGACCCAGCGGCGGCGGCCGAGTCAGCAGCTGAAATAAAGCAGAGGCCAGTCTGGTCTGAAGCACAGAGATCGGATTGTGTTTAAGGATGGTGAGACTGGCACAGCATTTGTTTTCTATCAGTATTCTCCGAAGTGTCCTGTCATTTTTTCCAGGCAGATTTTGGGTCACAGCCCCCTCGAGGAGAACGTTGGTTTAGGGTTTTTCCACTGGAGCTAACTTTAGAGCTCCTCAACTCTGTGTTTTCCCCCAACCGGAACATCCACCGTTTTGCCCCCTCTCTTTGCCAGTGACAGTGACACGCAAGCTCCACACTGAGAGAAACCAGTGCACATTTCCCCACATGTGTCTTAACGGACAATCTCCTGCAAGCCACGCCAGCAACATGCAGCCTCCTCACCAAATTGGTGAATGTTTTTAAACTTAGTATGAGTCATTATTTTAATGTGATTTCAACCTGTCAGCCAGACGAGCGCCGCGTAATGTCACAAAGAGGAACCGTCAAACCCGATTCTGCCCAGCATTTCCTTAAGCTTCGCACAGCTGGTGCTGTTGGTCTGGTGAGATGAAGCATCCAAGGAATGGACTCATAGGTACACATAGGTAAAAAGCTGCTGACTCACGTTTATATCCACACGTACTTGGAGGATGTTTTTGGCTGAACCGAGGAGACATTCAGGGGTTTAGGAGCAAAGTGAGACGGACTGAGTGAGACATTTAGGAAGGGTCATGTTTTCCTTGTGCATCAGCCCTTTTCTTGGGTGACTGGAATGTTCTACAGAAGCTGCCTCGCTCAGTAATGGCTTTACCACCAGGCACTGTGCAGGCTTGTCTGACTTGCTCCTAATCAGACCGGGGGTGTTGGTTCTATTCCCAGCCACACAAGTATCTGCTGCTTCCGAAATGTCTTTAATAATTTCCCCTCCATCAGTCCTCACTGCGTTTTCCCTTCCGCCCTTATCATCTGTGAGATTCAACATCTTCTCAGCTTTGTTGTTGGCATGCTGGTTTCGTAGTTTGCAGCATAAGAAAATAGTTAAGCTGTGGCTTGAGCCATGGGTCTCTCTGATGTGTGGTGATTCTGGTGATTTGTGGTGCTCCTCAGATACATCCAGATGTGTAGCAGAGAAGAAGTACACAGAACAGCAGGCCAAGAAGCTCTTCCCACAGGTCTTTGTGCCTGTATGCAACCCTGACGGCACATATAGTGAGGTAACATAAAGTATATATGTTAATATTTTGAATATGATGTAAGTAGCGAGGCCACAGTGTCAGAGACTAACTTTATGCCTTTTTGATCACAGGTTCAGTGCCACAGCTACACTGGATACTGCTGGTGTGTTACTCCCGATGGCCGACCCATCAGTGGTTCAGCAGTGGCCAATAAAAAGCCTCGATGCCACGGTGAGTAGAACCCCTGCAGCCATGCTCATAATCAAAATCTATACACACACGTACCGTGTCACACTTCAGTTCACTAGTACCGCTATGCCTGACATTTAAAATGGCTGATCTGCACTCGGACGCAGTTTCTGTAAAACTGTGAAGCAATTCTGACAAATAGAATTCCACACAGCAAAGCAAGACATTTGATGTCTGTGGGAAGTGTAACCCCTGCTCCCGTGGGAAAGCGGTCAGTGACCGGACAGGCTGGCTCAAGGTTTGAGGGCCACCGGAGGGCTGAGCGTTGCTCAAGGCATGGGGCTGTGGTGTAAATACGCCCAGCAGGAAATCCATGCTGCAGAGTTAAGCAACATAGTTAAACTCAAAGGAATGTAAGTGTTGTTGCAGGATGGCGTCTGCCAAGCGATCAAATAACCAGCGCCACATGTCGCTCGCTGCGCGTCTCCGCGGGGCTGCCTTGAAATCTGCTGCCGTCCGTAGTAACGAAGCTCCAGCTGCGCCAGTAGCAGCCGTAACTGCTAACTGTGCTTTAACTGGATAGTTGCTCTAACGATTTCATGAATAGCATCGTCATTGCAGGAAGCTTCCCGCTGTGGTTCACTCAAAGATGGGTAATTTCTGTGGTGTGTGGTGAATTTTAATGACTTTGAACCTGTTGCTTTCCAGTATCAAAACATGAGAAACCGACCCCAAGAGAGCCAGGTAAATCAGGTAAGACTTTGTACTGTATGCATATGTGTTATATGTGTGTGTGTGTGTGTGTGTGTGTGTGTGCACTTACCTAAGTATGTACTGTATGTGTGTACTGTACATTTGTGTGTGCTCTTTTTTATTTCTGCGTGTTTGACTGCATCTGCGTCGGGGGTGTGCAGAACAAATTGCCTGTTAAGGCTTGTCTCTAATATTTTGTCAATTTGAGAGTGTGAGCAGCCTGAAGGCTAAAATAAAATCCCTGCGTTACTGAGGAACGAGTCTGAGGTGAAACGCTGCGGTGAGCTTTAATGCACGCCGCCAGCAGCTACAGCATCTATACCCGCTATAACTGTTGTCTTTACCAAAGCAGCCACACAGCCCAGGGAGCAGCCATCATGGAGGAACACCGACTTCTTCTTCTTCTCCTCTAACTTTACCGCCCCTTCATCTGGTTCTCTGGTTCTTTTGCAGATGCATGGAAATGGTCACACTTTATCCTCCAGCCGTCTTGTCAACCCTGTTTGGCCTCTTCCAGATATAGAACCACTAAGTTTTACACTGGCTCCTCTCTAAATACTAAATAATATATGTCTCGGTTTCATCTTTTAAGACTGTGTTTGTTTAGTTAAAGTGACTTAAAGACACAGAAAGGAAAAACACACATTAAAAGAAGAACCAGATCAGTTCCTTATGTCATGTTCGCTTGCATAAATGTGTGTCTGTTTCGTGAAAGGGAGAAAGTTTGTATTCATCCACTTGTGTTTGTCATATGGGTTATTCCTGTCAGTGTGACATTTACGTCTGAGCTTCTCTCTCTGTAAACAGTCTCGGGTATAGTGTCTGTCTGAACCCGGCCAACTCATTATGCATAGATCAAGTGGGAATGCGAGATTTGAGAGAGGAGGCGGGATGGTGGGAGAGGGAATGAGGCAGTCAAGAGGTGGAGGGGGTTTGTGGTTCAATCTGAACTGCTTGGATAAACAGGCTGGTGAAATGCAGAATAAACTGTAGACTTGTGGTGTGCCAGCACTGAAAATAGCAGTGATTGCAACAACGGTTCAATTCCACCAAAGCCCATCAGTACCTAAGCGTCCCACAAAAGCCAGTGCTGCACTTTTATCATCAGAATATTTTCTGCTGCTTAACTTGATCAATTTATTCACATGCCGGAGTCATGTGTAGCTGACGACTGACAAACAGCAGTTAAACTAATGCCTCAAGTGACCACAAATAGCGTGGGGGTTTCCTGGCAGATGCTAAAAGAGGTGTTACAGTCATGTAAAAGGCCACAAAGTAAAGATAGGTCATTAGTGGTTTGTCGTAAATCCGAATCATAAATACGCTTTTTCAAATGGCATTTCCATCCGTTAAGTGAGCAGAGTAATAACACGTCTGCCTCAGACAGTCACACTGACTGTATGTATTTTTATCCACAGAGCATGTTTGGGAAGATGAATGGCTGCCATTAAAAACTTGAATTAAATGTGAAATCCTGATTTTGTAATGGAGAATTTGTTAACAAAGTATTTTTTCTGTGTTCGCGGATCATTTTATGAGATATACCGAGACTGATGCATTAACTGATGCATCACTGATGCACAAAGCTTTACTTTGAGCTGAATGACTGTCCCACACTGGGGTTAACCACACCTATGGCCGTGGTTTCACCCGAAGCCGATCGAAGCCTCCTTTCCCGTCTCCCTCCTACCACAAATCAAACAAATAAACAGAGTCCAAATAAACAGTGAGTTTATTCTCTCACTGTAAATTGGCTCGTGTCAGGCTTGACTACTGCGAATGTGTCTCTCCAAGTTTTGCACGCGAACGCAGTGGAAGGCTGCAGAAGAACGCCGGGGACAACGGGCCCTCACGCTCTTTTCATTCATTGCACCTCACCAGAATCTGCCTGTAGCACAAGAATCTTGACGTGAATACATTGAATGACCACTACAAT
This sequence comes from Macropodus opercularis, assembly GCA_030770545.1. Taxonomy (NCBI): domain Eukaryota; kingdom Metazoa; phylum Chordata; class Actinopteri; order Anabantiformes; family Osphronemidae; genus Macropodus; species Macropodus opercularis. The sequence continues at coordinate 12,602,861 of CM061103.1, forward strand.
TCTGGTTTTCCTACTGTCTACTCTCCTCCAACTCCTCTTCCTCCTCCAGCATCTAGAAACACCTTCTGCTCCTCATCCTTCTTGGCCGGGCAACGTGCAAATCTCACATAGTGGAGTGTTCTCTAATCTAGCTTACTCTCGTAATTGTAGTCTCCTTGCAAATATTCTCCATTCTAAATGCAGATGATACGGGCCTTGTGGTGGATCCGCAGCCTGCTGTAGATGAAGAAGGTGAGGTTCTTATTCATCTCCATGTGTTTGATAATGTGTCTGAATTCAAAGCAAAGCACCAAAACGTCCTTAAAAGGTGAAAAGGTGCCTGGGCATGAGGCTGTTACAGCACAGACCTTCAAAATGTCAAATAGTAAAGGCACAAAGCTGGAAATAAATATTGCTCTGGGTACAAATGTAAAAAAGGAAAACCAAGACCACCAGTTTAGCTTGTACATGGGTCAGAATAGTGCACCAAGAAAAGTAACAACGCGTCACTTGCATTTATTCCAGTAAGTATCATGTGTGAAGTAGTGAACTCCATTTAAAGCTGTCGATATCAGCTTGAGTTTCAGCAGCTGCTGCATATAAATCCATCAAAAATAACAATAAAAAGCCAATAGTATAAAATACAGTGCAGAAGTAATTTTATTTTGATTGATTTACCTGATGTGCATTTTACAGTCCGCAAGTATTGGAACCACCAGGTTTGTCTCAGATGATAAATTATTGTGCCTTCAAATGAGGCTAATAAAGCTGTCTTGACTTTTTTTTTTCAGACATCATTTCCCAGTATCCCACTCTGTGGACGGAGCAGGTTCGCAGCCGACAGAACAACAGAACCAGAGGACCGTGTGAGTTTCCGAGCCCACTTTTTCCCTGCTGATGGTGATTGGGTGCTTGCAAACCTCAGCTCAAAGCACGCTCTGCGTTTTTCCTACTTGTGTGAGCAATCATGGTTTGAGGCTGTTCCTGTCTTTTAAGGACAGATGTTCGGTTGTGAAACCAATACATCTTGGTGTTGGAGTGCGTCAGGCTTTGAGGATCAGCTTCACTGTGGTTCCTCGCGTTGCAGCATATCTGTAATTATCAGCACATGGCACAAACACAGTATCCCCTATTCTTCTGGCTGGTCGTTCGTGCTCTCCGCTTACACACACAGGTCTGTGTTATCATGCAGATCAGTCGGCGTTTGGCTTTTAGGGGAAATATATTGCTTTTTGTGTAAAACAATGCCATTTTGAGGCTAGCCTGGAGATGAGATCCCTGTGTGCGTTTGTGTGCGAATCCCATTATCATAATTTACAACCAATAAAAGAGCCTGAGAAATACTGCATTGATGGTTTTGATTACCATGTGCTCTTTGGGGTATTAGAGTGAAAAAAAGCAGCCACCCCAACAAAGGGAGCACATACGGAGGAACTGGAGCGAAGAGAGTCGGTTGAGGAGGCAGGGAGGCATTTCATTTGGTTTCTTTTGTGTGGGTTTAGATCTTTAATGAAAATAAACAAAGAAAAGGGATATCCATAATCCAGCAGTAGCTTCCGAGCCTTGGGGGGAACAAGGAAAAGAGGGAGAGATTGGTGATGAAAGCCAGAAGAGCTCTACTTCCATCCCCGAGTTTAATGATCAGATCCGTTTTGAGGCTGCACAGCAAAAAGCAAGCCTGCAGAAACCCTGCAAAGTCTCTAACGTCCCACCACTGACGCATGGATAAAACCAAGCACTGTGTAAACATAACAGTCCCGGCAGTCAGTGTCTCGCTGTGTGAGAGTGTGTGAACGGAAAGGCCCGACTCACCACTGCTCTACTCTTGTCTTGCGTCTTTGTCTCTGTGTCACACACATCCACAGAGGGCAGTTCAGTGTCCAAATATTTACTTAAGTCGGGCCATCGTGAGCTGTTCTTAGTCGTTAGCCCGTTAATGGCCATAAACAGAGCCACGGGGGGCTGATATAGCAGTCTACACCGTCTCAGGACACTCCATGCCTTGGTCCTGCTCTTTCTCCTCAAAGACTTTTCAGCAACTGCTGTGAAAAAGTAGCCGCCATCTGTGCAAGTTGCATTAATCCAAAATGTTGCCAGATCTCATTAAATGTCTATAAATGTCTTGTTTCCTTTATTTTGGACTGTTACTGTACATGGGAGTGGGAGACAGAAGTGCATTCAATTCTTCTTTTACATTTTCCAGTTTTTAAGTCAAAACGAGAAACACCTCGTTATGACATACTAACGAGGTTCAGCAACTGTCAATCAAACCTAATCCTACTTTCCCACCGGCGACGCCCAATAAAATAGTCTGTCTTCATTAGACTTCATTAGACTTCATTAGACGCAGACGCCAACAACATTGCAACAAGCTAAACATAGAAAATGCAGTGGTTGTGAAGATGAACACAGATAATGGACACGTGTCCAAAAATGGTCAAGTTTGTGGAGCTTTGAAAATGAGCCTTTCCACACATGGAAAGGCTGCTTCATGCTGCGTCGTGAGGCTGATGTGTTTTAGACTCAGAGCCTCCCATGCGTGAGTGAAGCCATCGTTCATAATTCATCTGTTACATGAACACATTCGAGAGACTCGTTGACTTGAAAAAGGGTTCAAATATGACCACGGATAACAAGTCATGTTGTTGAAACCCGTCGATAACTCCGACCCCTCTCTTCAGCCTCGTCGTGTGACCAGGAGCAGCAGTCCGCTCAGGAAGAAGACAGACAGCACAAGAACGACGCTGTGTTCATACCAGAATGTGCTCAAGGTGGACTGTACAAGCCTGTCCAATGCCATCCCTCCACCGGATACTGCTGGTGTGTGCTGGTGGACACTGGACGGCCGATACCTGGGACGTCCACCAGGTAGGAGACGCTTCACCTGTATGATAAATACAAATACTGTATGTCAGAAATGGGAATTATTACTGTTATTATTCCTTTAGAGGACCTCAGGTTTGTAATAATACAGGTAATCAAAAGAAAAGCTTCTCATTTCTCTTATTATATTCTATTATAAGAAAATCTTAAATCCTAAAAGAGAGGAAAAGATTTTTCTTTCTTTGTAACTCAAAAAGTGCGCATCGGTTACATAAGCATGGTGGCAGAGAGTAGTGTGGTGCGTGGCAGGTCAGAGGTCGGTCAGGCTGGCAGAGTGGGGCACGGGTACACTTTTATTGAACAGTAAGGGCTGGGTATCAGATTAACGGGACTCTGGGCACAGTGCCAGTCAGCACATTAGCGCACACATATGGAAGTGTGGATTTTTCCCCCCTCTCGCTTGTTGTCCCTGGCCAGCTTTTATCCGAGTCACACAGCAGCAGTCGGGAGTCGCTTTCCAAGACAGCCAGTTAAAGTCTCACGCTCCCAGTCTGCTCCCAGCCTGCCTCTCTGTCTGTCGCTCTCTTTCTCATCCTCCACCTCCTTACTGTCCTCCAAATCCTTTTTGGACGGGTTCGTTCAGCGTCAGGTTTGCCACAAAAGCAATTATTTCAATCCCTAAGATTAAGCAGCATAATGTCACTGGAAAACATGGAAATCCTCTCTGATATTCGAATGAGAATTGTTTGATGTTATTTTCCCACATGATGGTCTCCTGCAGGTATGAACAGCCAAAATGTGATGGCAATGCCAGGGCTCACCCACCTAAACCCAAGGACCATTACAAAAGCCGACATCTCCAAGGTAGGTCTCCAAAGGCTGGACTGGCGTCTGCTTTTCCTCTCTGTTTAGGCCACATGGTGAAGTTCTTTAGCAGTCAGCCTCTAGCTGCTGCCTTGCTTCCAAGGCCGTGATAACACAGAGTGTGTGTCTGTTTGTTGACATCATTAGCATTGTTGGTCAAGAGTTGAGGATTTCCAGATGCTCCTTACTCATCAATAAACAAAGAGACAGAGATTGATCGGGACCTGAATTAATCTTTAACTGACGAGTTAAAAGGCGGGAGGGGGATGAGGGGATGATGATTCTGTCATTACCTTTTTGTTTGTTTTTTGTTTGATCAGGTCAATATCATTGCATGACCGGTCATAAAAACCATTGAAGCAGAGTCAGGGGCTCCAGGTGCTGCACACAAGCAAATCCCAGTTTAAAGCTGACGGGTTCTTGGCAAATTAGCTGTTTGTGGTAGTTTGGTAAACATGTTAATAATCCAGCAGCATGCAAACAGAGCTGCCACTGTTCCTGCCCCATCTCTAGCTGTTTATGTAACAGTGTGCTGGCCCAGAGCTGCTCTCTCGGCTCGCAGGTGCTGCGTTTAGCAGCAGGGCCGCTGCTGTCATCGAGGATTCTCGTGTGTGTGTGTGTGTGTGTGTGTGTGTGTGTGTGTGTGTGTGTGTGTGAAACTGTGGGACGGACAGTCACAGATTACTCATCTTTGCCTTCCAGTGGTTAGTGGTGTATATTGTTGCTGAGATATTGTGCAGGAATAATTACAGTGCATGAAGAAGTCACACTCAGTCAAACACCTCTCATACATGTAGCGATAGGCCAGAAAAGACTTATATATATGTACTTATTCAGCCATGGAATGACCTCGCAAAAATACATAGACTTTATTCTAATCCTGTAACAACCTGGCCTGTATCAGCCAGTCCGTCAATTATAAAATATGCCACGACACAGTCAACAAAACGCAGCTTCTTGTTTTCTTTATGAGCAATTGCGTCAGCAGCCGTAAACCCTGTTGCTGTACGGAGCAGGGATAATTACAAATGTTGCCTTCACACTGCTGCAGTCCATTTACTGTTGAAGCGCTGGTGTTGAGAGGTTTATGGGGCGAGATGCGAGAAAGGAGCAGCTTGCCCTGAACGCAGCAGGAGAGGAAAGCGGAGTATTTGGCTTCTTTTCTCCCTAGAGTGGGACCACGGGGCAGCACTGGGGCAGGCGTTGGGAGCTGTGGCTGCGAGTGCTGACAGGGCTGTGCCCCATGTGGCTCTGTGGACAAACACTGCTTCTTATTGACAGTAACACGGGGCACACGCTTGCAAATATGCACTTATACACCAACTCAATACAGGCAGCAGATATGGTGCGTTGAGGTGTCCATGTAGCTTTCAGACAAGTAAAACTGTTATTGTTTGCGGCACTGATTTCGTCCTGCGTCTGTCCATTGCATAATTCCAGTCATTATGGGAGCTGGACAGCAGCCGTCTATGGCTGCAGCCTTGAAACGGACGGAAAACGGCCAGACTCAATTTCCTTTGAATGACAACAGGGACATTTGTGTCCAAACAGACAGAAGCTGATCTGTTCTGCTCCTAGAAACGAAAAAACATCGCTGCCAAGGTGAAGGGACTGGAGCCTTACCTGATGGCGTCCCATTTAAATGAGCTAGAGGCACGCTCGGACCGCGTGCTCTCCATGGAAAACACTAAGCCTCAGACAAGTCCAACTGCGTCCCACAAATCTCTCTCCAGACACAAGCCAGATAAAACAATTTGCCTTCAGAGGGTGCAGTTGTGTGACTGTCTAGACTCATTTGCCACAAGAGGCTCCACGAGGCACCAGTTGGCCTTTAACAGGTGTGTCCGATGTTTTACTGGGCCGCATCCAGGAAGGACCCACTAAAACTCACTAAACGCCTGTTGAGCATATGCAGCAGAATAGGGAATCGTGCTCAGTTTGGAGCAGGCCCGAAAAGGTGGAGCGCAGGGTGGATGGTGGGTGTTTACGCTGAGGCTGGTCGCCACCTGTTAGAAAGGGGCAAAGCATGCTATTATCTCCAGCGCAGGAGAATCTGGCCCTGCAGGCCTGAGCCATAAACTGCAGAGAATTTCTTCTGTTCCACAAGCTGAATAGCGAAGAGGAGCTGGACTGTGAGAAAGCAGAGGAGAGCTGAGAGAGGAATCCAGTAATCTCTCAGGCCCCAATCGCCTTCAGCTCTTCTACAACAACCTCGGCCTTACTCCTAAAACTATAAGAGACAATTACTATCATTAGGGTCATTCCACTCCAGTTGTCCATCATTTTGTATTTTTTCCCCTCGGCCTGCATGTAATAAAGCTCTTCTGTTGGTTTTGGTTGGAGACAGATTCAACATTATAGGTTTACAGATTTATGGGCTAATTGTATCTTTACTCTAAATCACATTTCTAACTGTAACCCAACCACACGCTGGAGATCAGCTGTCGCGTTGTGTCTGCCGGTCTTTCGATGAATACCTTTAAATTCACCCTTCAGAGAAAATCCAAACAAAAAGTCATAAGCATCATAGACGTATGTTCAGTCACATCTTTTGTGCCTCCAGCTGTCAAAACCACTCAGGGGCCTCTAGAATGATTGACAAGGACCCTCTCCCTCCTCCAGATGACGGGAGGCTTGACAGTTTACGAGAGAGAGTAAAGACAACTGTAAGAGTGTGGTGTGGCTTTATTTTCTCCTCTCCACGCCGCTTGTTACATGACGATCCTCCCCAAATATTTATTAGACCACCTACAATGGCAGCATTCCACATTATAGCAGGTTGTAATGTTGACAGAGGCGTCATTTTTTGTTGAAATATGCATGCTTCCTTTTTTCTCACATGAATAGCATAATAGATGCTCATACACACTAATTGGGGTATCTGTGCTTTCTTTTCCAGGCTGTCCTGGGGCTAAGAAAACCGAGTTCCTGACAAGCGTTCTTGATGCGTTGTCGACAGACATGGTGCACGCCGTGACAGATCCAGCATCCGCCGGAAGGTAAGACGCTCAGAGGTGGATGTGCTCGTCGTGCGATATGATACTGATGTTCAGGCATATTCAATACTGGATCACGGCTGGATCGGTAGCAGAATGAACGGAACTGCGTCTGTCCCTTAGGGTGGCCGAGCCCGACCCGAACCACACTCTGGAAGAAAGGGTGGTTCACTGGTATTTCAGTCAGCTGGACAAAAACTCGAGCGGGGATATTGGAAAGAAGGAGATCAAGCCTTTCAAGCGCTTCCTGCGCAAGAAGTCCAAGCCCAAGAAGTGCGTGAAAAAGTTTGTGGAGTACTGCGACATTAGCAATGACAAGGCACTGTCTCTGCAGGAGCTGATGGGGTGTCTTGGAGTGACCAAAGAAGAAGGTGAGCCGAACCAGTGGTTCCCAACCCTGAGATAAACAACACAACAGCATTTTGTGGATTTGCAGTTTTATTCATAGTGGGAATGTTTTTTTCTTGACTTTCATGTTTTTATTTCTCACAGGGGCAAAACCAGGAGAAGGCTTATCTTCTGCTAAACTAGTACGTAAACTTTCCCCCCACACTAGTGGACGAAATGAGAGGAAACAGACACATTAACTAAACTCGAAGTTGTTTTAGCTGTTTTCTCTGACGCAAGCAGATGTTACAAACGCTGCGGCATGTGGCTGACGTCGCTTTATTTTCTGTCCTAAGAATCCGTCAAAGAAGCAGGGCTAAGCCAGCAACTGAGATCTCCCGTCCGGCGCGGAGACGCTGCCCTCACCAATCGGCAATATTGGAAACATAGTATTTGCACTTTGTACTTTAAAAAAAAAAATGTAAATTCACTTTGTAGAGATAAGGTATTTAAACAGACTGCTGAATCTGTGAATGATGTAGTTAGCTTTTTATGTCCTGACAAACAAAAATTATATACACATACAATGTATGTGTCCTTTGTGTGTCTAAAAAGTACTTTTCAGAGTTGTACAAGTTTTAATATTTGCTGTTACGTTTTCTTCCCCTTCACTCTGTGTACTTGATGTAATGCAGAATGGATAGTTTGCTACGCAGCGACTCTTGATCTGACCTGATCTATAGCATCTCTTTCTGTGCTTTGTGCAACAGTTTTAAACATGCATCCTAAAAACATGTTCACATGTATTTGTGTTTATTAGAAATAAAGAACTCTTTTATACATTTTGTGAGTCTGACAGTCTAATTATGTCAAATGTTACGTCCCTTTTACTCCCTAATCCAGTCCAGAATAAAAGGAGTTATATTCTTCTTCTGTGTGTCTTTTACCATTGTGCGTTTTCTTGCTGGGTCTCCTGTATAATAAACTACTATGTTAACACAGTCTTTAGGAGCCAAGTATTAGTCATACATAGCAAAGGTTGTGCATCATCCCGTTTTCAGACCACTTGCCAGTTCCCCTGAGGCAACGTTTCAGAATTGGAAGAAAAAAAACAAAACGGATGAAACTTCTGCTCTTGTCACAGATTTCCTTCACAGACTGAGGACAGATAAATGCATCAACTTCATCTGTGTGTAGCAGGAGTTCCTGTTAAAGGGGGCACTATGTGAGCCAGTGCGTGCGTCTGAAGGTTACTGTACACGCTGAATGTGCATTTTTAAGCAGTCAGTAAGGTTCGACTGAATCCTTTCCTAAAGAACAACATTCAGCTCAGAGTTACCTTGGCTCGCTACACTGCTGGACGTTGTTGCTGCCTGATTCTGTTGGGTCTACTAAGTGGTGAGCTGTGGCTTTTCGCACAGAAAGTCCCCTTATAGGGCAGAGCAGCTGACCCCAGACTGACCTGCTCACTCAAGCTTGGCCTTTAATTCATGATTAACACATCAGCCTCCTTTCTGTGGTATAATCCACCCAGTGGTCCAGTTGTAAAGGAGATTGTGTCTGTGTCTCCACATTTTCTATCTGCTCAAATGGGAAACGGATGCAGCTTATAAGTACATTGCTCACCAGCTGAATCATTTTGGGTTGTTGGCTAAAACACAGTGTTCGAACTGCAACTTCCCTCCACCTGCTACATCTCTAATTTCCCTGAAGGTGAGGTTACCGCATGCCCAGAGCAACATTTGCTTTCACCAAACAACCGTGTAATCTGTTAATGTAGCCGTGCCGCTTACAGGTGCAGCAGCTCAGACGCTCCTCATCCAACCAACTCATCAACCTTCACCTAAAGCTCCTGCCAGCTCCATCTGCTGAAACTCTAACCTCGACCCAAAACAATGCTAAAGCCTTGTCATGTGTGATTTTGCGCCCCTGGGCTCAGATGCACATAAACACCATTTACAATTTGGCTTGTTGTCAAGGCATGGTTTTCTGAATAAGTTCTCCTGATGACTTGGACCTTTGCCTGAACTGATGGAGTAACTAAAGAAAGGCATCAGAACCATTTGGCTCAGTTACTAGCACCATCTCGCCACTGGCACGGCCTCCCTCTCTCCTGCTCCTCAGTCCCGCTTCCTCACTTCTCTCACTCACACATGCACAAACACACACTACCTCAGCACAGGGATACCATTGAGAGGGGTTTGTGGGCACAGTTTGTGTGCTCTAATGGGCAAGAGGAGGCACCCACTCTCACCACTGGCAGGCCCCTCGGGCCGTGGACTCGTGAAAAAATGACTGTCAAAAGCCATCAGGGCTTTAATAGCCTCTGGCCCAGCTGCAGCTTTCCTCTGGCCCTTAGAGAGGCTCTGGTCTGTAGGTAAACAGAGTGAGGACAGTCTGCCCCCTCTCCTACCTTAGTGCTGCTTCCCTCAGCGTGGCCCAGATACTCCAGCCAGCACTGCAGGACGCTGCACTCATATTAATTGTTTGAGCATGTGTAATGTAATGTTAATGCACACAGGGCAAATAAGTGATATTTAGAAGTTTTGTGTGGGACTAGACTAGACTAGACATAGTTTATATAGGAGGATTGATATTACTCTCATTTCTACAATATGCCATTCATCTAATGTAAAGAGGTATGGTCTGTCTGGTCAAAGCCCCAAAACCAACACGTGAAGCTTTAACGTGCTGTTTTCAAGTGATTAGTCTAAACTGAAACCATGTAAGAAGAACTACAGGCACAAGCACAGTAGACAGTCCTTATTTCCAGCATTATTTCTTTTCTTTTACCATATTTCTCAGCTAAGATGAACACAAACAGAATTGTTGTCCCTGCAATACGATCAACTGCGGAAGATACAACGTTCCACTAAATTTGGATAGAGACGATGCAGCACCACAGGAAAACTGAAATTGACTTCTGTGCCCATAGAGTGAATTGCTCCAGATCTGGCCTGACGTCTGAATTTCCAGAATGATAATAGACTCTCGTTACTTATGACAGTTTATAGAACGTAAAAACGTAATAGTGAGACAGTGATATGGGCAATTATTGGAGGGAAACTTAGTTGTAGACTAAGTAGAAAGACAGCGACAGACAGACCACAAACACAGACCAGTTGTACACAGAACATCGAAAAAGAAAGTCTGCACATGTACTAAGCATTACAACGATCAATGATACATGCTTTGTCCAGACCTTTCTCCAAAAAACAAGACTGCGGATTTGGACAAAACAATATTTGCTTTCATTCTTGAATATTTGGGGGGATTAAAACCTCTGGTCCAGGGAGCTGGAGGCTGCAGGGGGGGGGGCCTTTAATCTTTTTCTCACAGTGTCTACCTTTGACATAGCAGTATCCCTTTTGAGTCTGACCAGAGCGGAGATGGAGCGCCATTAGCAACAACGGGAGAGAGGGAATGAGGAGTACTGGAGGTAGTGAAGGCAGGAGGAAAGAAGGTAGGGGGGCTGCTGGGCCTAAACTCAAAGGATTAACGGGGTGACTTCTTCTCTGGAATGTTCGTCTGACAGCCAAGGCCCGCCCACCCACAGCTGCCGGTTACAGACAGGTGCACGGTTGAGGTGAGGTGGGTGGTAGAGGGTGGACGGGTGAGAGAGTCAAGGTGGCTGAGGTGGTGAGAAGGAAAACAGACTTCGATACGCAAGCTGATGAGTACATCACTAAACAGTTTGGGGTTTATCAACCCGCGATCGCGTGGCGGCGTGGAGAAACAGGAACAGAGCTACAGCGCAGCTCCAATCAAACCTGGAGGCTCACACCTCACAGACAGGCCGTGATTTAGTGCAGGAACGCCCACAAACACCTTCCCAAGCAGATGTAGGAGTCAACCACGTCTGTGGTCTGTTAAATGTGGAAAACCAAAACCGAGCTTCCCCCGAATAATAAGTGGAAGAAACACTCACAGCTCAACTTCACACACGCAACCTCTCTGTTGATCCTCACCCCAGAACAATACCTGCGCATCCCGGTCCAGTCACCTCATCAGCCTTCTGTATACAAAGCAGACAAGGCAGCTTTTGGCAACACACACAACAGTGGGTGAATTCATTTGTCCTGCCATAATTTATGTTTGGGAATGTACGAGAGCTTGCCGGTGCTTGCTGAGCAGGGTTAAGCATTACTTTGCAGAAACAGGAGACAAAGGATTAATATTCTTCACTGTCGTTTCCACATTGCATTAATTCTAAATTGGCAAATGCCCCGCAGACTTAGTAAAAGCCTCCGTAGCAACAAAGGACAACGTTGAACACTGGTGATGATGTGCAGCAATCCCACAATTAGAAGCAGGGAAAAATCCCTCCCAGGTTCCCTTTGAAGCCAGTGGGACTGCTGTAGGTAGTGTGAGTGCGACGGTGCTCCTAAGATGTTTGATTGATAGAGGGTCTGTGAAATCGGATTCTTTGTTTGACTCTCTTCGGTGACCTGTCCTGTCACGTCTACCCGTGTTTTGAAAAGCAGGTAGTCTATCCAAACATCAGGTGAACACTGGGGGGACAACACACCGCTCAGGTGGCAGGACTCGAGCCTCTGAGAGGTTAAAGGTCATTCAGGAATCCAGGTGCTCCATGGACATATCACAGTCATTTGGTTTCTAAGTTACCAGAATGGAAACAAAGGTAAAATGTGATTTAGGTTGTTGTATAACTTCTTGAAGTTCCAAATATTTCAGGCTGGATAATCTGGAGATGAATTGGCAAACTGTAGATACACCCCTAAAAGGAGTAGATCTCAGTTTTACAACCAGAGTTTGTTTTAAATAATAATTAGCAGATGTTAACTCTAGACTGCTTTTAGTCATATGCTACAAACTGGTTCACAGCCTTCTTTTTCATTTTCTTCTGATGTGTTTTTTCCCCCCGTATATCAAATACTTAAGTAAAGCGGCAAACAGCAGGAAATGAAAACATTCCCACACCTGGATCCAATTCAGTGTTTCCTTTAAGTATTCAGTATTCTGCTATGTCAGATCTACGGTGCCTTACAGTCTTGATGGATTTTCAGTTGAGGAAGATGGTGTTGACAAAGCAGGTGTGTCTCTGCCATGCCACCATCCAGGCTGCTCTGGGCAGATCATCCAGGCATGCGTGCGGACCACCGGGCAAGGCTTCGTACTTTCCCTGCGACAGTGGGTTTAAACGCGCGCGTCACACAACCCCGCGTCTTTCATTGACTGCTCACGGCCAAAATAACAAAGAGGTAGATTGATAGATCACTAAATCACACGACTCGCAAACAAGCCAGTGCGACAGGAAAGGAACTCGACAGGCCGGCAGTAAACACGTCCCATGATTCTTTTCCTCATTAATCTTGCATAAATCCACATCTGCTACTGAATTCTGGTGCCTTCTATTGAAAGCCTGTCGCTCCGTTGTCATTGTGCTTGAGTCAAACTCTACTTGAGCTAAATGTCAGTTTGCTTAAATACTATCTTGTCCCACAAATCTAAAATGCTGTATTTATTGGTGAAAACACTGCTCTGCCCCCTCCTTCCTCTCTTTCTTTGCACATGGTTCTCATGCCGCTCTAATCTTTCTTATTTTTTTTTCACCACTGAATAAAGCGATTTAATGATTTATTGACTCAGCAGTATCCAGCAAAGCTACAAATCACGAAGGCCTTGTGGTCACATTGTTCAAACACGGGGACCAGTCAGCCGCTGAAATGCCCTGAAAGAGGCTCTTGTTGCTGCCTACCTCAGCCCGAGCAGCTACGAAATGTTAGACATCAGGTTGCGCTGAGTAAATGTCCAGTTCCTACCCACTGCCACCAGTCAGACTTCTTATACTGCATTTATGTGGCCAAGTGAGGAAACCTGCCTTTAACGGGATGATGGATGTCAGAAATCGGACAAAGCATGTTAGAGGCAGTTGTCTTGTTTTCATTACCCTCCAGCCCCGTCGCTCCCACAACCCCCAATTTTTTTATTTCAAAACCCAACATGAGAATATGTTTAACGTAGACTAGTGAGGTTTTGAACAGTTACACAGGAGGGAAATCGAGTAAGTGGGTTGGAGGAAGGTGGTGGGCGAGCGGGTGGTGAGGTTTGATGGCTCGGATGATAGATGTCCCGTTGAAGGAGGTTGAATCCGAGGTGTCAAAGCAAACAGAGCCAAGCAGCGGGGGCCACAGGTGTGCAGCGTGCTCACCTGACTGCAGACAGACCGCAGCACAGACAGCTCCAAGCGCTCGGCATGCATACCACACAGCCACGTGGTGACTGACTGACTGGCCTCCATCCATCCGGTTCGGCTGCACGTGCAAAGGAAAAACCATGGTCTAAGGATTTTAGGTCAGACGCTCTAAAAGTGATGTATTACTACTGTGAAATAAAGTGAGAGACTCATGTTCTGTCACTGATAAGAATGGAAATTGTTTTCTCTTGCGGGGGGAAAACAACAGCTCGGGTCTTCTGTTCCAAAACGCACGCGACATGCTTCCAGCCCAGTGCATTCAGTGCCCTGTGGACTCCAACAGTGATTTCTCTCCCTCTCTCTTTGACACTCCTCTTTTTCTCACAGGCTAAGAGACCTGCACCCCCACGCACACTCCTGCCTCCCCTCTCTACGGATAAGCTGTGGTCGGGCCCTGACATCCCAAGTAATTTACTAAGTCAACACAGGCCCGTGTGCAGCGAAGAAAGCCCCTCTGTGCAGCCGCCGTGGTCCCTGGGGAGACGTGACACATTACAGCACAGGGCCGTCATGCTGACAATGATTTAAAAAGGAATAAGACCAACACACACATGATCCTAAATAGAGCGTTTAGAGTTTACAAATCATGTGGAGACTCCGTCAAATGTTTCATTCACTGATCGCTGTAAATGTGTTGTGTTTTCATGTGACGCTGTAAATGTACACTACACTACCATCATGAGCTGCCACACTCTTCATCAGCAAACAAGGTCCATATTTACTTTCACTGAAGTCCACAGATCGCACAGCAAACCGCCAGTGAAAAACTCATTAAAACACAGTAGATTACAGCTGCGTGCGTTGCACACACAGGTCCATAAACACACATGCTTGTTCAGGTGCAGCACTCGACTCTCACTGCAGCATAATCGCTGTTTGCTTTCCCATTAGGCTGCTCCTCAGATGTGAGGGCTGCTCCTTGAGGAGAGCTTTTCACTCCACTCCAAAAACGCATTATAGAGAATAGGCAGGCAATTAAGGAGGATGAGTCACACGAACACCTGCAGGGGAAGCTCCTCATCCACACATATGCTCATCTCCACCTGTTCAGCTTGTGAGCAAGGCACTTAACACCGTTTCTCCTTTACAGTCGCTCAATAAGCAGCACTGGTGATAATAGTGAGACGCTCCCAGGTGTGAATGTGTGTAAGTATACAAACTGTAGTGTGCTGCTGGAAATCACATGCTGGTCTTTACAATGAATTGCTCTTAATAGCTTAGTTTGTCCTAAACTGCAGCAGGGCTGGACTTGTGCTACTCCTGCTGCAGCATAACCGCCCCAGATGTGTCATGCACTGTAGGGGCATCGCTGCAGATGTTCAAGGGGAGGTAGATCAGAGAGACACAAGGCATCCTGGGAAGTGATAGAGCTTTCAACAGCAAGGGCCCTAGAAAATTTACTGCCAGGCTTAGCACAGACAGAAGAATGGGCCTGCTTCACCACAGACAGCACGCTTTGCACGGTGACGGACGACGAGTCAAGACGAACCCCATCCTGAACCCAGGGAGGAATGTTTCATTTACAGTCACCCACATAGACACTCTAGCCTGGGCCTCGTCTGCCAAGACACAAGAGGGATGGGGATTTCAAACAATGCAGATAATTCAGACCTCACACTTCCCCCCACTGCTCAGAGGGTCTATGTGCCCACAGACAGACTGAAAGACACGACTCACTCTCTCTCCCTCCATGTCCTCCCTTCCCACACCCTCTGTTATCTCACTGCCTCAGTCCTTCCAGTGGAAGTGTTATCGGTGTTATTGCCGAAATTTAGAAAGCTAACATTTGGCAAACAAATAAGCAAACAGGACTTTTACCATCCACCTCTTCCTGTATTTTGTTTAGATTCTGTATCACGCAATTTCTCAAGCACTGACACAGTATTTTGACGGCAGCATGTAAAATATAATCAGTACTGCTATCAATAAAATTAGGTGTGATGCTCACCGCTGGCACCTGAAGATGGAGCTGCGGTGTTGCAACGCCGGGATCGAACCCAGCGGAGCGAAGGCTTATCGTTATGAAAACACTAGAATGTAGGTTATGTGGCAACCGCGATGAATGTTTGGCAAACACCAGCTGAAATCAAAAACCATGAAAGAGGCATAAGCACAGGCCTGCTTTTCCATGCTCGAGTACAAACTCTCCACTTAATCCATCCGGTTCCAGACGTACGTTTTACGAGTCCTTCTGGACGCTAACGCTGGGTGTTTCGTCCACCGTTTCAAGGTGTTTACTTGTTTTGCACTTAAAAAAACATCTAAATTCGTGAAATATGGGGGATGCATTGCGGCTGGTTTTACCACGAGGTGAGCAGAGTGAGACCCCGCAGTGTGCAGTGTTGGTGAGCGCTCGGGGAAGACTAATCACTGAGCTAGGTCATATATAAGCCATAGTCATCAATCACAAACAGCGGGGACTGCATAGCGACAAGCTGGCGAAAGGAGCTGACGGCTTGACACGACTTGGCCTCCGATGCCTCCTCGAATTCCAAGCCATCGCTGACTGAAAGGATTACTTGCATAATCTAATATTTGGTGGCACAAGAAAGTATTCATGCCTCATTTTGCCATGTTTTCATTGGCTTTTTCTAAGTGATTTAGTTATGCTTGGCTCCCAACACGGCTTTCAGTTCTGATATTTTCTTTGCATATGATTAATACGTTTTCATCAGAATTTAAATTTGTCGAGCGGATCCAAATCGAAGAGCTGCTGAGCACAGTCTGCCCGTTCTCCGCGCAACGCAAGCCCCTATTCCCCTGTGCGAAGCCATTCTGGGTATATCTTCCCAGCGTTTGTCTAGTCCATGATGACTGTCTGAGTGATGCAACCATATGTCACCGCGGGGCAAAGAGCAACACATTCGAACTTAGCAACTTAGCGCACATTAAACACAAACACATAATTAGGGTTCGAACTGTCGCGTAAATCATTCGTGTTTTGGGAAGTGCACTGGGTGGGACGTGTGTGGTGTTAATTATTTCCTGGTGAAACAACACATATGGCCATCGACAGTATGAGCTCCGTCAAATAGCTCCAGTTTGTTCACTTTAACACATAAGCAACATAAATAACGCGAGACAAGTGGTAACAAGATCACGATTCCTTGATCCTGGTATTCACTGATGTCGCTTTAATGCTTTGATGCTGAGGATGTTGTCAATACCCTCACTTCACATTAAACATGCGCTGATGATCATGGCATTTTCTTGCAGTTGAGTAAGAGATGAGCCGTCTTGATAAAGATGGCACTTTCCTTTTTGTCTAACCTGAGCGACTCATCCCTCAGAGCACAGGCAGCTATTCTTTACCCATGCCACCATCCTTGCAGAGCTTGGAGGAAGGACTTGTGGAGCTGTGACCCATAGCGGTGAGTTTACTTAGCTCAGATACCCAAAGAGATACCCAGGCCTCTCGCTGAGCGCATCCCTGTCAAACAGAGAACTGATAGGAACTAATCAGTGAATGGTGGTTTTAACTGGCTGGAGATCTGACGTGAGCTGGACCTCACAGGATCTCCGGCATGTTGCCCAAGCGCGGTAGGAGAGATTCTATTGCAACAATACCTGCTTTCTTTCAATGTTTGAAAGAAAGTTTCACTTGTGATAATAATGCCTGTCCCAAAGTTTATTATCTGAATCTTTTCCAGCGAAATTTATCCAATAATTGTCAAGGCATTTCACCCTAATGTCAACTAATTCTCTAGGGGACATGAACATTGTGGGAATTGATCCAATATGCTGAGATGTGTCAAATGATGGCTTGACCAACAGACCAGTGACGCTAGGCCCCAGTTTGTACAAACAATTTATGTCAAGCAAGCACAGGATGGAGACTTAGTGGATTTAAAAAAGCATTTCCTCTTAAACTCAAATAGCAAAGCGGCCAATTCCTATTTAGTTCTAACAAACTAAGTCTAATTTGTCTAAGTGACAAATTACATATATGCAAATTCATTTTTTTTAATAAACTAATTTAAATGAGGGTTTTAAAGCATTTCATGGGGTCCAGAAATAAACGAAAAATATTAGTTTCAGTACATGTTTTCAAAACACCTGTGCTTGAATTAATGGCGCTGGTGAAAACGGTGATAAAGCTTTGCTAAGGTTTCCTCTCAGCCAGTCTTCTACACGTCCATGCCTGGAACCCAAAACTATGATTCACTGTGTAAGGTTCATGCTGAAAACTCGTCATTCAGCAAGCAAGGAGATCACAAGGTAAACTCAGGTAAAAACACATCATGCGCCTCACATATTAAGGCATATGTGCTATCGTTTGGCTTTTGGCCAACTAACTCTAAATCAAGGGGATGATCTGCAAACATCTTTACGTGTGTAACAAACGGAGAGTGAAGCTTCACAAATTAACAGAGTCAACATGTGGCTGTTGTGGGATGCTGTCAGCGACCGTACTCAGGGATTTCCATGCAGAGAGGTGACAGAGTTTCTGTGGTTGGCCAACCACACAGACCTGCTCTGTCCCAACCTGCACGGCGTCGGGCTCCCTGCGTCACACCTGGCCTCGGAGAGAAGGGCTATATTATTGGGCCTTGGCCTCTGCCTCTCCCCTGTAGTTCACAACATTTTGGAATATGGGGAAGGAGTCTTTTTATTTTGCCCCGAAATTTCCCTTTCTAATCAAGCGTACCAACTTTTGGCTCACGCAGCCAGGGAACTCGGCAACCGCATAGACTATCAGCCACTTCATCAGGGCCTACGTGTCATCCAAACACAACGAGGAATTAATTCCGAGCTGCGCCGCTGATTTAAATGGCTGTCTGGCTGTATACCTTTTCAAATACCTGACCTGATATGTGATACTCTGAGGATTTATAGAAGTTCTTTGTAGGCCTTTGCGGGAGAAATATATGACCAATAAAGGCTGCGGAGGCCTCTTACCACCCCTGCACATGACATCAACCAGCAACTCTCACATCTTCTCGTCATGCTGGAAAGGCCTTGATTTTTGTCTCTATCTTCCATAAACATATGCGGACTGAGCTTTCAGAGCAGAAAGGACAAGCAGTGAAAGAGGATTTAAGCCATTCAGCAGATAAAACTTTCCCATAGCCTCCATCAACCACTCTGACATTTTATAAATGGCTCCATGTGATCCACACTTGACCTTTGGCTCCTTCTATATTAGGTGTTGTGTTCTGGTCAAAGGAGGATATCATTCAGTATAAAGCAGGACTTTTACTGTGTCCTAGTACAGTTCAGAGCTCTAAGACATGCAAGGAGGGATTCAGAGGAATGTACAAACATTTGCTGTACATTATCTTGTTACAAACACTTCTAATCCTCACTCTTTCCCTGATAGGAGGGAAAGATAATTGCTCCTCCTGAGGGAGAGATTTGTAGCAATTGTTTTTCTGGTTGCTGTGGGTCCTGTTTGCCAGATTTATTTCTTCTTATATGACAGATTAACTTGTTGATTTGATGTTTGTGACTTGGTTCCTGAGATGAAAGTACGGTAAAATGAAAGAAAATGCGATGCGATCCTGCCCCCGTACGCGTCTGCTCATAGCTTTAATGACATGCAAGTTGGAGGGGTTGCGGGGAAACACCCCCAAAAACAAAAGATACATTTTTCATTGGATTTTGACTTTATGATGGCTCTGGGAAAGCGGCCCTGAGCCTTTGTTTGTGCAAAATCAAACTTTAATCTTGTGCCTATGATAGATGTAGCCTTTTATTTCAAATGTTTATGGAAATACCCAACAACAGTCTTGTGTGGTCCTGTGTCTAATGAAACACACTCACGTACTCCTCTCACAGTCATCAGATCACTGGCCAGCACGCAACGTTCACCATGGAGTGGAGGGCCGAGCATATGGTGAGCGGTGGGTTATCCTCCTCGCCAGGGTCACATCTGTGAAAGTGGGTGCTAGGAGGCTTCCAGTCCCACTCAATGGCTCTATTTACAGGCCAGCTGTGTTGATGCTGTCAGCCTCATAGTCTTCCACTCCATCTCCCCTGGGCCACATGAGCTCCCATGGAGGGCTCCAGGAGGATTAGCACACCACAGGAGGGGGTGAAGGGTTCAGGAGCAAGTGTTCAGGGGTCAGCCTGGGATTTTACATTTGATCTCACCTCCAGTGCAGATGAATGTGCTCTGATGTGTTATTTTGATTGAACCGGCTTAAGCAGATATTAGCCTCAGTTCGTCAACCTATCGTGTGCAATTTGCTCACACTCGGGCTGGTGCTGGGGGGATTCTGCCTGAGTCTGGTGTTTTTCTGTTGAGTACAACAGAGGCGAGAGCTGCTGGCTGTTTTGCTTTGGGGTTTGCAGATGGGGGTCGCCAACCACACAGCACACTGAGTTAAGCTCTAGTGTTTTGGAAGCAGACATCTGAGGCAAGGCCTCACCTTTCTCTGTTCCTGAACGACAGGAAAGCATGCGTGGTGCGTGTTTTCACGTTTGCTCAACAGCTCCGTGCGAGAACAGTAAAAGATTATCTAATGCCACCTTGAGGACTTAGGCGCTTCACACTGCCCACAGGTGGAAAACCTCCTGCAAACAACGCAGCCTCTTAAAGCTGCACACCTGTGTGGAGACAGACGCTTCAACGTTTCAGACGTGGGCCTGTACAGCCTGAGGTTATGCTCTTGTTAACCCACACCCGAAGGCCGAACGTTTTAGCACAGGCTCATCCCACGACGATTCAGAGTCAGATGTTGATCAGACATGAGGGAAGTTTACACAAGGCAGGTTTGGTTGTGTCCTCAGTCTGACTCTGTTGTTGTAAATGCAAGAGTTTAGTGGACGTCTAAAGCCACGCCTGCTGGTGTTCCTGTGTACAAGAAGAAACTTGCTCTGTCAGAATACTTGCCCTTCTAAAGGAGGAGAGGATCTTGATAAATACACACAAACGGTGCACGCAGGACAAAAGACACAACAGCTGGCATTGTGTTGTAGTTTGCGACAGCAGGGATGGCGCTCACAGAAGCTGGCACGGACTACAGGCTTCTCTAGTGGATATCCGCTTCTATGTAAGAGAGAAGAAGAATGATTTACATTGTGAATAGTTAGTATGCAGTTCCAGGGTGATTCGTTCAGTTATAAACCAAAAATATCAACCAAGTTTAATTTTTTGACCTGATGATGGAGCTGAAAAAAAAGGCATCACACATGTATCACTGTGGTCGTCGGAGTCTGAGGGGAACAAAATGTAAATGCAAACCTTAGAAGGATGATAGATATCCGCACATGATGAATATCTGTGCCGAAAGGCAGTCCAACAGTCGGCCCGGTTGTGTAGACACTTCAGCGTGGACCAAGTGGTAGACTCACAGCCTGACCGCCGCTGCTATGCATAAAACCACAAGGTAAAACAGAACCTCTCCTGCCTTCAGAGCAGCAGATCTTTGGTCAGTTTCACAAAACAACTGTTCTGAACTGCTGTTGTGTTGCCCCACATCTGCTGACTCAGCCGTTTCTGCACAGCAAAAAAAAAAAAAAAAAAAAGACTGCTCTCTCTAGTTTGTTGCACATATTTAAATTTTAAAGTAAAGTACATGTTTTAGAGTTGATTCCATGCGAAAGAAACAAAGGTTTGTTTTTTTCTGCCGTTCGGGAAGAAAAAGAGCAGAGACAGCTACAAGCCATGCGAGACGATGATACTGTGTCATCCTGAAACTATTTCGTCATTTACATGTGGTTATCACTGGAGTTACAGTCTTCCTCTTTGTTAACAGATGTGGGATTCGGTTTATTCCGTGCTCAGCTAAGACTAAAAGCCAAGGCCTTGCAGACAAGGTCAGTGGAGTCCGTGTCCAACTCTCACACAGCTCAGTCGTCTGTCTAGCTGCTCATGAAAAGATACGAGCCACGTGAGACTCACCATGACAAGTCTCTCTTGTATGGACCCTGACACGTTTACATCCATAGCAGAAATGTAGCCGTGCCAAGGTAAAAGCTGCCTTTCAGACTTGTCTCTAGTTAATTTAGTTTTTCTCCTTCTGAAGCCCAAACAGGCATGTACTGTACACACATAAGTTATCTCAAAGCCTCATAAAACACTTGGGGGTCAAGCAGGTGTCAACACACAAACGTGATAAAAACTTGACATCACATTCGCGCCACTTGTACGCTTTTTTTTTCCAAGCAGCTCCTCCAGCTCACCACAGCACATCTAGTGGGAACTTGGCAGAAAGCGCCGGCGTGCATTCACAGGCAAGGCAACGCTAAATCAGTTCATTTAGACTGAAGTCTTTATGATTTGCAGGAGTACGGCGTGGAAGCAAGTCTCCCTCGTTTGCAGGATAAACAAAATTTTGTTCAGTTCAAATAAAATTTGATGAGGAGATAATTTTGCAAGCGCGCAGCATAAAGGACCCTTTCACGTCAAGGGTGCCACACTTTAAGGGCAAATCAACTGCAAGTCTGCAGAAGTAGTTCAACACATAGTGGACAAGATCAGAGAGACAGATATGGCCGATCAGGTCCACCACCGGGGTCGAGTCTCCACGAGCCTATGAAACAGTCTGTTAGTCAAAAGGCCTAAATATCCCTCAATTAGTATTTTTATTAGTTACAGGACTCAGAAATTATTCAAAGAATTTCAAGACTTGTTCATTGAAAGTCCCTTTACTTGTATTACTCCACCAAATATCTTTAGTGGATTAAACATAAAACCTTTAAGTCATTCAACTTCATTCAACATTTTTTAGCATGAAAAACTCTCAATCAAAGCAAAAACCCACAGAGAAAAGCCTCTAATCTGGGATTTCATCAGGAGATAATTCCTGGAGCTGCTTCACTGACTCTGAATTGAAAGCTGACATGGAGTATTGTGCAGTGACTGTCTGGGCTTTAGCTCTCGAGTAGTTTTTACAGCGTCCGTAGGTGCTACCAGTAATGAAGAACATATCTCATAATGCTCGATAAAAGCCTGGGAAGCCACCACATTGTGTACAAGGCTCATATCAGTCAAACCGGCAATGATGGATTATGCTTCTTGGACGCAGGTTGTACTAGAAGCGTCTAAAATATTTCCAGTAATAAATGGGATTTCTGTGATATGTTTCAGGCCTTTTAGGATCAAGAATTTCTCTAGCGGCCTACTGGCCTCGCTAACATGTCACATGGGTCAGATTAGATTAGAAATCACTTGGGGCTTTGAAAATAAGTCAAACATCAAATACGAATTCACCTGAGTGCGTTTCCTTAAAAGGACGTAAGCAACACGCAGATGATGAACAGATACAGAGCAATTCAAGGCCAGTAAAACTCACATGGAAATAAAACCCAGTTCTATAATCTCCCCTAGTAACTCATGAGCAGACATCGGGTGACCGGCTGCGTGGTAACATCACATAGTAGCTTTCTTTGTCCATTCATTCATTAAGACAACTAATTCCTGTTGTGGCACTGCAGTGGTCAGAGGTGTCAGAGTGGGTGACAGCAGAGGCCACTTTGATCTCTGTAACTTTATTGATGACAGAATATCTGGGAGGAGGATTTTTCAGTGGGAGAACCTGCATGGGAATCCCCTGACACACAACAAGGACACGCTCACGCACAAAAATATGTGGGAATACGCAAAACCTCTGAAAATCAACAACACCCGCCGTAGGCATTTGCTTTTTAAGCATCGGACTGTTTTATGCACGATATCAGATTCTCCGACTTTGAAGTCGTACGCTCATAATGCCTACATGTGAAAAGTTTGTTTTCTTTCCGTGTACACACAGCTGACAACAGATTCCCTCCCCAGCTCCTTCTCTCACACACAGACACAGATACTCGCTCAGTCCCACATATGACATATGAAAACACCCCCTGTTTACCCCTCAGACGTCCATCCTACGCATTCTGTTTTGTGGCACCATTCTGTGCACCGTATGTACCTGAGCAGGTACAGTTCGAGCCACCCCCTGTCTGGGAGCTTTTGTTTTGTTATCAACATTTGGCTGCTTTATCATTCCTTAAGTGGATGCAGAGAAATGCAGGGAGAGATAATGAAAACTATGCTGATAAATGCAGAAAACAAAGCAGAAGCCACACAAAAAGAAACCCCCAGTGAGTCAGAGCTTTTGGGATTTAGCCTCACAAAGTCGTAGGCAAACACCAGACGATTCCTTTCAGAACTTTTCTGACTCCGGCTCAAAAATCTATGCTTTACCAAAAAGAAGGCACCTTTTGGAGCAATGCCCCAGCTGATGTCACCCTGAAGGTAATGCTTTGAAGCAGATGGGGGCAGAGGGACATCCAGGCATCACAATGCAGTGTTGTAAGCTGGTAGCCTTACGTGACGCGACGCTATCCCTGTGAAGATTGGTCTTTACAACGCACTGTGCATGTGAGTGTCTGGATAAGAAGCAGCACAATCAAAGAGATGGAGATTTCTTTTTTTTTTCAATCAGGAACAAGTGAACATATTATTTAGCTCAAGGACGGCTTTCGTCGAAGGGCGAAGGCTAAAACTGCCTCGTTTGGCACTTGGGGTTATTTGATTTTAAAATTCTGTGTGAGAAAAATATGCAGATGATTTTGGCATTTGGCAAGAAATCAATACTACCAGTCCCTCAAGAGTGAGAATCAATGTGACACTGCCCTCTAGTGTCTCGAAATCAAGTTTTCAATACCAGTGAGCACAGTGGCCAGAATTCCTGAACTCCTTTCTCAGCCAGAGACCAGCATCTGCAAAACACCATGCGACTGTAGCACATTTTCCAAATGCCAACACAAACAGAATGGATAACAGACCTTTCTGCTGCACCCAAACAGACACGCATAAAGAAAACAGACACACACCGACGAACACGGAAGAGTGCAGCTGACCTTAGTTTGGCTCATTAGTAAGAATACGAACGTTATTTTATTTATAATTTGGAAATATGGATCAAAGAAGATGTTATAAAACGTGTATCCCTCAATGGTCAAACCTACGGACGTTTGCCACTATAGTGATGTGTTATATTACTGTAAGAAGTTTACCTCCTCCAACTTGTTTTGTAACACTCACGGGAACACTCACTGCCCACAGAGAACACACGCTGCCCGTACCTAGAACTGTGGAGTTACTTGATTTGAGATGGTAACGGACACGTTTATGACCACACTCCACATGACCGGCTGTCCTTGCCAGATGCCGTGTCTACAGGGTGTGGTGATATTTCTCCTGATGCCTGCCAGCATCTAAACGATTCTTTCCAGGGTGCATTGCCAGAGAAGACATTAAGTTGTGATGTGGATGTAAGTGTGTGGCCTACTAAAGAAGCCAGCGTGTGAATGTTAAGATGTACATAAACTACTGTAAATCTCTATGTAATAAATTACACTGGAGTACATATCTGACTGATTGTTGTTTAAAATCCAAGGATCTCATTTTGTAATAAATCTATTAACCGTGCTCTGTTAAGTGTTTTGTGCCCACAGTGACTTGCTGTAGTCTTGAATTAGCTTCTTTTAAGACATTTATGGTGCATTCTGTTAAGTTCTAGGGATGAAGTCAACGCATGGTAAGTAACTGAAAAATAAGTGCTGAAATCCCACTAATGCTCACGTTCGTGAACAGAAAGACCAGTGGATTAAACTGGGATTTTAACTAGTTCAATCAGTTTATCTTTGAGATCAGGCGTGTGAGACACTCACACAGGTGACTACACGTCGCTTGGCATTTTGGTAATTCCTTTGCGCTCCAACTACAAGATAGCTGCAGATATCAACATGCACGAATCTCCCCACCCGTGATTCCGTGTGTGTGTGGGCGACGGGGGAGGTGAAACTCGTGTTTCCCTCACCGCAGATAAGGGCTTCAATCATCCCCTTATTTATTTGTTATCAGATTATTGACGATAGGAACAAGTGCTTCATTGGTGTCGGTTAGACGAACACAAGCTCAGGTGGACAGAACGGAGATACTCACGTCACATTGTTCTACAGATTATAACTGACAGAGATAAACATAATGACCAGATTGTAATGCGATCGTTTTGTGACTGTACTTCAGCACCAAGGTGAGTATTCTTTATCTGGACGTACGTCTGGCTCTGCACACTAATACAGAACAGACTTTCCAGGACATCAGAGCTGAATGTGATGGACGTTATTTACTGTCAAGTCACAGATTTCGAATAAAGAAATGCAAAAATCCCTCAAATAGTTGTTTTTCACTCTCGTTACACTGAATACACTGAAAGTCAAGTTGTATATGGTTGACTTCTCCCAGAGTGGACTAATTATTTATTTCCTTATTTTTGCTTGTTTTGCTTGTCAGTCAGTTAATTAGTGTTCAAGTGACAATTTATCTCTAAGTTGTGTCACCAGAGTGAAATGTCAGTCCCCTTGTAACTGTAGCAGCCTTTACAACCACCAGGTGGCGGTGTTCACTTATCATTATAAACGCAGAGTTCACTGTTGTGACTTTCAAACATTTCGAAAATTATTACTAAAAACAAGTTTGTTTGTAATAGATGCAAACGGAAGTTTTAAGCGAAAAGCATAAATTATAAATGATGTCCTACCACCAAATGTTTCCACAAAGATGCTAAACAGAAAGTCTGCGCGTGTGTGAGATATCTCATGATAATCTGATGAGCTGCTTTATTTATTTCCTCATTTACCTTCACAGGCCTAATCGACTTTCCCAGAGCTGAGCCTGCGTCCTGCCTCATCTTAATCTGCTATTGTGAGAATAGTACCGACAAAAGAATAGTGGGAATAGCATAATAATGTGCCCACCATGCCATGCGGTGTTATGCAGACGAGGTGAAGTACGTGCCCGGGCAGCGCCAGGAAGGACGTGAATGGGGAGGATTAGTCCCAAATGTTCACGGGGACCCAGTGGCCAATGGGGAGGAAGCCCGTCTGGCCTGTGGGAGGAGCCAAGTCTCTCATCTTGAGCTCAACATTTATTCTAACAGGTAGTTTAAAACCCAAACAGCTGCAGCGAGACGTAGACGAACCAAGTAGTCGCAGACGATTCTCTTACGGCGTTTTGCATTTGTTTGTTTGTTTGTTTTTTGGATTATGCCCGGACGCTTCTCTCCAACATGCTGAGCAGGAAGGGATCTTGTGCGGGGATGGTGACCGCTGCAGCCGGAGCGGACCGCGGCAGGGTCGGGGAAAGGCTGCAGGCTGCTCTGGCGGGGCTGCAGGAGCTGCATCTGCTTAAAGACAGACAGAGCGACATGGTGAGCTGGGCGCTCAAGATGGACCGAGAGGAGCCGGTCTCCTCTGTCCAAGCAGGGCCAGACGACTCCTGGATGATGGGCACCGAGGAGCTGCGGCTGGAGGCGACTCTCACATCCTTGAAGCAACAGCTGGTAGGAAGGCGTTTAAATTAAATACTATGAGAAAAGCGCATCTGGGTACGATACAGGCTCAGTGTTGCACACGGTTGTTTAGTGTTTTGTTGCTTTTTATTTACAAGAAGTGGACCAACTAAAATCGTCAGCTGCTGCTCATGTGCGTCCACTCTTCAATTATTACCAGAAACACTTTCATGCTCTCAGCTGGGGGTAGGAAGTAGGATAGCTGTCATAAATCAAGGTTCATTGCAGAACTAAGAGGACTTTGAGTTGCGTCAAGACTACAGGGGGTAAACCGCAATCATTAACCACTAATGCCAAGACATTTGGGGGGGGGGGGTGCTGGTGTGATTTGAAAAGTGGGTATTTTTGCTGGAACTGAGCCTCAGAGACAGTCTCAGACCCGAGAGAACTATGAGTTTTCCATGACACACTTTTTCCACTGAGCCGGGGGGTTTGGCTGTAAGTGCAGGGATTAAGGTGCTGTGCTGGACTTTTAGGAGAACTCTCCAAGACACACGACACAGTAAAAGTCACACGAAGACCAGAACGTGCTGCCTTGTTACGGCATTTTAATGGCGAAGACGTCAACCGACTAACTTGATCTTAAAAGAGACACACACGAATGAAAACGGTGCGTTTTTCCAGTCCTCACGTTAGCAACTACTGTAACAGTAAGTACCCTTAGCTGCAAAAGCAAACAGTCCCACGCCCCAGCCCCCAGCTTTGCTCCTCTAGTAGTTTACACAATGGCCAGGCGCTCGCTGTGGGGGAGAAATGAGTTACCCACCACTGCTTATTCCGTACTCCCCCATGTCCTGCTGGGGTTAATCATCAGCCACAGCTGAGTCGCTTTTGTTTC
Organism: Macropodus opercularis; assembly: GCA_030770545.1. Classification (NCBI taxonomy): domain Eukaryota; kingdom Metazoa; phylum Chordata; class Actinopteri; order Anabantiformes; family Osphronemidae; genus Macropodus; species Macropodus opercularis. The sequence continues at coordinate 12,630,188 of CM061103.1, forward strand.
TTTGATGGCTATACATTAGGGCATCCTTCCTCTGAACAAAGGACCTCATCTGAACAAAATTAGGGCCTTCTGACCCACATTCAGATTCGCTGCCTTTATTTCCTGCCCCCACACCTGTACAGACGTTTTGTTTTGTTATAACTGTATGCATGTGTCTACTTGAGAGTCTTGCATAACGTCCCACCTTTTCATTCCCTACTGTCGTGACAAAATCTAATTAGACCCGGCGTTTGGCTTGTGTTGTTGTACCACACATATTTTTACGGGTGTTGGTTAAACTGGCATGTTTCGTCTGTTTCATAGTCTCGTCTTCGGAAACAGGATGTTGGCCTGAAGACTCACTTGCAGCAGTTGGACCAACAGATCAGTGAGTTGAAGCTCGATGTGAGCAAGGCTTCCAATGAGCAGCTGGAGAGCGACAGCAGGCCAAGTTCAGGTTTGTACCGTAGGCACAGAAAGCCCCACAGTCGTTTACTTTATGACTACGATCATAACACACACATGTTCTACCATCACATGAAGAATACTAAGAAAAATACTCATGTGTAACTGTTTCTGATTTCTCCAGGTTTTTATGAGCTAAGCGATGGCGGCTCCTGCTCCCTGTCCAACTCGTGCACCTCTGTGTACAGCGAGTGTCTGTCGTCCTCCCAGACGAGCCTCCTCCTCTGCCCCACGAGCCCCGCGAATTCCCACATTAGCCCTTTATCGCAAGTTGATGTCTGCCGCCGGCGCTCTGCTGATGAGAACGCGACCCAGCCCAACCCTCCGCGGGCCACTGGCTTCCATCTGGGCAGCAGCCGGATCAGAGCCAGCACCGCCTGTACCGAACAAGCGCGACAACGACCTGTATCAACAGGTAATAAGGTCTTCAAATTTTCTTCAGGAACCATTTGTCATGATGTCATTTTTAAACTTAGGTTACTCTGTAATGTTTTCTTGCCTGTCAGGTGATCTGGAAAGGATGATGGCTCAAGGACCCAGCTACTGCAAATCAACTGATCTCAAGAAACCCTTGTTGGGCACAAGTCTGAAGACTACTGCCGTGGATCCAAAGTTTCAGAGCAACCTGGTGTCTCGCAGTGGCACTGAGGTGTACCACTACCCCAGCCCTTTGCACGCTGTGGCTCTCCAGAGCCCCATTTTTTACAGCGGATGTGACCTGGCCACACCTGAGCACCTAGAGGCACAAGGACCAACTGTGAATGAAAGCAGAACCCTGAATTACATCGACAAGCTGATCCAGCGCAGTGTGAGCAAGATTCAGACGAGCACAGAGACTCTGCAGACACTCAGTAACTACCACAGGAAGGCCACTGAAACTGGAATTGAGTTTCCTAAAGTATGTAAAAAAGAGGAGTCCATGCTGCACCCTCTTCCAACCCAGACCACAAATGTCAGCCCATTAAATAGTGATGAGAAGAGACTCTGCATGACGCGCTCCAGTCAAGAGCCAACTGACCACAAACAGGCAGTGAGAACCCCAGAAGTTGAATGCCGATACTCTTATCCTGTTGCCATGAGGGAGTACAGCTCTGATGAGGTTACCACTACATCTTTGAAGAAGACTGATAAATATGCCAGCGTGACAAAAGGCCTCCCAGAGAAGAGATATGGGAATAATCTAGAGTCGAAACCACCAGAGAGGAAGGACTATAAGCAAAGATATGTGCCGGCCCACAGTTCTAGTGCAGAGGAGAGTCACGGCTTTGAGGTTCAGTCTGGTCACACAGCTTCACCCGAGTTTGTTCATGCCAAATTTGTCCCCGCCGGATCTCAGAGGGTCAAAGTAAGGCAGGCAGATCGGAAAACCAAAGCCGTGAAGCTGAGGAGAAAAAGCAGCGAGAAGCCTCGAGGAACGAGGCAGCCGCATGGATATTCATCTGGTGAGAAGATCAGAGAGGCCAGTGGTGCAACTAAGGGAGAGCAGAAAAGGTCTGCAAAGGGGAAGGTGACCCAGAAATTACCTACAGAAGAGCGCAGACAGGGCTCAGGCTCAGACTCCAGCCATTGTAGCCCAGGGCTCATGTATAAACAAAAGGGCCACGCTAAACCACATCCCGTTCCTCCTGTAGCAAAATCTGGTAAAAGCCGAAGACATCAGTATGTGGAGTATGAACAGCCTGCAGAGCAGAGAAGGAAGAGGCAGGGCTCTGCCAAATGGTCATCCGAAATGGAGATGTTCCAGACCTCATGTGTTCAGCGTCAGAGGTCGATGGAGCCCTCCGTTTATGCCACGGGGAACATCCAGATGGTCCGAAGTACAAGTGCCAAGCCAGGCCAGTGGGTAAGGCAACCTCTCCCCTTCCAGTCCTCCATGTCCTCAAACTCCTTCCTCTACAATCTTAATGCCAGATACCCTCCAGCACCATTCCATGCGACCAGTCTCTACCCACCGAGATGCGAGTCTGAGTATTCAGCCGAATGTGCCTCCTTGTTTCACTCCACCATCGCTGAAAGCAGCGAGGGGGAGATGAGCGATAACACCACCAACCGCTTTGGAGATAGCGAGTCCGGCCATAGCTTCCAGTCGCTCTCAGACTCTGACAGCAGCCTTTCCCTGGACGAGGAGGATCAGTTCGACAGCCACGAGGAGGAGGGAGGTCTGGTGTGGGCTGATGCTGCCATGGGCCCCACCGCCGCTGGACGAACTCTCCAGCAGCTCCCACGCCCTGAGCCATCCGCCTGTCGCATCAAAGCTTCCCGAGCCCTGAAGAAGAAAATTCGGCGGTTCCAGCCTGCTTCCCTAAAGGTCATGACCCTGGTGTAGCAATGTTCCTCCAGGCAACATGAATACGTGTTGAAAAAATACTGTGGGAAACTCCCAGAACCAGGAAAATCCTTCTTTAATCGTCGCGGCGAAGCATCCAGTCACATGGAATGTACTTGTGCACTAATTGTTTTAACCTGTTAAACCTGAAACTGTACAAAAAGGTTCACTGTAAAACTATGTATAACACAATTATTACACTTAATTTCTCAATATTTATATTGCTGTCATACTATTTTTATTGCCTGTTGATGCATGTAACCATTTTTGTCATGTACCTGAAAAATGAAAGCAGTCTTACATATATTACATTTCTTACTGCCCATCATTGTTCATTTGCTGTTCAATTCTCCATCTTGCTCATTGATTATAACTATCCATGTTTATCTTATTACAATAAACTGATATTTAATATGCACTGGGAACAATTGCAGTCTTTATGCATCCCCCATTGTTTTCTTCCATTTAAACAGCTAACCCTGATATTATGAGAATGATTCGCTTCTCGCTTGAGACGTAATAGCACCTAACTTTCAACAACCCATCTTTTACTGGTCACGCTGCAAAAATTCTTCAGTTAATCCTCACAAGCCTCCCACTGAGACTGACTGAGTTAGCACAGATAATGCTAACAGCTCCTTATCTGGTTTCCTGATTCTTCCCAGCTGTCTGCGTAATAAGTTGCAGCTCCAACAATCCAGCCAGACAACCAGACAGCCGTGTTTAATCAGAGGGTGAAACTTATCTGACTCAGTCGGTAAACACACTTAGCGCTGAGGTACTAAAACACAGTATCACATCAGGATATTAAAATGACGGTAGTGTCTCAGGTTTCTGCTGAGAAACCTGAGGTTTTGAAACAGCTGGTTCAAATGGCACATCGGATTTAGCTGGAATGGCAGATGATAAGAGGCTCCTCATTTCCGAGCTGTCAGGAGGAGATTAGACAGTGGGCAGCTGCACATAGATGCCCAATAATCTCATTTGCAAAATCTGCTATGGTATCTTTCAATATAAATCCTTTCAAACGCAGGGTGAGAAAAACGGCTGTCGTGAAGGTAAGGAGTCCGGTGACTGGCTTTTCAAACGTGAGCCTTCTCTCCCGTGGTCATACGTTATAAATGTTTTTTTCCCCCATCAGACACCTGCTGTGACCTTAAAGTTCCCAACTAAGAAGCTTACAGGGCGGACAAACATTTTCAGCATTTCATCACGTTCTGCTTTGAAGTTGTGTTCCCTGCAGATCGCTCTGGAGACCATTATTTTTATGACTCATGAATCATTTATTTCAGCTCTCCCACACTCGCACAAGATGTGTTCAGTTTGCTTTGAGAGAAGAAAAAAAGGAATCATCTCTGGAATATAAGTTCTCAGGGGCACGTCTTAATGCAGCAAACATTCCCAATGCACATCAAAGATAGCGTTTTACGTTGCTTCATTTGAACCAACTTATTAGGATTTGCACATCCAGCTGACCTCTGTCCTCTCAGTAAGAGCGACAGCGAGTGGTCGGTGGGATTAGCGCTGCTGTTTTCAACCCAGCTCAGAAGAGCATGACAGACCCTGGACTTGTGTTTGATGTTGACTATGGCAGGATCGTGTCGGATTGACCTTGTGTGCTTGCTGACCTTTCCAGCTGTAGGGCCGGCTCATCTCTAAGGGGGCGCATCTCCCCAACAATAGAGAGGCCAGGGCCCCTTGTGAACCCTCGCTGCTTCTGGACTTGTCTGTTTTGTGTTTCTTCATGTTTAACACATGCTCTGTGTTTACAGGAGGTGTAGAGATCTGTTGTAATAAATCCAACTTCACAGTGCAGAGCCCTTACTGTTAACATTTGCTCTGTCAAAATACAAACATTGGATATTTTCTGCAAAACAAGTGTAATGTAACTGGATCCTGACTGAAGATTATTGAGGCTGTTGTGTGTGACAGATGTGCACCTACAGATATGTCTTGTTCATAATATTTATGGGGTGTATTGTATACAGATGTTGTGTGGGATTTTATTACACACAATGTGGTTCAAATGCATTGGCATCATGTATAACAATGTCTTAACTGGTGCCTTTTAACCAAACAACAACAAATCCATGACTTTTTCTTCTAAATCTATTTATTTTTCATTTCTCTTGTATTCTAGAAATAAAATACTTTGAAACCCTCACAGAGCATGTTATAGATATCGATGGAACATTTGCTGAGAACGCGATGGACATTGAGCTTGGCTGTTCTTATTTACTGCACCGTTTTAACTTGCTTCTCGTGAGGTCAGAGCTGGAGGGCTTGTCTATTAACATCTTCACGAAGGTAATCCCAAAACACAGCCATCATTCAGACCAGCTCAGTCTGTCTCCATGCTCCACAGACATAAAACCCCATCAAGCTATGTGTTCCTCTGTTCATCATACCTACATCAGCGTTTCTTTCCGAGCACATGACACAGAGTTCATTTAAATGCAAGTGAGGATGGTTTTCTTATACATCTTTTACACTTTCCAATCTGTGTATCTATGCCTTTTAGACTTGTGTTTTTCCCTTGGATGTTCTTAAACCTGTGTTGCTTCCCTGATGTGAGCAGAGATGGAGCTGAGCCTTGGATATAAAATGTGGATTTACTCCTCAGAAACTCATTACAACTGTGATGAGAGAGCGCTTAACTCGCAGCTACACTGACCCCCACTCTGCGAAACGGAGAGGTCTTCCTTTTACAGGCTCCTGAGAAGGCAGAGGGTCTGTCTCTAGTTTAACGTATTAAATATCACATCTAAATATATCAGAAAAACACAAGGACACTGTCGAGGATTTGTTGTAAATAATTATATAGTTAACACTAACACTGGAGACGCTCCATCTTCAGTGAAACAACAGAGCTCATAACATGGGGGATGGGGTCTAGGCGGCTTTTGTCCCTTTGCTAACTGTACATATGAATGGGGCTGGACCGGAATGTCCAAGCTCATGAATGTCAATTGTCTACGGCCGAAGGTTAAGGAGCAGGATTCCCTGGTTGTGTGGAAGTGAACAATGGAGATAGAGCACGGAGACAGAAAGCGAGGGAAATGAGCAGGAAACGATGAGCTACAGTGGGAACAACTGTGAAGGATTCAGAGCAGTAGAGACAGAGCATGAAGATGAAGTAAATAAAGAACGAGCCACACCGAGCTCACGTGACGTCACGCTCCTGCAAGGCTTGCTCGGCCCTTCCTAAATCACCACCTGCTCCTCTTTAAGCACATCCTGTCATTTAATACCTAATCCCTTCATTCACTCCAGTGTTTACTAACCATTGTCTCAACTCCCTTCAAGCTGTGGTCAAGAGGTGGTTCAAAAGTTCGCAGTGCACAGGGAGCATGAACTCAAAGTTACAGAGGGCATTGTGAGTGCATTTGCTCCTGCCAAGTAATTGTCTGTGGCAGACAGAGAGAGAGAGAGAGAGACCGTGCCTGCAAGCTGAAGTGTCCTCAGGTGGTAGCTTTTCATGCCAACATCAGTTTCTTTCACATGTCTGGTATTACCAATAAATACGATGAAAAGAGAGGTTTTCTTAACTGCCCACCGGCTTTTTTATACAAGTTGAAGATCTTGAACAACAAACTGTTCACGAGATTAAAGAAATGTCTGTAAAGATAGAAATGGACAAAATAGAAAAACAGCAATCCGGTAATCCTCAAAATGTGCACATGTGCTGTGATTTGGATACAACATGTTGATGCTGCTTAAGCTCTTGACTCGATGCAAACACTTTAGCCCATTCTCAGAGCAAGCATTTGTGCTTGGGTAGGCAAAAATAATTGCATCACGACGTCCCTGCAGCTTCTCTGGCTTCTACCCGAAAGTGTGCAATTTTCAAAAGAAGACGCGACCTCATCGCGAGTAGCAGAGGAAAGTGCTTTTGCAAAGAGGCTTTGGATGAATACATGGCATTTCTCCTTTTATCAGCCCCGGTGTCTGTGAGGATGTCCTGGCGGTTTTATGAGCAGGATGTCCTGTGTCATCCCAGAAGACTCTCCTTTGTCAAGCCTCGGGCTCTAAACAACTAAATTGAAGCGCCCCAGCCCCGCATATCCTCAGAGATCTTTAACTATCTTGCTGTATCTTGCTTTTTTCCACGGAGGGGTTTTATCAGCCGAGTCGCCAACAAAGCCACCGGTTCTCATAATGAACAAAAACAAGCCCTGGCTCTTCTGAAGTGCTATGTGTGTGTAAGTGTGTGTGTGTGTGTGTGTGTGCGCTCTGGAGGAGCACATCAAAGGAGTGGCGAGAGTGACAGCTGGTCCTCCTCTTGGTCAGGCCCCCTGATAAGATCAGAGTGACAGGAGAACATGGGACCCAACAGGTACCTCCCTCCCGCCCCAGCGCCCTCCTTACTGCTCCCATATGGCCACTAACAAGTCCCTCATCTACTAACATGTCAATTCCCCTTTGACTCGACTTCCATTTTATTCAAGTAAAACTCATAAAGGGTAAACCCGTCACTCAGGATTGCATACCTATTAAAACTATGCATTTATTTCCCCTTAAACAGATCTTCGTGACTATTTTATCGTTGTTTTTGAACTATCTGCGAGCATCACGTCCACACTGTTTGTCTGCCCTTCACGTGTGACTGCTCTCCTTCTACGAGATGCCATAAACCCGTTGGGAGTGTTCACAGCCACCACTTGAAAGCTACAGCTTCAAGCCTAAGACTTTGGGGTGACAGCCCCATTTGTCCACTTTTTGATGCTTAGACTAGTTAGCATTACTTTGTTTCCATTTTTAAATGTTTAAAATGTTTAAATGTTTAAAATGTATTTCTGCATAATATGGAAAAACAAATGCAGTGGGGGAACTGAGATTGCAAGTAAATAGAAGACATAGCAATTAAATTTCTATCCTGGTGGGAAATTGCTTGTTACAGGACAATTGCAGATTTTCCTTGGGGTCAGTCGCTGTCTGTTTGGTTTGTTTACCTTTGTCTCCCAGGTATAGTTAGTTAGTGGTTAGCTTGCTTGATCTCTTCTGAGACAGGTCCCGACTCGCAGGAGGAATGGAAAAGATGGAACGGTAAGGAGCCGTGAAAGATAACAAGGATCTTTCCTCAGCAAACCCTGACCCAGAAATACACTGCAGTACTGTATATCGTGTTTCAGTGCTCCACTTTTGCATTAGTTTCTATTTCAACTGTTTGTTTTTACGTGTCTCAAGGCAAAACCGAAAACACACACAAAACCTACAGAGCAGATCAATGTAATTTTAGAAGGCTCCTCTCCCACATTGCAAGATACCCTGAGGTGCAGTCTGTGGACTGATATGGATAGACTGGCCCCTTTCTCGGGGTCAGGGGTCATACAGGGAACACACTGATCCTCCATGTGGCACCAAGTCTCCACACCTATAAGAAACACAATTAGGACAAATTTGTGTCACACAGCTGCTACCATGAGGTTAAATAGAACAGGTTTGGTACATTTCAAGTAGGGGCCAAAAAATTAGCATCTGTACAGTAAATACACTGATTCATGTGCAGACAGTTTAAACCAAATATTTAGAGTTACATGTTGTGTGAAACACGATCATTACAAGCTGAAGAGGGCAAAAGTTTGAAATAATACATGGTATTATCATTTGTGTATGTTGCGTTGACGAATGGGTCTTTGAAACGTGACACAAAGGCAACTCATGGGGGAAGGCTGGCCTTAACCCTTTGAACTGGGGTATTAGGGAAGCTGAAAGGGGAACGTCCACAGAAAAGAAATGGATCTTGTTGTGAGCAGCACTGAGAGAGTTTAACAAAGATTCCATACGTGCAAAGTAATGTGGAATACTGATTTCATCAACTGGCCTGAGTGTGAATGTCTCGGTGTATTTTGACAACAATCCCTAAAAGGTAACATATGGCAGACCTTCCTTTATCTGTTAGCACCACCGCTTCCTGGCGTAAATATGTTAAAAGGGTGGCAGCTGAACTTCCTTTTATGGCTGTCAAGATAAACATTAACACCTGACAATGAATCTGCTTCAGGACAAACCAAGATTAGGATTTTAATTTATGTTCTGTTGTCGCTCTGAAGAAAATCTACGATGAGCTGGCTAATGTTTCATTGTATTAACAGCAGAGAGGTGGATAAATCCTCACAACCCGGACCACAGCTCGGTGAAAAGTCCCTCCAGAGGCCTGGATGAATACGTGTGGATGATATGTTTATATGGTGTGTGTACCGAGGCAGTAAATCACCACAGCCTTTCAGTGAATCGAAGGATGACAGTCTATCAGAGGCCCTGTGTGTTTTTAGAGAAAAGGGGCTAGTTTGGGGGTAAACTCTGTCACTTTCAGAGAGTTTGACCCAGCAGGTTTGACCTCAAAGTTCCTTTGAACAGGACAACCCAGGGTGACACTCCGGGCTAGTTTGTTAAGGGATTTGCACATGAAGGGCAGAGGATTTAGAGGATCTCAGAGGACTCCAACGTCCATTTATTTTTGTAATCATTTTATATGTGTTAAAATTAAAACAGATCATTTTCTCATATTTAAAATCATTATTATTTTTTTTACTTTTATTCTGAGGAGCTTAGTTCAATAAGTTTAACATTAAAGCTATTTCCCTTCCTCCTGGTGGAACAAACCCCTACTGTTGTAGTTGAAAAACATAGGTTAACTTACATATTTGCTGACGTATGTAATTACAGATTATGAATATTATATGATAAAGGTAGTCAAAAGGTAAATTATGGGCTATTTGGCCATGAACTGTTGCCATTGTTTGTACAAAGTTCTCTAAGAGACTGGTTGTTGCAGAGCAGAATAAAAGCAGTTCTAGTTTTCAGTAAAGTGCTAATTTCAAATTGCATAGACTTGTGTTTCTACTATGATAATGTAGTGAGGGGCTTCACTTCAAAACAACAATTAAAGTATTTTCCATGGGAACTCTCTACAGTATGGCCTCAGTTAGGATTAAGGAGTCACGCTACCTCATGGCGCCACATAACAAATGCCATAATCATTAAATAAATAAGACAAATGCTGGCAGATAGGGTGACACGGGCCTTAGAGGCTCCTGTCAGGCTGCTCTCCGGAGGCTGTCAGCCCTCATTTAGTACAGCCTGACACCACCACACTACTGGTGCCTCATGAGATCCATGTTATTGATCAGTGCTTTGTGTGTTTTAGTTGGATTAATGTCCACCTCTCTTTTATTGCTTCTTTACAATCTTTACCAAAAGCATATCCTGTCTGAGTGTGATCCGTGACGGTGTAGACATGCTCTGTGGTATGGACAAATGGATGTGGATTTCCTGCTTTCTGGTCATTTAATCTGTTAAAGTAAAAGAAAAAGCAATGGAAGGAAAGAGAGGGATGATGTAGAGACAGTTTGGGAGTCAAGGGGTCCAGCTTTGATGCAGGCTCTGTGTGGATCTGGCCTCCAGATGACCAGCTCTTACAGAGCAGATTAGCCTTGACTGTTTCTGAAGAGAGAGGGCCCCACCTAAAGTTGTCTGGAGATCCTCAGCCATGGACATAAAGGCCAGAGCAGGTATGCTGTGTTGGAAACCCACAGAGCAGTTCATCTGGCCTTATCTCAAGACTGCAGTGTAAAGATCCACGGGGCAGATTAAAGCGTTTACATTTGGTTTTTATCCTGACATTCCTGTAGAATTAAACATGCTGTGAGAGCCAAGAGTGGATTCCTATCTGAATCCAACTGTGTCCATGCGGTAAGATGCTTCTTGTTTTGGTGGTGTGACAGACAGTGCATAAGCTAAAGCTGCATGCCCTCACACAGGAGGGCACTGCTTGGGCATATCTCAGTGTGCATCCACCCAACAAACACCCAGGCTCTCTGGGAGATCCACTATGTGTTGTCATGGCAGTCCTCCAAACACAGTGGGGATGCATTTAGGGGCTTTGTATTTCCTGTGTTTACCGAGCGTCTTTGGCAATCCTGCAGTGAGGCACAGGATGCCGGTCTCCACAATGGCAGCAGTGAGGTCTGTGGATCTTCTGTGGAGGAGCAGCACACACAGACAGGGAGGAGAGGCTAATCTCAGATGACAATAGTGTGCAAAGACTGAGCTGTTATGTCACTTTTCTTCCGCACTGGCTAGAATGCTAATGGCAGACATCCTCTCCGCTATTTCCCTTCCTCCTGGTGGTTTCTTACCTCACCCCTCACGCCCATAGGCAGGACTAGACATTTTGCACACAGGATAGGACATCCCTCTGTGGCGTAAGTGGATTTGTCAGCCAGGAAACCGGGCAGTATTTATAGGAGGCTCTGAGCAAAGGTCAGAGGACTGTAATCTGACCTGTTTTAGCCTGACATCAGCTAATATAGCCAACTGCAATCTGGTTTGGAAGCGTAAGTGGCTTTTCCAGGTGTGAGGTCAATTTCCTGCAACATTGTTCCTCCTCACTAAGCTTGCAAATACAAAGTAATGGGCTACTGTAAATCCTTAATGCACCATTGAGTCTGCTGGAGTGGCGGCAGGGGAATAATTGTCATCAATCAGCTATTGTAAACACTCGCTTAATTTAGAAAAGGATGCAGGCTGGTGTTTAACCTAATGAAAAGGAAGGCCTGCTCCCCTGGTGATGAGAAGACCTATGTTGGTGAGGCTGATTGACACAGACGTCAATATGGTGGCAAGCTTTCACAAAAAAAAGACCACGTCATTCCTCATGACTTGTTTTCTTTCATTTATTTTCTTCTTCTTCGGTTTTCAAATCCTCATTAACCTTATCAATTAGACCTAATTAGCAAATTGTATTAAAAATCAAATGGAATTCAAATTGAGATGTAAATGAGAAAGCATTTTCCAAATCATGGAGTGAATTACAACAAAATGAATTACATCAAAATCTCTGTGTGTATATAAGAAATTTGTGCATATAACAGTATAAAAATGTTTATTTAAAAAGCTATTCCAGTTATTTACAGTCTAGAATTGCTCAGATAAGTCAAAATGTCAAGAGGTTTCAAATGAGAGAAATTAAGTTCACTACTAACGCTCTTCCATAAGTCTGACATTGCTTCTCCCTGCAGAGGCCAATCCTTCATCCCTGGATGAGTCTGTATCTTAATGAGGAGCTTAGATTCAGACCCAATTGCTTCACTGCTGTCCAAAGGCCTTTCTCATCTTGTTGTTCAGCCTGTCTGCACTTGCAGTGTGTCCAAAAACACAGTCCGATGGGATCCTGGTCAACACCTACCTTAGTTTTTAAAGCATGACACAAGAGGGCATTTCCTTTTATTACACACGGGATAAAACATGAAATGAGTAAACATGCTATTGTATGAAATTACCAGTAAGCATGTTTTCAATACATTCTCCTCACAATAACAAAAAAATTATTTTTTTACCATTTTTTCCCTTATGAGGACCCTCTTATATGTAGTTCTCATCCATTTTCATTTATTCATTTTCTTTAAAATCAGGCAGTGATCTACTTATCTTATCTTGTTGTTCTGCTAAAGTAATTGCATTAGCAAAGCAATCAGCCTATGCTATTCTCATGATAATTACCATCACCAAATACATGTTGGAATCCAATTAATTGAATATCTGTTGCATATTTATTTAGACTAAGATAATGATTGTAAAGAAAAGAATTCCCTGTCACAGGTCAAGCTCCTTCTCACAGCTCAGAGTGCTCTGCTCAGGATAGACGGTGGTAAAACGAGTTCCTCTTTACACACAAACACAACATGTCTGAATGAGTTTTGGTGTGAGGCTTTGACCTCATGGTGTGAGCTGCTGTTCTTCATCTAACACCCCTGCACCAAATGTCAACTGGCAAATAAACCTGGCTCACCCCCAAAGAAGAGCCTGATTAGAGTGACTACTCTCTTTATAAAGGGCGGGGAGGCAAGAGGATGCTAAATGTAGGCAAATAAAGTCTTATAGGCCTTTAAACGGCTGCCAGCTACAACAATACTGATCGTTTTAAATCCTGAATACTCACAGATGCAGAGGGAGACCCAAATACACATAGCATACCCACAGCCATTATCTGCATGACAGCTGCCTTATTTGTGGTTTGCTTTTAACACAAAAACGCAGACTTTGAATGCCTGAGAGGTTATCATCCAGCCGCCACAATATGAATGGAGACAAACAAGTAAAAGAAATATGCTGATATATCACCTGCAGCACAAAAGGCCCTTGTATCTGACAAGATAAAACCCCAATGTGTGCAAGGCTCTGGTAGGTGAACAGCATTCCTTCATTGGCTTTTGAACTCTCCCTGCTGCAGGCCTTTTTCTCTGCTGCTCCAAGACGACTGTCGTTGCAATGTAGTCATCAACAATGACCCGTGTGTGTGAGTTCAACGCTCCCCTGGTTCTTGTTTTTCCATGTGAACAGGCCTGAACGACACACCCCACATCACCGGCGCTCTCACAGGGAAGGCACAGAGACATCAGACACAGACCTTTATGAGAAAATCAAGACGTCCACAATGCTTGACTGCCAACGGACAATTCAACACAAATAGAAACCGTACATTGCCATATATCATTCATGACAGCTAACAGAAGAAATATGTTTTTCTATCTCTGAGGTCTGTTGACAGCAATTGGCTTTCAAGAGACAAAGTTGGACAAGTTAAGCCTCCAGACTTTGATTAAATATGTCAAAAATCTTATGCTGTATATACAGTAAGTGACATATATGTGACATTTCTTCTTTTTTTTTTAGAAATAATCCACAACAAGTTTGATACATTTTACTCCATTATACACTGATTCAGGCTTTAACTCAACTTCTTGACAAGCAAAGACCCAATTACTTCTACACAGGACAGCCAGTCACTGGGTTCAGCCCCACAGGTGTCCAGAGTGCAAGCCCAGAAACATCAAAAGCCATCTTTTATGATCCTTTTTATGGTCCACTTGTTTTGTCCATTCTGTTTCCCCATTATGTCTTTCTCGGTGCTAAACGAAGCATCTTGTAAGAACCTACTGCAAGTCCAATTTTGTAGATAACAACTTGCACAGGCATGTACGAGCCTTTGGTTTTGCAAAATTAGGGATAATTCTACCGGTGTTATTATCCACCATAACACTTTACCCAGTACAACCTTTTGTTATTTAAACGGTCCAACGTTCAGTCATTTTGCTTAAGGAAATGCAACTGAGCAAATTGTAGGAGAGAAATAAAAGAAAATGTGGTAAACAACTGGAAGCTAAACTACAGGTTAAGTGACTAATAACCAGTTTCAGAGACGTGTTACCATTTCCCATGAAGGGCTATGAGAACCCTTTTTGTCTGCTAGGCCAGTTTTAAACAGCTTATTTGTAAAAGTGCCTCATGCATGTTTATGGTAGAATTACATAGCATTAGTGTGGCATATACAAAGTGCAGTGTGCGTATCTGATGCAAGTTCCAACGATGTAAAACAATATACACAAATGCAACACAACGTGCATTTTTACATATTGATGATTTCATGTTTAATGTTGAACTTGACGCATGTATTTCTTTAAAACCATTATCTGATTAGTTCCTCCTCTCCCCAGCTGCCATTGTGCTAATCAATGTACTAATAAGTCCTGTCTTTGCTCATCCTTTGCAGAAGACAATCATGAATAGCTGCTTTAACCGAATCGCTGAACTAGCCACCAGAACAACAATGTACATCCGATGTTTTATAGCACCTAATTTGTGTTCCAGACTCAGGCCATGCTGTCCATCCTGCACATACACCTCCGGTCTATTTGCCCACTCTGAGAAGACTACCCTCCCCCTGCTGCGTCCACTTCTTGTCGCTGTGTTCCTGGAAGACCGCAAAGGAGTAATCAATGAGTCATGTGTCCTGATTACAACCAACTCCCTATGGGGCACCTTCAAAGGGCTCCAGATGAGATGGAGAGAGGGAGCAGCATTACCCTCAGTGGGGTAATTACAAGTTGGGACTCCATGGTTTCTTCTCCCTTTCTGTGGCGATTCAGGCTTAAAGACGAACCAGTTAACAATTCAGCCAGTGCTCTTAGTGCAGTGGGAGGTTCTCTCAAGCCACTGATCTCTGACTGGTGGTGTAGGGAATCAAAAATTGCACAAATCCACCTTCAGACAAATATGTAGCATAATGTTCACAAGGCTACACAATGACACTGACAAAGATAAGAGATGCTTTAGAGAAAGATAGGAAGACATTATAATATATGGTGCAGCTGAGTACACACCTGACTATGCTAGAAAAACAAGCCAAGAGTGTTTAAGTGTTTATGAGTTAAAAGGGCCATAAAACTAGGCAAACACACTTAAGAGCCGTCTGGTTGCCTCCAGCTCTTCTGTTTTTTCCACTCTTACTTCCACTTAGAGCTTGTATGGTGATATGAACTTGTTTATTTTTTTATGCAGGAATGTCTCTTATAGCTGAAATTGACATATTCCTCTGTAATGTTGTTGGTTATTTCTTCTACTTTTAAAGCTACAGGTCTGAACAGAGCCCGCAACGCCAGTTTACAAAACAGCAGGGTTCATTGTGTTTTGTATGCAAAGACATCGTTGTTCATATGAACATCACTGCAACTGCATGTGCTGAAATTTAATTACTATTATGGCAGTTTGATCCACCCCTGCATAACTTTATTTAACATCTGTGTCTATTTAGATGTGATCTTTTATCATTATGACTGTGAAAGATGGTTAATTAATGCTTAAAATCTTGATTACATGGAAAGTCTGCCAGGACTGTTAGGATGGAGACTCCAAGGCTGAGGGTGTCTTTAGGTTAAGACTCCTGTAAACCCTTTCTGTCAGTAGCATAGAGAGAATGGTGATCAGAGACAAAACAATTATTAGCTTCCTGTAATGAATGAGAATTAATACAGCAACAACGCATGTGTCAGTGAGGGGATTTCCATTCAGGTCCTGAAGATCTACCAGGTGCTCTGTCACCTAATATATATATATATATACTTTATGTTGCAATGTGTAGTTTTAAATGGTAATAATCGTCACAAATTGTTATATTAAAAGCAGGGTTTTATTGATTATCCTTAATATACTATGTAAGATGGTAATTTCTTAATTTCTTCTTCTATTCCTCACAATTATGTTTAGAACAAATGTATTATTGGCTATCTGCTATCTATTGATAATAAATAGAATATAGAACAGAGAAAGTTAAATACAACCTGTCGTATCACTGAATCCGCCCTTCACATTGCGTTATATGCTTAAACATGGTTAATACCAAGTTCAGTCAAACGCAACATTTACATATTAATAGTATAAAAACAGTGTAGTTGACTTGATCTGCATTTGAACGAATCATTGTGCGCTACTGCCCTCTCGTGGTTAGTAAAAATACACTGCAGCAGGTTATGGACTACCTTGCTAAATTAGTTCATAGTCCCTTTTTTTTCCTCCCATGTCCCTTCCGGGACTCCGTAGCGGCTGAGGTTTCCCATTCAATATTTTTGCTGTAGACACATATGGTATGAACACACACACACACACACACACACACACACACACACACACACACACACACACACACACACACACACACACACACACACACACACACAGACAGACAGACAGACAGACAGACAGATAGATAGATAGATAGATAGATAGATAGATAGAGAATTAGCGATTGAGGGGCAGATGTTAGCAGATTGGTATTTGTATAGTGAACTTAACAATATAAGTTGCTGGCTGCATTGCTTTTTTGCAAAGAAACGCATTTTGATGACGACATATAAACGCCGAACTATGTCTTTGGTTGTCAAATTATTGAGTAGTACTTGTAGTGGTAGTAATTGAAAACCAACCCAAATGTGGAGAAATCTCAGTGTCTGACGGTTCGTGAAGGCAGCATCACACCCTAATTTTCCCTTGCATCCGGGACCTTTGGAGCCAACCAGTGTGTGTGGAAACTGGGTAAGGAGGACAGTAAAGAGCGGCAGAGCGGCGGACTAATGACAGCTGTCAGTGTGGCCAAAAACATTGTCAATCTCTGAATAGAAGCCTAATGGCTGTCCCCTAAACTTCCAGGGGATAAGGGACAAGATCTCGGCAGCATTGCGGGCTATATCAATCTTGTCGCGAAGGTAATTCTATTTATTTTTGGGATGGGGAAATGACGTGAGGATCGGCTCCAGTTTGTCCTGTCTGTCTCAGGAGTGTCGAGGTTAGCCCCAGTGGCTATCCAAGCTACCTAGTCAGCTAAACGGATCAGCTACCAGTGATCGTCCTCGGTCCTGGATATAGCTGGAGGTTGAAAGACGTTTTTATAGAGCGCTGTCATCAGTGAAAGCACGGTGAAAACTTAAAAGGCCAACTTTCAATGAGAATTGCGGGAGGGCGAAATGCTAGTTAGCGCTCCCGGTTAGCTTGGCTAACTACTCAACGATAGAATAACTAGCTCGCTGTTGCTAACAGAACAACACGCTGGGTTAACTTCAGCTGTTACTAAGCTAAGGTAGATCCTAACTCCCGGGGGATTATACGTATATTAGCTTAATTAGTGTTTGGGAAGCTGGGCTGGCAACTAACTAAGCCAGCGTCCACATTTAAGTTTCACTGCGTTAGTTGTAACGTAGTTGGATGGTTAACGTCAACCTACATATACTAGCGTGTCCATCCAGATGCCTTTTATCAATGTATTGTCCTGGTTTTTGAAATGGCCTGTCAGCGTTTCTCGGGTGGACAGTGTGAGTCGGTGTGGATTGTGAATCAGTCACCATAGCATTGAGGGGTACTCATGCCACGCTTGGGTCCTCTGAACCACCCGTGTCCTAAACTAGGCGTGTTCCCTCTGTCTGCACCAGGCGTCTGCACAGCTCTTTTGTCTGTGCACGATCAGTTAAAGCTGAAATTTGCCGGCGGCTGAACACATCACCTTGTTGCTGATTAGCAATAGTGTTGCAGCAGCTGTTAACGTCGTGACTTCAGAACAGTTTCACATGTAATATTTATCGGTATCATTCCTTTACAGAGCTTTACTGGTCTAATTTAAATAATACTGGTGTATAAAGTTCCTGCCTGTCACCAACAGTTTATCCAATGTTCTTGTGGGTGTCGTACACGAGTGAGAGCCATTTGTTTTCGTAGAACTGGAAGTTCTAGTGAGATCAGACGGCAGAAAACTGAAATGAGCAGCGCTGATGCAAATGTCAAATGTTTGCCTTTCTTTTGTTTACAAGCCTGTTGAAATATGTGCATTTTGCCTTTGTTTTTCTAGGTACTTACACACAGTCCTGTGTGTTTCTTGTTCTTGCACATTGTTTGTTGGGATACATATCCAGAGGCAACATGGGGACTCAGGGCGCTGGTAGAAAGCGTGCCCCTGGGAAAGACCGCTTCTCAGCAGAGGATGAGGTCTTGAGTAGCATTGCTAGGGAGGTAAGTTATAACACATTACATTTATCCATTGTGGAACATACATATTTATTCTACTCTCATTTCTCCATCCACACAATAGTGAATCAGTGTTAACAGGATTTTATATTCATCTCAAATTTAGTTGTTTTTCCTTATCCACATAATATGCTTCCAAGTATACGTAGAGTATTGATCTGTAAAACTCAAATGTTGTTAATTTGCCCAGGAGAACCATCACATTTTAAGATAAAGACCATTGACCCATTATCAGCTGTTATAATTGTCTGACAATGGATGAAAGAAAAGCCGTTGTTGTTACTGTTATTAGTTAGCATCATTTGTAAGGATGATTACATGGATACATCAGAGGTAAGTTAAGGGCTTTTGCACCCTTTGAATTAGAGACGTGTTGCTTTGGCAGCATCTCCAGCAACAATCAATCTTCTGTCAATATTGGTTCCAGAATGCAATAGATCAGCAGATATGTCTTGTCGTGGGAGACCTTATTTTTGCTGAGAGGTTTCAGGTGTGCACTAAGTCTGTTATGCAACTGATGATGTTGATTTGAGGTGTAGTGCTGAAATGTGCCAACAGGTAGGACTTTGAAACATGTATTCATGCAGATATTCAGGTTCAGCTGGTCAATTTGTGCTTTAGTACAAGTAAATGGAAACAGCTGGTTTGCACTACGGAGAGGTTGACTTGACTTGTGGTGTTTTCATTTAGGGAGGAAAAATACGGGCAGAGGAGAAAAGCTGTGTGGCCTGTAACGACATGCCCTAGGATTATTACATTTTGTTCCTCAGTAGGGCTGCCATTCTTTTGCTGTTGGTGGTGTGGCTAAATGCAAAGTTAAGTTTTCAGAATTTAAAGGTTTATTTGTGATAGATAGAATATTCCTACTGTATGCAGATTTTCCTTGAAGGATTCTGACTGTAAAATAAACTTGCCATTAAGGCTACAGATGTAACACGGAGTAGATCAGCTTTTCATAAATATTTGCCTTGGCCCATTCAAAAAATGCTTCATCTGTGCTGTTAAAAAGCTTCGCACTACCTCATTCTTGGGCACTAGGCGCAAGACTCCATTTGCTCTTTATAGTCATGCAGGCCGATCATAGAAACATGAGTCATCTGACTCTCCCAGTCAGGTCCTAAATTTGAATCTCTTTGTGGAACAAATCAGAGATTAGATAAACAGAGTAGGGTCAGTGTCCAATATGTTGCATATCTCCACCCTCCAAAACAATTGTTCAAAACACTGCCTTGTATTTGTTGTACTTCATTAAGAAACATTGAAGCTTCTCTGCCTTTGCTTGGCACTGATCGCTGCTGAGAATGACTGTGAATATGAGCCTGCACCGTCACCGGCCTCTTGCATTACTCGGCAATGAGTCCTTTTGAATACCAGCAGCTTGCTTTCAAATGACAGTGTCCAAGTTTCAGAATTAAATGATCGTCTCATACCTGTTGTTTTTTTAGATTAGCATGTAAGGGAGCTAATTCTGTCCTGTTCGAATAAAGCAATCATTGACATTCCTCAGTTTACAAAGGGAGTGCATTAGTTTGGAAGCTATAGCTCATATTAATTTCCAATACCATCAAGTCATGCTATCTCTTTAGGATATTGTTTAGGCTGCACAGATGTAGCCTCTCATTTTATCTGCACATGTACTTAACTTATGGACAAAGAGTGTAAATTTAGTTAAATTGTCTTGGATAGAGATAACTGTAGTAATATTGATCATAGTCGTTGGAGTAGAGATGCCTTACAACACAAACTAGTTGGTGTTTTTTCATGACGTGTGTGGAATTATGTAGAATAGTATATTAGAGGAGTGTGATTTCTTTTGTTGATTAATATGTTTTAAGTAAGATATTTTAAATATTTGAAGGTATGATAACAAGGACATTTGCTGGCATTAATCATTGTTCTCTTAGTGCTTCAGGTGATCCCATGATGGATTGTTGGACTTATTGCCCAGTCCACTGGAGGTGTGTGTGATGGTGAACTTTTACTGCTCAGGTTACCCTCTCAGTTCCATGATGTGGCTGTTGGGGAGCTGGGGCCGGATGGCCCAGGCTATAGATAGGACAGAGACAGAGAGCTCAGCTGTGCTGCTGTGCAGGTCATACTGTCAGAAAGCTCAACAGGTGCAGAGCACAGGGCCAGCTGTCTCTCTTTTTTTTTTTTTATTCACCGTCTCTCTTAATCCATTCACAACTTCACTTCCTCTTTCACCTTTGACATTTCAAATAGCCTCCAAAATCAATAGGATTGGGACATGAACAGTACCTGTACAAATTATTTGGTTTTAAATGTATAACTGAAAAAGTTATACAAGTGTTTGCTTGGCTTTGGAATATGGGACAGGATTAAATGTTGCTACTCCAGGCTGTGCTCAAGTTGTATACGAAGGGGGCTTGTGAGGGAAGCCACCAGGTAACCTGTGACTTAATGACTGGCATTCATGCAGTTTTGAAAAACAAACAATATGCATATAATATACTCACATTTTTCATATAATAGTTAGGTTATATAATAATAAGTTGTTACTATTAAACTGTGTTTAATTCAGGCTGCTGTTGAAGCAGGGATAACGTAGACAGGCCTTTTGTTCTGACTGCGCAGATAAGACATTTCTGGAATGCTGTCGGTGTTTGTCTGCAGTGAGATACCGTACACACACTGCTCAGTATTTATGGACTGTCTTTTAGTTGGAGATAAAGGGCTGGGCTCCACCAGCGTCTGTCATTCTTTGTTGGTGAGATGTTTAGTTTCAGAGCATGTTTGGTATGTAAACTGTAATGTGGATGTGATAGAAGCATATTCTCAATCATCACCTGTACGCCTCACCAGGGCTGCAAGGTTTGCTGAAGTTACCCCCTCAGCTGTTGTAACATTGACTCGTGATTATATCGTGACTCCTATAACTTTATTCCACTTTACCTTCATGTATAGGTCCTTCAGTTTAATTTAGATTTGACCTGTACTTGTTTTTTTGTTTTGTTTTTATAAAATTCAGCTACATGTAGTTAGACATTGTGAAATTGCTTCCATATTTACCGACTGATGAGAACCATGCTAATATGACTCACTTGTTTACCTTTGATGTACTTGTAACTGTATCTCCCCCACAAGGACTTCAAGTTAGTTCTCCTTAAACTGATAGTTTGCACATGTTGTTGGTGATGAGGCATCCTAAGCACCCACTGTGAACATCGCCACGGAGTTCAGAGAAGATGCTGGTCAGATTGCTCATATTAAACCGAGTAGGCTCTAGATTACAGCCAGACCGTAAGAAGATTGTATTTAGGCTTGTCAGATGATATTAATTTTAAGTAACCTGATATGAAGGTGATGAAGCACGATCGCGCTACAAACAGAGAGATTGTGAGAAAAGCAACTGCACCAGAGTTTTAATAATGATTGGTTGGCACCTTTGGCGGCAGTAAAACCAGTTGGACCATTTTTTCTTAGAACGGCTTTAGCTTTTAACATATTGTCAATACCTAGAGTGTAAACAGTTCTCTTAATGTCATTCACAGCGTCATGTGTTGAGTTGACATCAGGGCTCTGACTGTAGTTTAAATGTCAGACCTTGCATTACAGCAATTTTGCTTTACTCAACCTAACTACTGAATGTTGTGCATTTGTAATCCATAGCAACAATACAGTCAATGCTTTCTTAGTATTTGCTGGCAATGGTGGTTCAACCAGTTATTAAAACGTTGCTGCCAGTTACTTTTTCCACCTTCACGCGTATACGTAATGGGTGTGTTCAGTTCTAAAATGAAAGAATAAGCAAAATAATTGACTATACAGTAGATCAGGGGGTTATTACAGGACAGTTGATCACATTGAACTACATCTAAAATTATCAGAAAGCTAAATCAACACATTTTTACAAAACCCCTCTCAATATTAGGATTTAATGCATGACTGTACTTCGCTGTACCTTATTACAACCAATCATTATTAGCTTACTAATTATATTTATGAAAACATACAGCTGTGCTAGTAAAACTTTTGATTATTATAATTATTTATTTTTATAAAAATAACGCATCGTTCTGACCATTCCTCCCGTTTCTCGATCTACAAAAACATGGCAGTTGTGTTTATGACTCTATTGTTTTTTTATAACTAAATAATATTATTTTACATTTTTTTTAATCTGTGTAACACAACTACAAACCATAAAGGCAACCTCGTCATCAGCGTTGGTTCATTTGCTTCCACTAGTGGAAGAAGCTGCCTGCCCTGAGGACATGACAGCTGTGAACTGACGCCACGTGTAAATGTTCCAGTGTCTTCGTTCTACTACAGGAAACTAATGACTTCAGTGACCAGACGTGCAAATTCTAATGTGTAAATTGTTTTCTGATTGATACGTTCTCCCTTCTTATGTCAGTGTGCGCCCTTGTGTTTACAGGCAGAGGCGAGACTGGCAGCGAAGAGGGCAGCTCGGGCAGAGGCCAGGGATATTCGAATGAGGGAACTTGAGCGGCAGCAGAAAGAGGTACAGTATAACAATCCAAGAGCTTGATTTGTGTAGATGCACCGTGACCGCTATTGAACAACTACACTGCACTCAACACGAATCGTATTTTGGAAATTGTATTTATTTTTTTGTCCGTTTACGTAATGTTTTGGTTTGTTGTCTTGAAAGACGCTTTTAGATTATTCAGCCATGTCATTTGATGCACAGAATTGTACCAGCAGAGAGAAAAAAGAGACGACTGAATGTCCACAGATGAAACCAAAGTGTTTATTCTTGTACTAAATGTCACCCAGTTTTTACATTTCAGCAGTTCTGAGTGAAATATGACTTGTGTGTTTTTCCTGGCATTTCCTCCCTCTATCCAGCTTTCTTACCACTCATCCAGCAGTAGCAACAGAAAATGGGGTCAAATCCACCAGTGGATGGTAGGAGAGTGAGAGAGCGTGATACAGTCTCTACACTAACACAGCCTGTTGTGTGGTACTGGTTTGGTCAACCCTGACCATTTAGCTGTACTTGACTTTCAGACTACATTGTACCTCATTGCGGAAATATGCCTCAACAGTGTATTTGCTTTGGAGACACCATAATCTGTAACTGAGTGTATTTGTAGAGCAAGCTTTGGTCTTTGACTTTATTTAGGGTGGGTGAGTCTGCACGTAGGGAGGTGGTTTGGACGTTTACCCACACTCCTCCAACCTCTTGCTCCTTCAGAAATGATGGAGGCGTTGAGTGTTTATGAATAACTTTGCATGAACTGTATCCGTATGCAGAGAAAAAATTAGCAGAGCATTAGCTGTTGGTGTGTATCATTAATCCTGTTGCGGTGCTTGAAGCATTTACACATGTTTATGAGATCCATTTGGTTCTAAACATCATGACAGCATGGTTTAGACTTAGCATAGCATCTTTTGGACTTTGCAGTGACCCTATCCGCCTCTGTGATCAAGCTGTTATTTTACCAACTTGCCTTTCTGACTCTAGGCTGACACAGAAAAAGCCAGAACATCTAGTAGTAGTAGATCCAGCAGCCGTCATCGGGTCTGTATCTTCTCCACACGCTTCCTCTTTGTGTTCCTGTGTTTTATTTTTAATTTTCAATTTAATCTCTTCTCATCCATACTTCCCTCTGTCTACATTTCTACTATGACCCTGTTTTTCCAAATCATCAGGGCCTGGATGATGATGTCATGTCAGTCCGCAGCTACAGAGTGCGTACATACTGTTATAAATCCCCATCTGTTGTTATGCAGTAGAGTATACGGTCATACAAAAGACACACGCTTTTAAACCACTGTTTTTGTGTGGAATCACTTTTTAAGTCAGTGATATTTAGGTGAACTACTCTCTACTCTATTGTAGGCTTATGTGCAGGCTTGGTAAGATTTTATATGTCCTGGTTTTGTCGTAATGTTAGACTTTGTTTTTATTTTGAAGTCAACTTCATCAGCAATACGTGATCTGGGCTCCAGTAAAAGTCGATCCAGCTCCCGTAGAAAGGATGCCCTGGTACGTCGTCCGTGCATGTGTGTGAGCATAAGTTACAATTGAGTACTTGCTGAATACCTGTAACAAAGACACAACACAAAAATGATAAGCAGATCAAAAACGATATTCTAAAGCATGTGCTGAATGTTAACAACCTCCTTACACAGAGCAGATTTTCTTGCTAGATTTTGTTTTGCACATTTTCTTTAAGATTAACATATTAGACTGTTATATGTGGAGGGAGACCTAGAGCACATGTAGTACTGAGGCCACTGATTCACTCTAACATGTATTTGATACAAAAACACAACATTGTTCTTTACGTAATCGCATCACATGGGCAGTGCTTCTGTTGGCGTGTTGGACCTTCTCAAATCATTGCTCCACTTCTGATCATAATTCTTCTGGCTCCTCATTCTCTCTTCAGTCTGATGGCTTCTCCACTAGTTCCACCCTCAAGAGTTCCCGCTCCACTGTATGTAACTGTGTGTTGATATCCATCTGTCACTGCTTCTGTGCTTTTTCTTATAGTCCTTCTTTCCCCATTTAAGCCTTTTGTGACATTTCTTTCTGGGCTGAACAGAGTTCTGTGTACAATGACCTGCATGGCCATAAAAAGTCTTCATCCAGTTCCTCGAAGAAGGACCTGCTGGTCAGTGTACAGCTGCAAGCACGAAGCAGTTTGCTGTTACAAGTGTTGCATAGTTGTTGAGCGAGCCATGTATTAAAATACATAGTAGACTCACACTTGATGTTGCTAAACTTCCAGACTGGACTGTACCACGATCAAAGGAACTACACCAGCCTAATGAAGACCAAACCACCCTCTCTGCCTTCCACTTCAACCTATCAGCCTCGGGTTGGTTCTCCTCTGAGTGCTGTGCAACACTTAGTCCTTTTGTGACTGAAATCAGGTTTAAACAGCATACCTATATCTACATGGTTGGTTTTATATAGGAAACTTAATTGTTTTATTATTATATAATTTAATTGTTAGTGTGGCCTAAAACATCATATGTAGGTTTAATTATTTCCCAACATAGATCATGATATAAAGCTGTTCCTAGTATCATTTGAATTCTTGTAAATTAGCTGATGACTGGCAAAGGTAATGCTCCACTGGCATGAAGTCTGAAGGGCAAGCGTTACCTCAACTGACACAATTTCTCTCCACTTTCACCTGAAGGCTGTAAACACGGCACAGCATTCATCCCGTTCCCACTTAATGCAGCTGTTTTGCTCCACTTCACATTCACGCTGCGGCTTTCCTCTGTCCTTGAAACTGACCTTTCCCTGCTCACCTCCTCTCCAACAGGCCACTACTTCCTCATCCTCCACCACTGGCACAGGTCTCTCTCGCAGCTACAGCACGGTCAGTTTCAGGCCACTGCGTGGCCTGTATCTCTCCACATGCCTTTAACTACCTTCAGAGACCCCCCCCCCCCACTCTTGTGGCCAAATGCGTTTTGTTAGCTTGTTCAGGGTGTCTGGGACCATTTATATTTAGCTCCTGAATAGTCAGACCAGCGCCAAGTGTTGGCCTGAGAGCCGTGCTTCAGTAAGATAAGGCAGGAGTTTGTGAACACAGAAACCAAAAGTATTTCTCTTTAATACGTGGCCCAGAGAAAGTGACTCTGTTTAGCCTATTTAGCCAGTCAGTGATTTATGCTCCCTCTCGTGTTTTGCTGAGCCCCTGCATTGTCTCCCACGTGTGCCTTCAGGCCTCTATTTATGATGACACCGGTCTTTATGGCTCAGGCTACAGTTCAAGAGCCGTAAGTCTTTTTGTATTCTCAATCGGTGTTTCAGCAATGTCGCCACCACAGCAGCTTACTGGTGTGCTTGTGGTGTGACATCTGCCCTTATGTTGACCCCTCCCCGTTCTGTCCTCCTCTAATCGCCCACAGCCGTCTGAATACAGCTGGTACTCCTCTGGAGCCGGTTCCACTCGCAGCAGCCCCGCGGTGAGCACCTCATAACCTCACGCTGCATGACGTCACATAACGCCACACAGAACCACAGACTCACCCGCTGCTAACGGGCTCCCCTTTGCCCCCCTCTCAGCACCAGACGGGAAAAAGTTGGTCACGCAGACCAAAACGGCTATAACAGAGAGAACAAAATGATTGAATTTGTCAGTGAAGATTTGTGCTGTGCTGTGCTCATTAAACAGTTGCAGTCAGCTTGTCTTGACTCATTATGCTCCATTTGACCAAATTATCCTAATCGCATGCAGTCTTTAGAGTAATTCAATAATGTAGCCTGTTACTGGATGTTGACATGACTGCTGTTTGAACAAGAGCTCTGTGCTAGAGAAAGCCTTGGGCGTGTGGCCACTGTCCATTAGCTGGTACTTCTGGCTTCTCAACACATGTCTCTGTATGTATTTCTCTCAGAATTCCTCAGATGATGATACTGTCAGCAGTGTATCCCAGGAAAACTTCAACAGAGGCCGCAGAGACAGTGTGGTGAGCTGTAGGGACTGAGCTGTACAGTTCAAAACCTACGTGCTCTCTAAAGCTTATTCCTCTTTCTTTCACTGTATTGTTCTGTGTCAGTATCAGATAAGTCTTGTAAAGTTTAAATGCCTTCAGGAACAGGATTGGTCTGTCATTGTTTTCTTTTTCTGTGGTGATTAGTACTCTTTGACCTGTCTTGCTCTGCCGCTGTCTCTGTTCTATTTATCCTTTGTGTGTGTTCTGAGCAGTCGTCTGACTTTTCGGACATTAGTGAGTCGGCTGCTGATTATTTCAGCCGCTCCAATCGAAGGGGCAGCATTGTGTCTGACCTTGATGATTTGAGCATTCCAGATCTGGACACCGTAAGTGGCCTAACCGAAGCTGTGTGTTGGGTAATGGTGTGCAGCATCAGTGACGAGGATTATTTAATAACACGCATGATCAAAATAACATGGTTTCCAAAAACCTATCCCACGGCTTGTGTATTTTATTATTTTGACCACCAGCAGTATGGACATAAAAAGAAGAAAATAATTTCTTTATTGAAGGGTTTGTGATTCACTCAAGTTTCACTGGCTCGTTTTGTTGTCAGCTCTGTGTGATTTGTGCAGCACTTAACCCTGACTCGTATAAACTCCCGAACTAACCTGATTTACAGCAGAGGAAACTGCTCCAAGCATGATCACAGGCCATGGCTCCATGCTGGCTCCATGCTGTCAGATGGTCTGTATGTCAGTTTAAACACATTTTCTTTTTCTTTTTTTAGCTGGAAGAAAAATGTGACAAGCAGTACTCAGATTTCAGTCGGGTGAGTGTGCCATTGTTTTGTATTTTAAATCACACCCACCACCATATTGATTTATTGTCATGGAGCTATGGCGTCTTCAACGGCCTCTATTCTATCATAGAAAGACAGGAAAAGGGAGAAATTCGAATGCTTAACAGAGTTTGATCATGCATGATACATCTGGCATCACATAACCGAGTGGGTAAAAGCGTACTCGATTCATTGACTAATAGATAGCCACAGTGTAACTACAGCAGTACATGAATAGAAAAGCATCATCTGGCTTTTAAGAAGACAAGCTGTGAGCTTTGTCAGGTTTATAAAGTCCACTTCAATAGAAACACGTAATGCCTCTGAGACAGGATGCAAGAACCCTGCAGTGTCAGCGTCACATGACGGCGTTGACTGACATATGACTGGAGTTCTCTGGCACTTTGTTTTCGCAGCCATCTTCCCGCGGCGCCACTCCAGGCCTCTCAGCAGCCACCTTGGCTTCGCTGGGTGGCACATCGTCACGACGGGGCAGCGCAGATACCGGAAGTGCTTATGACCCTGACACCAGTCTGAGTGAACTTAGGGTGAGGTGCACAATAAACACAAGATTAGCACTTTCCTTTACTTGTATTTCTTGCTTATCTTAGGGTCACATTCTATAATATTCATCTGTTCCTCCTATGAACCTCCCACAGCATTGCCTCCGTTGTGCCCTTCCCGCTGGTCTTTCTGCTTTTACAGTTCATCTTTCTGTATGCATGAAACAGCTGCTTGTTACATCTGGATGGGGTGTATGTCCGTTGGAATATTTTTAGATAGTAGCATGGGCGCTTTGTTATCTGTCCTGGATACTCTTCACCCCTTCTGATGCCCCTGTTCAACCCAACCATTCCTTCCATCTGCTTTACAGGATATCTATGAACTTAAGGACCAGATTCAGGATGTAGAAGGGCGGTACATGCAAGGGCTTAAAGAGATGAAGGTAGAGGGCCTTTAGCTCACAGCATGCCTTCTCTTGTCTTCTTGGAGCGGAATGGTGTCACTAACGTCTCTGCCTCCACAGTCCTCTGAGCTCCTAACGCCACGACCATGTCTTTGCGTGTTCCCAGTCCAAAATTGCATAATGACCTTTTTTTTTTTTTTTGGCATGGTCTCCCCTCTCTACCTATTTTGATCATGAACTCGATGGTTGCAGCCTCAAATAAAAACACTCCCACATTTTATCTAGGTTCAAGAAGTAGAGGAACAAGCACCACCTGCTGATAGATGGCAGTAATGCTTACTGTTGTGGCCCTGTTGCGAAGGATAGACCTGTTTTCTTATAGGATGCTGCTGAAGTACTTTACTAACAAACCTGACTTGTGGCTTCTAAATGGTTGATTCACTTTAGGTAGATAACTTTTTCATTTCGTATCCTGGTTTAATTATAGTTTTTTCACCTTTATCACTTACAAAGTTGGCTTGTTTTGTGCCTGAAACACATTTTGCTTACTGCACATCATATATTTGCCCCAAATTCTGTGTATTTGAAATTATGCCTGGACTTACTTACTTGGACGTATTTAGAAAAAAAAAGAGAAGGTGTGTACGCTGTGATAAATGTTCTATGTTCTGAGCCCACCTGGTGCATGTAGATGAGCTGTGGTTTACACGGTTTAATAACATGCTCCCATCCTCATCAGGAGTCACTTACAGAAGTAGAGGAGAAGTATAAGAAAGCCATGGTATCGAATGCACAGCTGGACAATGACAAAGGCAACCTCATCTATCAAGTGGACACACTGAAGGATGTCATAGAAGAAATGGAGGAACAAATGTCAGAGATGAGAAGGGAGCTGGAAGATAAATCAAAGGTAAAATGTCTCCAGGGAAGGATTCTGTGTAGTTTCCTGGAAGTGTTGTCTGAAATGTTCTGCCTGTTGTTTCAGGAACTTGAAAGACAAAAGCACACATGTACAGTCCTGCAGCATAAACAAGAAGAACTGAAAGAGGGGCTCCGCCAGAGAGACGAGCTCATAGAGGTAAAGCCGTCCACACAGTAAAGGGGAAAAAAAACAAAACGAGCTGTTTCAGCTAGTGCGTCCACATCGGGTTTCTATCCTATCAACACCTTACAAGGTGCTGGTGCCTCTCTAAGGACTGAAGAGGTTACACTGTTCTGTAGGAACCCTGATAAGTACTGATTGGCACCAGTCTGCTTTTAGCTTCTCTCTTTCATTTGCTCTGTCCCTTCTCACATTCAACTCTGTTTCATTGTCATGTCTGACTATGAACACTATTGGTCATTCCCTTCTCAGCATTGTCTCTTTGGATTAGCGTCTTCTCGTCTTGGTTCTCTCATTTTCGTGTCAGTATGTGTTGATGTATATTCCCTCCTTTTGTCTTTGTTCCATTCAGTTTTCCCAATTCTGTTCTTATGCTGTGTTGTCATCTTGTTACTGTTTAACACCACTCCAGGAAAGCCAGCGAATGCAGACTAAGTTAGATGCCCTCACCAGAGAGGTGTTTGACCTGCAGGAAACGATAAACTGGAAGGACAAAAAAATCGGGGTAGGAGGTCTCATGCAGATGCCGTGACAGAGTTTGAGAGGAAATCCATGGTTGGATTTTTTAGCCTTAGAGTGTCTCCTTTGCCTCTCATATTGTCTCAGCATGATGCAGGCCCTTAGGCAAATGGCACATGCCTGGACACATCCACATTCACTATTGGATTTTTTGCATGTCATAACACCAGGATCTTCAGCTTGGATCTCAAAGTCTATGCTACAAATGCAAGTGTTAAAGCCTGCAGTGATTAGCCTGTGAATTAAAGGACTCCTGTTGAGAATTGCTGTGTACACGCACTATTCCATATGTTCTAGCACGACATGCATGTTCCATGAGTGGATTAGGTTGTTAGTTCATATTCATATGTAGTTTGTCTCCCTTCTTACACCTCACCAAATGTACATAGGTGACCTTTCCCTTTGTTTGTTTCCTCTTTGTTCCTACTTCCCTCATGTTGGTTTTAGCTCCACAGTGCATGTTTGTGCATGGACATGTCTTGCAGTAGCATGTTGTGTTGCCATGTCTGTCCAAAGTCTATCCAACTTCTCTGCCTCTTTTCCTCTTTCTTGTCTTCTCTCCTCTGTGTGGCCAGGCTCTAGAGAGACAAAAAGAGTACTTTGATTGCATTAGGAAAGAGAGAGATGAGCTCAGAGATGAGCTTGCTGACATCAAGGGGAAGGCCATAACAGGAGAGGTAGGTCCACTAAGTCCCACATGAGAATGTTGGAGGACCAAGATGCTTGACGTAACTTAAAAGTCAGCAATTGTCATCAAACCTGCCAATGTGTCCTGCCACTCTACTTGCCCGTTTTTTTTTGCCATTTTATTATCCTATGTTAACTATGAGTTAACTTATGCCTTACAGGTAGTTCAATGGTGCAAATGATTCATGCAACACTCACAAACACAGTCATTGTGCACATTGTTGTCAGAATGGCCTTTAGCGTTTACTCAAACTTGGTTCATTTCCTGTGTGTGTTTTTGGCAGCGGAGAGTGGACCTTTTTCTCAGTAACCTGTATTCTCTCACCGCAGAGACACGGACTGGTCATCATCCCAGATGGTACACCGAATGGAGATGTCAACCATGAATCTTTGTCCTCAGGAATCACTGTGGTGTCCCAGGAGGCTGCTCAGGTGCTGGAGTCTGCAGGAGAAGGTCCACTGGGTGAGTTGGCAACTATCCAGAAAGCAAACTGCTGGTGTTCCTGATTCATAGCACTTATGGAGGGCAAATGGAACAGAACTGCAGCATGGAGCAATCAAAGATGGCCACGTGTGTTGCTGACGTCAGAAATGAGCTGTTGGAATAAGACAAGCTCACACAGGCAGTGTGATGCCTTTGTGTCCTATTCCCTAAAGGCCTGCAGAAAGATTTCAACAAAGAGTTTGCAGAGTTGCCTTGACTTAATTCAACAGCCATAGGATGTACCCATGGGAAAATCTCGTCTTGTTGAGGCTTTGCTTGGATGGATGAAATTTATTCTGATATTGTTATTTAGAGGACATACACACACTATGTTCCAAGTGTACAATAAAAACAAACGCATCACACTCGTCATCTATTATTTTAGCAAGCCACCGTACTGTACATGTTCCTCTACATGAAGTTGGTCCGCTTGACATAGTAATATGTTTAAATGTATTTTCCTCCTGTTTTGTAGATGTCAGGCTACGGAAGTTGGCAGAAGAGAAAGATGAACTGTTGGCTCAAATCAGGAAGCTGAAGAATCAGCTGGAGGAGGAGAGACAGAAACACTCGAAGGTGGACGGCGCGTTTACAGACGGGGAAAGCATGGAGAACGGTACAGATCTTCACCTTATTGAGATGCAGAGTAAGTTGCCATCCTTGCGCCACCTTTTCCGTTTATCTACAATATCAAATCAAACAATTTCTGGACTTACCTTTCTGTTACCTATTTCAGGAGATGCCAACAGACAGATTAGTGAATACAAATTCAAGCTTTCTAAGGCAGAGCAGGAAATCGGTACAATGGAACAAAATGTATGTTAAAAGAATTTCTAACAAAAACATATTTCACATAAATTATAGAAGCACAGATGTACGTGCTCCATGTCACCAACGTATACCTGTCTTGCAGATTAACAGACTTGAAGGCCAAGTGTCCAGGTACAAAGCATCAGCTGATAACTCAGAGAAAATAGAAGACGAACTTAAAGCAGAAAAACGGAAACTGCAAAGAGAGGTAATGACACAGACCGAATATGAGGCACGTGAACATACAAGTGACATGAAAAAAACTGAATATAATCCTCCTCCTCTGTGTTCCCCACAGCTACGCACTGCTCTAGACAAAATAGAAGAAATGGAGATGACCAACAACCACCTAGTAAAGCGCCTTGAGAAGATGAAGGCCAACAGGAACGCTCTTCTGTCACAGCAGTGAGGCAAGGCAGCATCACCTCAGAAGCCCTTAAACTCGCACAGCAGACCTCTGACTGCCATGTTGCATCTGGAGCACATTTTTATTTTGGGCTGTAACACTTTAAGATTTGTAGCTAACCAAAAACACTTTAAAAACTTGTAGCACAGGCAGAAAGCTGAACTGTGTCTGTTGGGTTTGTCTGGCGAGGAATGACACAAACTAATAAAACTATGTTGCTGGGAGATCTGAGAAAATTTCTCTTAAATGTCACTTAACTTTTCAGAGCTTTGTACTACGACATGTAAACTACGAGATTTTATTTCTCTCCGGTTGGGTGCTTGGCTGTACTTATTTTGTTTTTGTTTTTTTGAAGGGGGGATAAATTGCATGAATGAGTATAATGATGCTTTTAAACTATTCAGCTCTCACAGCTGCTTCGGTCCTGCACCTTCCCAGCTTCCCCTCACACAGTGAAGTGCCTTTTCACACTAGGAGACTGGGGGTCTGCACCACTCAATGAGACGTTGTTTTAAGAGGTACAGAATGATGTATTTAAAAAAGGTGCAGTCATGATTGAAACTATACAGAACACACTGTCTGAAGTTTCATTGAAATTTTTCAAATATTTAAAAGATTTCTTGAAAATAAATCTGTAATTTACATAACTGTGTTAAAAATCGGTCTCTTTTCAATCATTTATTTCATGAGCACGTTTTTGACAGGAGAGATGTAGAAGTAATAAAAGTTGTGCTTTTGCTGGTATATTGTAAATATCACTGTAGATATGCCTCAATTCACTTTGTCCTGGCTGCATGTACAGTTTACTTTCAGAAACCATGTGGAGCCATTGCACTTTTAAAGAGGCCATTTAGAACTAATCTCCTGTGACTCAATGATTTCATACTTTATGAAAATGTGTTTTCACTCAAAGAAACATCTGAATTCCATACAGAACGTTTATTTACAGTACAAATGTTATGTCAAATGTAATATAGCAGCATTGCAGGGTTTTTCAATTAGATATCAGTTTCAGCACCTCTCAAACACTTTGTAGAGATCAGGTAAGTTGGCGATCTGGAGCACAGAGCCATCCTCGCTGAATCTCTTGGGTGGACTGAAGAGAGTTCGGAAAGCTTTGAAGATGATATGTTCAACTTTCCAACGCCACGAGTTCACATCACTGTCCTAAAATGCAGGCGCCACACTCAATTATTCCTTTGCACAGAAGAACGCAAAAGAGGTTAAATTTAGTATTTTAAATAAAAGGACTTCACACCTGCTGTTCCCCTGGTCCACCCTCGAGGATGTACTGCTTCCTGATGGAGTAGAACATGCTGCACTCCTTACTAAAGTCTCTGAAGCACTCTTTTTCATTGTCCCAGTTCACCTGCACAACACCACCAACAAGGAGCTGTTATATTAAGTTCTAAGTATTACATTAAGTAAGTCAAATCAGGAGAGACAAGACCTCACCTCAGTGGCCAGCCGCAGGATGAACATGGGGAGACCCTCCATGATAGGGGTGTAATTATCAAGCAGCAGCGGCAGACCCGTTAGATTTCCTTCCTACAGCGTATGAAGGACTTTT
Organism: Macropodus opercularis; assembly: GCA_030770545.1. Lineage (NCBI taxonomy): Eukaryota > Metazoa > Chordata > Actinopteri > Anabantiformes > Osphronemidae > Macropodus > Macropodus opercularis. The sequence continues at coordinate 12,664,026 of CM061103.1, forward strand.
GTAACATGGTCCAATATGAAGAAACGGGCAAACGTAGCAAAGTGCAAGGTTGTTCCAGGAAAAACCATTTCTGACTAGCAAACCCCATCGCATCCCAACAGACCTGATCAATCTCTATGGAGAAGTAGTCCTCCAGCATCTCCGCTTTCTTTTTCATGAAGTCCACTATGTACTGGGCCAGGCCTTCTTTAGGTCCATCCTCTTCTGTCCAGCCACTCTCCTCAGAGTCCAGAGCCAACATGGCCAGGTCGTAAAGCGGCGCAGGTGTCTGAATGCATATAAGCAACCATTAAAACCCTAACCTCTACATTATCGCTCACATTCCAGACGTTACTCACAGACAGTCTCAGGACGCCAAAGTTGCCAAAGTCGTAGATCAGAATCTGGTAGAAAAGCTCCTGGCTGCAACAGAAAACAAGCACAGTGAGGCATAAAGCAGTGAGATGAATCGCTGGAAACAGCCCAGGCGTTTCCTGTCTGACCTGAGTTTGGTGGTGTTGAGCAGGTACAGTTTGGTGTGATGCTGGATCAGAGTCCACTGGGGATTTGCACAACCTACAAATGAGTGGTTCTGCAACATTTCTTGAAGACCTGGAGAAAATGTGTCCAGAAGAGGAAAATCGTGTCAGCAAATAAAACCAAAGTCAGACCACTACAGCAAAAGCTGTAATAGACAGTGATGCATGTTACGTTCACCTTTGTGCGTGCTCTCAGCAACCTCACTTCTCAGCTCTTTGATGCTGGTCAGTTTTATGGCTCGTCTCTTAGGTGTGGCTGCAGCCGTCAAGTCTTCTTTCTCCGCTTGCTGCTGTTGTTCGGTCCTTGGACGCTTCCTGGCTCACACACAATGATGACAGTAGGCTACATTCAGTCCTTGAACATCTGTTCTTGTCTTACCTATACATGCACCGTGTACTTAAGAAAATGAATGACAATCTATTATGTTGTTTGGCCACATGGGGGCAGAGGAAATCCACAAAATCATGACAGGTCCTGAATTTTATACTGTAAACTACATTGGTTCATTTTAGCCTCTGTGCTGTTTGTTTCTGAAAACATGGTGGAGTCTGGATTTATTCAAATTTATTATTCAAGACTTTTGGATAAAATGACTAATGTCGTAAGAAAGTATAAGAGCGTCAAGCCAATGTTGTCCCTCAAAACATTTGGTAGTGAAGTTGAGCGACTTTAACAAACTGTTGGATGGGCCTGAGGGGGGTGTTGTCATTAGGGAATGAGGATACATGTTTTATTTTTTGCACTCTTCTTCCTGCTCCTCAACCCAATGTGCCGCCGGTAAAGATTCAGATTTGATCGTCACGCTACAGGATTACTCAAACACGACCAGTCCTGATCTGACTTGCCACATGATCTACTCTCATTCATACTGATTGAGTGCTTAATCCACTGATCCACCCAAACTACTGCAGCTCTGGCATGCTTCACCTTTGAACATCAGGAGCACTGGAAGTGCTTTCTTCATCACCTTCTGCCATCTCTGCCTCCTGCTCAGCCACAGCATCAAGCATCTCTGCATCATCTGATTCGTCCATCTCTACACAGTCGGAATGAGGGATCTTGGTCTTGGCATCCTTGCTGCTGGGACCAGCTGGCTCTGGATCAGGAAGCGGCTTCTCTTTTGGCTGGAGGAAGGCGTCCAGCTTCTGAGAGCGACAGTCAGTTCTCACCATCTGATGTGCGTAGACCCTGTCAGTGGACTCTGCTGAGGCACTGGAGGACTTGACCTCACTGCAACCTGAGACTGACAGAGTAGGCAGCAATGTCTGTATGAACATAAAAAGTGTCATATTAGATAAATAAGGAGAGATTCAGATGATCTCTGACAACAGTGGCTATTGTCATAATTTAATAAGAAGACTAAATCAAGACATCACAGTCACAGAAGCATCCCATCACATTGTACCTGAGTGAAGTATGTGCGTGACGAGTTTGATCCCAGCAGTTTGCTCTCAATGTGCTTCTGCACACTTTCGATGACGCTGTCTTCATGCAAGAAATGAACCTCGTGTTTGGTGGGATGAACATTGACGTCTACATTCTGTGGGGCGATCTCGAGGCTGAGGTGATCAGGAAGTGCCAGTGAATATAACATATAAGCCACTATGTTTTAATACATTAAACAAATTATGCAAGATGGTTTCAACAGATTACAAATAAAAGAAGAAAAATGTCACACAGACGTGAAACTGTTCACTTATGCTGCCATAGTAAATTGCTTGTTTCAGTTCATAAACTATAGATTTTTTTTTTGTTGCACTCTCTAAATCATGGATGAATCCTGTTCCTGTGAAACTGGTTTGACAAGCGGAATAAATAAATAAGTTACCTGAGGTAAAGAAAGGGATGTGTGTTCTTTGGTAAGTATGCAGCATAAACTGTCTCAATCGCTTTCTTCAAAGCACTTGACTCCACCAGGCGATCTGAGACATCACAGATCAGTTTCCATTCACCATGGATTAAATTAACCTCATCAGTGATCTACATTTACACTAAACTTTCCATCATACGTACGGTTGATGAAGAGGACCAAGATGCATTTCTTCACAGAGTAGTTTGCATTCGAGATGTAGCCTTTCATCTTATAGGCAAGCTTCTGGTCCTCACAGCCAACTTCAATCAGCTCCCTAGGAACATACCATGGAGCCGGTCATGCAGTCAGCATTAGAGTGATATAATATCACTACAGAGAGCATCAGAGCATATTATTTTTCATTCTCAGTTGGTTAATACCTGCTGACTGCGTTTCCAAAAACCCCTCGAATATTATCCACAGCTGACGCATTAGGAAGTGTCCTCACATCTGCTACGGTCTCTCCTTGCTGAAAAAGGATGTGGAAATGTATGAGCAATAATGTCTCAGTGCTGCGAAAATAAAGCACATTTGGCTCAAGAGAAGCTCACATAGACATGTATTACTGCAATATTGTACTAATCAATCAATCAAGTCAACTTTTCTCCTTAAAATCCTGGAACTGTGTTTTAGGATGGTCGCATTAATAACAAATCATGCCGACATGATTCCAACACAACTCACCTTTTTGACTGAAAAGCTTTTTCCTGAATTGTGAATGGCGTATCTTTAAAACAACACGTTGACATGTGAGTACAGCAAATATGTTCTATGAATAAAATCAGACACAAGGATTAACATGACAGACCTGCTGACCACTTCTATAATCCTCGAGTACTCGTCGCTAGGGCTCTTTAAAGCTTTCCTCCTGGTGGACACGTTATAAAAGAGATCTTCAACCTGCAAATAGGGAAAGCAAATCATTTTGAGGATTCAGAAAATTCTGTGAGGTGATGTTATGTGATCACAATGAACGTACAAGAATCTGTGTTCCCTGGTTCCCAGCACATGGTTTGGGGGGGGCTTTTAGTTTTCCATCGCTGTAGCTGGCTCTGTAGAGCAGAATAAGACAGTGAATCCGTTAAGAGCTGTGACATCGTGGTTACTTCCCATCTGTAATTAGATGTTCAAGGAGATTAGCTATAACTTGCTCATGTTGTAACACCTGTAGGCACACTTGGCATCAGCCGTCTTAGTTGTGATGGTCACGTGAGCAACGTGGCTTATACTAGCAAGAGCCTGCAAACAACAGCAGAGAACAAGTCCATGTCTACATTTAACACTGACTGTCAGAGGTCACAGCTGACAGGACTACTCACCTCTCCTCTGAACCCATAGGTTGAAATCGACGAAAGGTCGTCAAAGGTCTGAAGTTTACTGGTGGTAAAACGTTCACACACTATTTCCATATCTTCTTTCTAAGTCAATGAAATGAATTTTGTTCAAGTAACAATCAGTTATGTTGTTACAGTCCACATTTGAAACATTTCCATGTGGTCACCTACCCTAATACCGCTGCCATTGTCCTGAATCTGGAGGAGTTTCAGTCCCCCGTCTTTTACCGTCACCTGGATGTTGGAGGACTTCGCATCCAAACTGTAAACATGTAAACACAAACGTTTTTGAGGCGTTAACGTGACTATACAGGCACTGAACGACACAGGTGGCGAATCGTTGTTGTACTGTACATGTGATGCCGAAAGTTGTTACTGCTGCTTGTTTAAGCTAATAGTCGATCAGCTCACACTAGTAGAGATGAAAGTTATTATGTATTAGCGTTAGTTAAGCTCGCTACCAGTTCTCAATCATCTCTTTGACAGCGTTGGCAGGACGCTGGATGACTTCTCCTGCTGCAATGCGGTTGACAACCGTCTCGTCGAGCTTCCTGATCACTCCCGCCATGTCCTCGACGCTGCTGGCTTCCTTTCTGATTATTTCTATAGTGAGCTATTTATTGTATCTCAGGATTCAACATCTCACAAGAAACGCGGGGAGGAAACACGAGGGGCGTGGCTTATTGCCGGACATATGACAACGTCCACTGTCATTCGCTGGACGTCTTCTTCGTTGGTGAATAAAGTGTGCGACATTGCAGCTTCAAACGTTACAGCGCCTCTCGTTGTTTTTTTAAAAAAACACATTTTGCCAAAAGTAGGTTATTTCTGCCAAGATATTATTTGTAGGCATCTTATCCCTCTGTCCATGCAATCTAGTTATTATTTAGTTGATGAACAACAATTTTTTATCCTTCTCATCTGTACAGCTATATATTATTTTGTAATAATTTAAGGTAAAGATTTAATTAACTTAAGGTTAAATAGCAGCAGCTTGATGTGCAAAGAGGTCAGGTGGAGGTTGGTTTAAATTTAACACAAGTAGCTATAAGGATAATATTCCCGTTATTCATGTTTATGGAATACTGTATTTTACCTGTATAACACTGAAAATCTGGCTCATTCTATTCTAATTTATAGTGTGTTAAGTTTTTTTTAGCCTGTAAAAGTCTTTTTAAATACCATCAGAAAAAGAATGAACTTCCTTTTTGCCTTCCTTCCACATTCACTGTAAATGGATTCATAATCCTCAACTGTGCGCATAGTTGGCCAGACTAAATGTGTCCACATACCTCACTGAGCCACGTCTTCTGGGAAAACCTCTATTCAGCAAACGCAAAACCTCCAAATATACACATCTTCTCAGAATTCTTTTATGAGGAAGTTTTGTTATGAAAACTAATCTAGGTTCTCTGTGATTGTCGCAGTAGGTGCTAGACTTGTGTTTCTATGTTGCTAAACTTTGCTCTCAGGCAAGATGATGTCAATAGAATAAAATGCTGTAAGTAGGCTGTCCGGGGAGTGGCGCTGTTTGGATATGATGTGCAGCCGTTTTATTCTGCAGGGCGACCTGAACTGCGTCCCATAACTTCCAGTCTGTAAATCTAGATTTAGAATACAGACATTTTATTATTCCCATAAGAGAGACAATGCAGGCACAAAACCACAAGTATTTCTGAGGCACAGCAGCTTGTTGTGCTGGTTTGTGACAACACAACTTCAGTGCCACAAACCAGATACAGGCCACAAAAGGAAGCAGTGCATATGCAGATATGAGCGGTAGTCAGCGGGGCACTGACAAACTAGTGGCAGAAATGAAATGGCACTGATTGTCACAATCAGTTCTGCATTTAAATGTCATTCTGTCGCTTCACCTGCAGGCTCTCTCTGCAGTTGAACCAGTTCACCCAGAGCGAATGCAGTGACATCATGTTTCTACGTGACTTTCGTAATACTGATTCCAGATGTGTGCTGCATTATATAGTTGAAAGTATACATACATAGACTACGGAAGAGCCATTGTTGTGTCTTTGCATCTAAGATGTATTTGGAGGATATGATGTCTGTCCCAGGACATCCCGAGGTAAACTGCAGTGGCAGGATGTCCTCCAGGATACAGTACAATAGAGCTTTAAACAAATCAGAAGTCGAGGGAGAGCTGATGTGTGCAAGACAACGTGCAAAATGTAAAGCACAATTGCCAGGCAGCAAATATGACATCACTGTGAGCAGCTATCGTAGTCTGTGTAAAGTGACGATTTTACAACGTTGTCTTATCGAACACCTCAGTCATCGGGGTCAAAAACTGGTTGTCAATCTCTCAGGTCACTAAAAGGCTCATTTAGCTTTTTTCTGCTGCGTTTACATGTTTCAAAGAGCTGCCACTCCTGCAGCGACCTGCCACATGCAGTGACAGGCACACACAGGCATGCATGGTAATGTAGTTGAGCACACACTTGCAGGTGGAGACAAATATGTACATATGTAGAACAGAAAGCTCAAAGGATTTTAACAGTGAAGACAATTTGGTGAGAGTTTTGGTGAAAGTCCTTTGTAGGAAGCACCAGGCACAAAAAGCAAGCGCACAACAACGCACAACTGCTGGCAGGAAGCCCAATAACAGTCAAGCCAGATTCAAATGTCCATCTGCTGTTGAGAAGTACAAACGCATGGAAGCGTTTCCTGCTGCTGTGTATTTCACACTGTTTTCACTGTGGTTTTGTTTCAGTTACCACTGCCATCAATCGCATCAGATACTGGATTACGCAGCTGTTGTCATTCTTTCCCTTTTCCTCCTCTGTCATCAGCAACACAAACCCACTGAGGTATTTTAAAGTGGCTGTTCCAACCGTACATAAACAATTACTGCATTTTTTAACATGTACACTGTGAATCTGTCAATATACACAGTGACAATACTACTATACTAATATTTAGCATATCTCTTATTTCCTGTCATACTGTAGTTCGTAGTGAACAAAGGTGAAAGGTCAAGAAATCACCAGCCAGTCACCTTCTATTTTCTTTAATGTAGCCAACCCAACGATCAAGATATTTAAATCTCAACCAGCACAAACATGTAGCTGGAAACCATGCTTTGTGCCACTGGTTTAGGCTTGTGGGCACCCACGTTCAAAGAGGCCTGCCAACACCTGCTCAACCCCACCCTCTGTTCGAAGTTGTGCTTTTAGCTCAGTGGCCAACTCTAACGTCGTTGTCCTGTGGTTTCTCCTTTTAGTCATGTTCTCCTTTGAACATTTCTTTAGCGTGTCATATGGTTTTGCTTTCTGTTTTAGGAGTGTTATATTATTCAAGGATCACATTCTATATAATAGTTCCTTTGGCCTAATCACAGCACAGCCCTAGGTTTGATGTAATTAAATATGTGATGCACCATAAATTTATTATAATACTCTCAGTAAACCATATTAACCCAGCTGAGACAGATTATCAGTTAAATCCTATCTAGTCTGACCCCTGCTGCTCATCTACTACAAAAGATAATGTTGTCTTTTTTTAAACGAGGCATAATTACAACATCATGTAATTGCATAAATCACATCAGCAGCGCTCTAGAGATATTTTATGAAGGGGGGAGTGTTTTAGCTGTGATTGATTGTTTGCTGAACATTTCATAAGCCCAGCTGTGACTCACTAGACTGAGAGGCAGGACACCAAGCGCGTGTTGTTCTGAGAACTATGGGGTTAAGAGCGTAGAGCGTAGCGTAGCAACTATCGTTCATTTTGATGTTTCTCTGTGTACTATGGGTGGTTCCTGCAGGAAACAATGAGGGGTTGTTACCGTGTCTTCGCTCGAGCTACTACATTGCATCACTTCCTTCACTTTGGTTACATCAGCATTTATCCATACGAGGCTATTTTAGTGCTCAGCGTGGAGCAACTCTCGAAGATAAGTCACTGCGTTTAGTGCCTCCGTTCTTCTCCTCTCAGGGTTTAACTAAACATGCGCTCCATAGAACCCTGCCTGGCCCTGCTCCAGCTTCTGCGTTCGATTTCCACATAAGCACTCTCACTAAACCACACGAGACAAGCCAACGCACAGCCTGTCCTGTGGGGCAACTATTCAGTCTTTGCCAATTACTGCAACTGGTGCGAGAAATTTGTTAATGAACAGTGAAAGAAATAAAAGAATGAATGTTGGCAGAAGAACCTCGTCTTTCCCGCAGGCTTTAAACTTTTGTGCCCAGTCACTGTGTGATGATCTGCTCTTTTGTTCCCTTCATTGTAAGATAGTCTGTGTGGTTTATAATAATCATGCTCACCCTGTGTGCCTATTGATTATTGACATCCTTGTCAAATCAGGAGCTTAAGACACAAAGTGGTTTTCTTTGTTGCCATTGCGACATTTATTCCTAAATGTCACACACAAAGCTTGTCACAGTGCACTGCTGAGGGAAGGCTGGCTGACTAATATCTGGCCCATTTTAAAGTGATTCAATGTTGGTCATTCTAAATGTATTACATACTTAATTGCTTCAGTCTTAATAAAATGTCTGGCAAATGCAAATCTGAGTCTAGATTTGGGCACAACATGGTAAAGATGAAAGCTCCTCTATTTCTAAAGCTGAGGTTTCAGCCACACCTTGAGAATGATTAAAAAGCAAATCAAGAGGCAGCATGTACTGAGCCTCCTAATTTCATTTAAAATTACTAATGCGCCTTATAAGACTTGCAGTACATACTTTTAATGACTCATTTTTCCACCAAACGGAGCTGTGATCAGGTCTTAATACCTAGAATCAGGTGCCACCCTGTCGAACAAGTCACCAGGTGAGCATAAATTGTTCGGTCCGGGCCCTTAATTATTTTCTATTGTATGCAAACAAATATGCAATTAAATTATTAAATTATCACCCACAAATGAAGATTTAGATAGATAGATAGATAGATAGATAGATAGATAGATAGATAGATAGATAGATAGATAGATAGATAGATGGATGGATGGATGGATGGATAGATAGATAGATAGATAGATAGATAGATAGATAGATAGATAGATAGATAGATAGATAGATAGATAGATAGATAGATAGATAGATAGATAGATAGATAGATAGATAGATAGATAGATAGATAGATAAAGGTGCTGGAGTTCTGTGTTAGGGCCCTATGTGGACAGGAGGAGCTAAGGTTAGTGAATTACAGGATGCTGTATGTGTGTGGCTGTTTTAGGGTTATTTACAACTCAGGTGTGTCCATTTCATAAGCAATAATCGATCAGCAGATCAGGGGTAAATGGTTTTAAGTAACCATTACGAAAGCCATGTGTTGTGTGCGACTGCTTTACAAGCTGCCTGACGAACAAGTAGGATCCTCCAGATCACTTGTCATGGCGGTAGCTTAACATTTATATTGTTCTTTATTTACATGAAAACAGCTGGATGTCAGCAGCGGTCACCCAGCTGGAGCTTCAGCTGACAGATAACAGAGGAGCAGAGTTCAGCTCGACTCAAAGCAGCGAACAGGCTGCGGAGCCGCTGTGGAGGCGGAGCGAGCAAAGTGTGTGTGTTCGTGTGTGTGTGTCTGTCTGTGTGTGTTCAGGCTCAGGCTCAGACATTCTCGCCAACATGCCTCAAGCATGACAGCAAACTGGTTTAGCAGGGCGAAGAGGGGGAAAGCGGTGTAACAGAGAACTTTCGATGAGTCCCACCTGGAGCTGAGTCGAGGCGCGACACCTCCACAGAGAGCGGAGCGAAACATGACAGTGTTGGAGCTGAACCGACGGGAGGCTTGACGACATCGCAGCAAGCGGGGTGAGTTCACGGAGACGTCGGGCCTGTACGGACGAGACGCGCCGGGCAGAAAGTTGATCGTGTGGCTGGAAACTCACTGCCCTGTGCGTAGAACCACACACTCCGACGTTAACACACCGCAAGTTGTTTGTTTTGTTTTGTTTTGCTTTTGACAGCTCAGTGTGCGTAGTAAAAACTTGGTTTGTGGACTAGACTGTCGACTTTTACGCACCGGTAACCGCAGCGGTTTAATGGATCCGGAGCAGTTTTCGTAAGACTTTGCGTTGTTTTGCGTCGCTTGGAGCATTTTTGTTTCATTTTCTTTTCATATATGTGTGTCATACATACATGAACTTGCAAATGGAGGATTGTGTTGTTGACCAGAGGGAGGAGCCGCACCCATGATCATGCACCCTGTGGTTAGATTCCAGCTTCCCTCATTCATTGTGTGCGCGTTTACTAGTATAGTATTAAAACCGTAGATCTCATCTCTGTGAGCATATGGTCTCTGGACAGACTCAACCAGCTGACTGAAACATTAACAGCAGGTCAGGACGGCGGGGTTTGATCCAATATGGTTATAATGATTAAAGAGTTTTAGGCAAAGTATGCAAAACAGCCTACAACCGCCCAAACTGATTTTCAAGCCAGTAAAGGTGACTATTGAATAACAGAGCACGCACCTGGTGCAAGGTTCACTTGATCCGTTGACACTAGAGTCCGTGGCTTTATTATTTATATTAACTTCGTCATTAATGTTTGAGTAACAGCATGTTTTTAACGTCAGCAGCTGAGGATTGTTGTCTCTGGTCGTGACTCGAATTGTTGGATGTCTCATAGAAACTGCCACTACAGGTTTTAGAGTCCAGCGTGTGCTCAAAGTATTTGTGTTGTTGATGTTGTTGGAGAAACTCTCAACCTGCTTATCAACATTGGTTTGCTTATTCAGAAAGATGCAATTGGATTTATTGACCGTGTGTTCCAGACAACAGTATGGCGCGCCGCTCCCAGTGTTCTTCTGCCGGGGATAATCCCCTGGACCCCAACTACCTCCCTCCTCACTATCGCGAAGAGTACCGCTTGGCCATCGATGCGCTGGTGGAGGAGGATTTGGAGGGATACTACCAGTTTCTTCAGAGAGCAGATGTGGTGGACTTTCTGTCCACGTCTGAGATTCAGTACATTCAGCAGTCTCTTCAGAGCCCTCGACAGAGCCATCACCCTGAACACCCTGAACGTTTTCTGGAGACTGGGGGGGATGGCTCCTCTGACACTTACTGGCCGGTTCACTCCGACCAGGACGTCCCAGACTTGGACCTCGGGTGGCCTCACCAGCATCATTTTATTGGACCAACAGAAGTCACCACTCTGGTCAACCCTCCTGAGCCTGACATGCCCAGTATCAAGGATCAGGCCCGACGACTTGTTAAGAACGCTCAGCAGGTACATCTGACACTTTCTTGATAAAGAAACGTGTTCACACGCTTCCACTTAATTGTGCCTGTTTGTTTTTTTCCTTAGGTAATTGCTGTAGTAATGGACATGTTTACTGATGTTGACATGTTTGCGGATATTATCAACGCTGCCATGAGAAATGTTCCCGTCTACATCCTCCTAGACGAGCAGAATGCACATCACTTTGTCAACATGGTGTTGAACTGCAGGGTCGATCTGCAGAGCATTCAGGTGAGTACATCTTAGTAAATACGCTTTATGGGCATTTCTGTCTACAAATTCTGTAAATAATCCAAACCACCAGTAAATATGTCACTTCATTTTAATTTATTTGGATTGATTGAGCTCCATTAACAGGGGCATATGCTTACGTAGCTGTTTTGAAACCAGTCAAACATGCGTAGTTTTACCGTCTTAAATATTCACTTTGGCAACACTGTGTGTCGTGACTGAGTAACAGTATCAGCTATTTCAAAACAGGCTTGTTCTTTGGTCTGATCTTGTTTCAGATCAGTATAGAATATTACAAGTCTTATCCTTCAATCGTCCTGTTGCATTCATTTCATCAAAACCTGTTGAAGAACTCCTGTATAAACTACAGCTGCTGGTAGTGGTGACCTTCTTTCTTTGACCATACATGTGTATTAACATGTCTTAAGTTTATCCCTGGGTTAAATGTGGTGTGTTAAATGTTTGCATTAACTCAAAGCATGCTTTGCTTGTTTTGATGGGCCTGCTCAGATCAAATGTGTCCGTTTTGGCATCTCTGGCACATCTACAAATACAATCCCTGCAACCACAAATCACTCTAACAGGGAACATGCAGTAAAGTGCAGCCATTTTCTGTCTACCTACTTTGCAACCAGTGGTGCTTAAACATTGCTGCCTCCTACTGCTTGAATTGCATTACTGCTCATCACTGATGGTTTTACGCGTGTCTTGCAGTTTTTACGCGTGAGAACGGTGTCTGGCATCACATATCAGTGCCGCTCAGGGAACTCCTTCAAAGGTCAGATGATGGACCGCTTCTTGTTGACGGACTGCAGGGCCGTGCTGAGTGGAAACTACAGGTGAGCCTATTTTTAACGTATATAAAATGTTTTATAAAAATGAAGAATTCACGTTCCTACATTAATTCCACGTGCGCTGTGTCCACGTCCAGCTTCATGTGGTCATACGAGAAGCTGCATCGCTCCATGGCGCACCTTTTCCTTGGGCAGCTTGTGTCGACGTTTGACGAAGAGTTTCGGATTCTGTTTGCTCAGTCCAAACCACTGATGCTGGAAAACATGCTCCTTGCAATGGAAGATTTGAACCTCTCACAAAAGAGACAGTACCCAAGTGATAGAGCACCGCTGTACAAAGATTCCAGGAAGTTTCCAGATACTGGTCATCCAGAGGAATGGCCGAGACATTCCTACGATGAACGAATGGACGCAGATTGGAGAAGGACGTCCCTTAAAAAGCAAGAACCCCTGCATGGCCCTTCAGATATGTACAATAGGTTTCCCTCCCAGCAACCGCATGTGGATCCATTATTTGATCAGGGCCCCTCCAGAATACCCATGATGGAAAATGCCGCTATTAGACGTTATAGTTATGCTGAAGGTGGGCCTGGTAGATTCCCCTACCCATTACAGCAGGGACTCCCTGAGCCTGAGAGCCAGAGGAGGCAGGTTCCCAGGGGACAGCAGCTTTATCCAGGGCCTGGACAAGGACCAGAAGCCGATTACAGCGGTGGTGAGAAGTTCTGGAGCCAAGACTACCATGCAGTGGATCAGTACGTTGAACCACAAGAGATGCAACCACCTCAAAACTTTGACCACGTGCTTAGCTATTTAGCATCTACTAGAAATGTGGACTTGGAACAAAGCTCAGATAAATTACACCCTGCAGCAGATTTACCGTTTAGTTCATCTCATCCCAGAAGACCGAGTTTAGGTCAGCCGTACGCCTGTCAGACCTCTCCCACACACTCAAATCCACCTGATCAGAAACAGTTTTTCCCGGACGCTAATGTTGACCGCAAGGATCCTAGGGTGAAGCGTGGGCTACGAAACTGGAGGATTACTTCCTATCTCAGTGCGTATGATGATCCAGATGAAGAAGACCTGCCGTCAGCGCCACCTCAGGCACCAGAACCTGTTGAAGAGCCTGCTCACCCCATACAACAAATGGCACCAGCCCCAGATTTATCATTTCCTAAAATCCCTAATGTCAGAGAATTTAAAGTTCATGCACTGTCAAGAGCAAGTCAGATCCCAGGCTACGCAAAGATCACCACTCAAGAGCAACCAAAGAAATTGCCTGATGTATCAGCTGCAGTGGTGGCAGTACAGAAAACAACACCGACGCCTTCAGAATCGTCGTCCACAAACGAGGGAGAAAAAGCAGAGGAGGCAGAACAAAAAGAGCCAAAAGCATCAGCTCTTCGACGGGACGAATCCTTCCGTAGAAAATATAGTCCCGCAACGCCAAGAAGCTCCAGGTTAAGGTCCTCGCTGATATTCAGCTCTCTCGAGCAGCAGCATTCTCAAGACACCAAAACTACACCTGGGCAGCAGGATGAAGGAAGTGACAAGAATGAGGAAGAACAGAAAAAACTACCTTTTGTTACACAGGTTTTAGGACAAAGGAGATCTTCCACGAGGGAACCTACGGAATGGAGCCGCTACATGAAGACAGTTTCTTCTGATAACTCAGCGTCGGAAACATCGAAACCAGATGATGGAAGAAAATCAGATGATAAAGACCCATCAGAAGAAGGAAATTTAAAGGATCGCCCAGAAAAAGGTGACGCGCAGGAGACCAGAAAGCCTCCAGATGTAGAGCAAACAAATGTTTCAACATCAGTGCCCCAATCCAAGCCTGCTAAAGCAGAGCTGCCCGAAATGAATCAACCAGCACAACCCCGTGAATCTTTATTTACAACTCCATTGTATGTAGATATGAACGATCCTGATGTAAGGCTTATGTTCTTCAAAGAGTTGGCTGCAAAACGGAAAGCTGCCAAGGCTGCAGAAGCTAAGAAAAGCGACAACAAATCAGTTAACCCGTCCACTGATGCAAAACAAAGCGCCACTGTTAAAATGAAGGAGTCTGGACCAGAGGAAACCTCAGAAAAGATGGCTGACTCCAAGATTGCCGAAGCTGAAAAGATCAAAGACGAGCCTGTGTTGACCCCACCAGCTGATCTAGTGAACACACCCACAGATAAAACCGAGCAACCCAAGCTGAGAGATGCTGCAGAAGAGATGACTAAGCCTTCGTCATGTGACGGTTTGGACGAAAATGCCACCGACATGGATGCAGGAAAAACAGAATCCACAGGAGCGCGTGAGTTAACCAGTGATATGACTAACAGCTTTAATAGGAATGAACGCAGTAGCGGAGATAAAGAAACAAGTGAGACAGCGAAGCTCAACCAATCAGCGACATCTCTGGCTGTTTTTGCTGAAGCAGAATCTGCACAAGTCAAAGTTCCTGAAGAACCAACGCTGTCAAAGGCTGTTGAGAAGGAGAACAGCTCCAGTCATCCTGCTACACAGACAAATGCCACCGCTGCTAATGATCCTTCTCTTGTCCAAGGTACTGATGAAAGCGAAAACCTAAGCCCTGATTCTACCTCAAAGGATTTCACTTCACTGGCCCCCAGTTCAGCTGAGATACCTTCAGCTTCTGCATCTGATTTATTGGAGTCTGAAACCGAAAGTCCTGCATCAGTCCAGTCAGAGAGGGTTGTCTCATCTCCTCCGCTGCCACCTGAACAACACACAGGATCAGAATTTGCCTGTTCCAACCCAAGTGAGGTACAAGGTTTGTCATCTGATCCCATCCCACCAGCCTCTAGTTCAGCTGTTAGTCTTCCATCCTCCAGCTCTGATTGCCTTACCACTCCACCAGAGACAGTATTATCTAATGTTCCCCCAGAAGAGTGGACATCACCCTCAACCTCTGTCACGCTGCCTTTAAGTTCTGACGACACGGAAGCGCAGGCCTCTGACAGTCCCTCACTACCAGAACCCCTCAAATCAGACGAGCACAGTTCACAGATGTCTACTCATGTTCCACCACATCCTGTTCGTATAGTGGCATCATCTGAGGCGTCAGAAGAACATGGACATGTGGAATCTGATATTTGTCAAGATTCATGTGCTGCTGGTTCAGACGCAAACACATCCTCTTCACAGTCCACTTCAACGCTCAACTCTGAAGAATCTGGTGCTTCCACACATTCAGAAAAAGATTTGATTACGTCAGAAAACGACTCTGAGGAGAAGGCTGTTGCAGATGAACCTCAGGTTCCTGAGTCCTCAGAGGATGTTAAAGCTTATGCTATGCCTCCTACCCTTATATCTTCAGTGCCTTTGACGAGTTTACCTGAAGTGTCTGATAATCAAAATGAGAATTTGAAACCTACCCTAGACCAACCAGATCCTACATGTCAACCAGTCCTTCCCGTCCTCGCCAGTACAGACACGATTCCTGATGCTTCCCAGTCAGAGACAACTGCATCTCTACAAGACGCACCAGCACAAGAAGCCCCTCCCTCTGAACTTAACCTGACAGACACTGACACTCCTCCTGCTGCTGAAGCGCTTCCCTCTTCCCCTTCACCAGCTGAGTCAGCTGCATCTGTTTTGTCACCTGCATCTGAAAACACAGAAATCAACATCTCTGTAGATGCAAACTCCGATGCAAACTCCCTCCTCAACCAGGATACAACAGACCCAGATGAAGCTGGAACACGCCCATCAAATGTCCCAACACAGCCTGATGAGCTTTGCAGAACCCTTGACTCCAAACCTCCTGAACGCCAGCCTTCAGAGCTACCTGCTGAAGATGGTACTGTAGACAGACTGAGTGAGGTGGGTCAAGAAACAGAATGTCCTGATCCTGGCGAGACACGAGCCGAGGACACGGAGGCCACGAACAAGATCAATAAAATGATTACGCAGGACGCCATCAACAGTGAGAAAATAAAAGTCCCAACAGGGCAAAATAACTGCTCAGAACCAGCAGCAGAGATCCCAACAGAGGAAGCTGTTCCCCTGTCGCCACAGTCCAAGCAGCCAAGATCAAGCCAGTCTCGCTACCACTCGTCAACAGCCAACGTGCTCTCGAGCAGCAACCTCAGAGATGATACAAAGCTGCTGCTTGAGCAGATTTCTGCTAACAGCCAAAGCAGAAGCGAAGCAACCAAAGACCCCCCCGTCACCGATGACGAGAAAGAAGATGAAGCTGACAAAAATGCCAAAAGGGAGAAGGCGAGAGGCATCAAGCCACCAGGCAGAGGGCAGCAGAAGTCTGTGCAGGAACGTGAGAAAGTGTTGGAGAGGATCCAGAGCATGAGGAAAGAGAGGAGAGTTTACAGTCGGTTTGAGGTCTGATTACAGAAATAGGCTTAGTAACCTTTTTTAAGGGCAGGTTTACTTAAATTAGTTCTTCTGCAACGTCCATTTCTGTGTGGAATAGAAACCAGTCAACCACGTACACAATATGTGGAAAAAGGAGGTGAAGTCAACCGTTAAAGTGAGCAAGTCGCTTTCTCATCAAGCCATGAAAACAAAACAAAAATAAGAAGATCAACTAAGGGCTTCTTAACTGTCACAGAGGTGCCACCGTCGTGACTAGTTCATGAACTGAGACTCTGTGTGTGACCAAATATATATTTAAATATATATATTTTTTCTTTTTTTTTACTGCATGGGTAAAGTGCAATGTTTGCAACAGATTGGTTCTGTGAGGCCAGTGCTGCCTGTTTTCCAGCACTGACAGTCTTAATGTTAGTCAGTGTAGTAGACGATAGAAACGTAGTCTGAGATTGTGAAACTGTTGCTGTAGTTAGTAATGTAGTATTTTACAATTGTGCTGCAAATGGTTGGTAAGGACATGTATTTGTCAAACAAATATATGACGACTGTTCTGGTGTAAATAAGCTGCGACTTTTATTCTCTGTAATCAAGCAGGAATGAAAAACGATGAACAAACCTGAGATTGAAAATGAACTTTAAGGTCTCCAGCCATGACGTCACTGTCGAATCTTTGCATATCATCCAGTTCCCCTTCGCTGTTGTTTCTGCTGAATGGACCAGTAGGACTTTAAACTGTACATGTGTCTTGATGTGTCAGTTCAACCAAAGTACTATATGATTTCAACAAACATACACGGTGTAAGTTTCCTGTTCTGTCTTTGAAAACTTGTCTTATCATTTACAAACAAAATGTATTCTTAAAGAACAAGAAATAGTGGAACTACAAAGAACTTAAACAACATTTAAAACAGTTCCAGTTATACTTATGACAGATGTGTGATGATGATGATCGCTAATAAAATTCCATAAAAATGCATTTTGATGGCTGTTGCTGTTCTACACATCTGGACATTGAATATATATATTTTTTTCTAAAAGCAACATCTGTTTCTTGATTACATGACAACTAATATGGTTTCGTAATAGGAATTACACAATGAATGTGGTCTCAATATCCCATGAGTGTCTCAGCTAAACCTTCCCTCTGGCACCACGTACAGGACAAACGCTCAGCGAAATGATATCAGTACTGTTGAGCTTGTTATGTTCATCATGTACAGTAAGACCCAAAACTTATTTAACCTGGTTCTCTTACAAAACGCTCAAATACCCATTAAGCTCCCGCGCGCTACGAATGACGTTGGCACCAATCACATGCTACGTCGCAGTGGTTATGAAAGAAGGGCCCCCTACCCTTTATACGCAACAGGGAGCCCGTTGTCTCAAAGCGTCACACTGAACCACACTAATCTCTAAGGAGGTTAACTGCCTGAATTCCCCCACATGCGAAGGGACGCTCGCGTGTTAAAGAGCAGCTTTTTCCGTTCTGTACCTGTGTGTGTGCCTAAATGGCTTCGTTCCTGAGCAGAGTGTACCACATCACAGCCTTCAGCTGGTACACGTTTGTTGTCAAGAGTCTTGCGGCAAAGGGCGGAGAGGAGCTACCACCAGGGATTTTCGTTTATGGAGGACCATGGAAGTACCTCACCTTTCTGAATCTGGTGAGTCCAACGCACTACCTGTATTTGACGTATATACGATACGGAAGAATAAAAAAAATGAAACTGTTGCTTATATTCCAGTTGTTGCAAATGTCGTTTTTCGGACTGGCTGCAGTAAGTGACCTACAGACTGGGAAGAAGTCAGAGAGTACTGTGAACAGGTGGAAAGACTTCCTCTTTGCTGTTTTTGCCTTCCCGGTTGGCATGGTGAGAAACACCCTATATTTTTATCATCAGATATTTGTTATGCTACACATTAACTCTCTGCCTTCTTTTGTTCAGTTTGTTGTTCTGTTCTTCTGGACGGTCTTCGCCTATGACAGGGAGCTGGTCTACCCAGCTACTATTGATTCCTTCTTCCCTCCGTGGATGAACCACGCTATGGTCTGTACATTTTGCTGGTTTTGATGTCTGATTGGGATGTTTTCAAAGCCTCACGCGTGATGATTTATCCCTGCACTTTCTCAGCACACGTTTGTGCTTCCTGTTTTACTTGGAGAGGTGCTGGTGCAGCCTCATGTCTACCCCCAGACCAAACACGCGCTGGCAGTGTTAGGAATCGTGGGCTCGGCTTACTTATCTTGGTAAGTCACAAGTCAACATGTACAGTAGAATTACACTGGAGTGGCATTTATTCAACACAAGAAATAAATTCAAACACTACGAAACATTAAAAATTGTCATTTTACATGTGTGGTTGATGCTGACAAAAAGGTTATATAATGAAATGGTTATATATGAGTATATCCGAGTGAATCACAGCAATGTTCCCACTGTATCACATTACAATTCAAGCAGCTTGAGGCTTTTGTGAGCCTGTAATAGATTAGACTCGCTTTGTTATAGACACAATGTTGTTTACATACTTTTCTACTGTTTCTGCTGAACGTGCTAATTTCCATGGAGGTTCCTTGAGGCGTGTCAGTGCACTGTGACCTGACAGATGCAGCGATGATTTTCTCCTATGCCGTGTCCTGCAGGGTTGTATGGGTGTACCTTTCAGCTGGAATATGGGTGTATCCCCTCCTCGGGCAGCTCAGCACCTCCGGCCTGGCAGGCTTCTTCTTTTTAAACATGTCGATGGTGAAGATACTCTACGTACTGGGGGACAGGCTCAACAGCCATGTGTGGCGTAAGTGACACTAACGCACACACGTCTGGAGACAAACAAATGAATTCTCATTCACTCATCTCTATCTGTCTTAATCTTCCTCTGATATCTTCTTTTCTCTAGGAGACACCGTGACCAAGTGACAAGCATCACTACGTGACTCATGTGACACTGTGTCATTGTTTGTCCTTTCTATTATTCCATTACGACAGCATCTCTAGGTCTGGTATGACCAGTATTTTATGGTGGGTACTTGGCTTAATACTGCGTTAAAGCACTCACATAAAATAGGCTTCACTGACAACCCCATAAGTGATTTCTTTGCGTCTATATGTTTGTTTTAATAATTTCCTCATTCAAATAGCAGGCACATTGAATGGGATGTATTTAGTTGCACGTGACAATAAATGCAGTCATTTTCACATTAAGCATCATTGAGATTTCTTTTGTGCAAGGTTATTCATAGCTGATAATTACCAACATCATGATTGACCCGCATATTTCCCTGTCAAGTGAGGACCGTCTGGACAGTTTACAGGAAATCCTGCCGTGTGGTAATCCAATACAAAAGCCTGACCACCTTAGATTTGCTGTCATCATTAATCCGAGATCGAGATTTCCAGCACCAGCCGTGTTTTTGTGTGTCATAGCTCGCATCTGAGGAGTTTTAAAAAATAGTATCAGGTTCCCTTCAAGTCTCTGTATTCTTTAAGATGGTGGAGATAGTCTGGATCTGCATCCACCAAACCAGCTGACAGGATCTTAGCTAGTATATCCACATCCTTCTCGCTCAGATCCATCTGTTACAAAGATGACAGCAAAACATTTCATCTCAAATGTGATCAGTAATCAATTATCACAAATCAATCAATTCCTTTTGGATAATTTCTTACCTTCTTGTTGTTGGCAGAGGACTCGATAAGCTGCTTTTTAGCTTTATTTGACTGTCAAAGACAAAAATCAAGTTCCCAACTGGCCACTTTATCAAACCAATACAGAGACATGTTCTGTTTCTTTTTACCAAATTATTATATTATTTAATCGGGAAATTTTCCTTCATACACAAATGAAATATTTGAAAAGTTGTCTTACCTCTTTGAGGCCTTTTGAAAACCAAATTACGGTGAAAAGAAGGCCAGTGATGATCTGCATAAAACACACACAGGTCAGTCTACATTAGATTAGTTATAATTGGATCTTACAGAGAAAACAAAAATAAAATACAATATAAATAGGTTTTTCTTACTCCCAGCAAGTACAACATGTTGATTTCTCTGGTCTCTCCCGCTTGTGTGCTTCTCTGATTTAAGACCTAAAGGAGTGCAACATGCTGAGAGCTATCACACCAGTGTTAGGTCACGAGGGAGAAACACCTCTGAGGAACCAGCACTACAGGATATACCGCATTTTCAGGATGGACGTACCTGACTGATGAAAGGTGTTGTTACGCATATGCCTACGTAAAAGGACTGTTGCTACAACTGTTACAATTGAGCCATGACCTGATAAGATCCCACGTTTGAACCAGCAACACATTAAAAGTTTAACTACTGGTGTCATTTATACATACAGATACACAAAGATAATAACACAGTTATTCTCAGTTCTAAACCAATTATATATTGTGATTAAAATACTGTATGTATACGAATAGATTATTCTATAAACACTGTAATTAAAAAATGGAAAACTGAGGAAGACCCAGGACATGTCTCTCGTCTGGACTGGAAAGTCTGGCGTTCTTTGCTTAGAATGGTTGGACAGATGGATGAACACAGTGGAGTAAATTCAGCCATAATGTTCTGTATTGATCTTCCCATGTACAGTAGTTTCTGATGGTTGTATCTACCCTGCAAATTCCTACTGCTATTTGCATATTAAACATATTAGACAACATTTGAATTAAGACAAATGAATCAGCATTGTCAGAAAATAGTTGGGATATTTGTTGAAGCGATATAAATACTAAAAGTAATGTAGTATCCATATTTAGGATTATGCCATGAAATGTTTCGTCTGATGTTCTATGTGTTTTCACATGTGTTATATTTGTTGGACGGTATAGTGTTGAAATAATAATGAAAATGAAAACCAATTCCCAACATAGTGACACATTTTTACATTTTATTATATTTTTGTATTTACCTTTAATTACTGAGTGTAATTGGCAGCATTGTAACAGAACCTGCAGTTTTCGTACACGCAGTTCTGTAAACATTGCGCCCAGAGGCGCGCATGCGCGCCTGCGCCCCATCTAGAACATTTCGGATGCTTCGCGACATTTCTTCACTTTCACAAAGTAAAGAGTGGAAATGTAAAGCTATTTCCGGTTAAACTCATACGCCTTCAACATAAAGGTAACGGCTTTTACGTTTTGGGTAAGCTACCCCCAGACCACATTATAAATATGGCACTCGGATAACCACACCAGTACCAAGGTAAAGAATCAGAACTGAGACGATATTTGCATTTTTTTCGGTTCTTTCCCATCATTTGCTTCCGAGAGACGCTTTACTTCTAAAAGTAAAACCGGACGTTCGGGGTGTAGTACATCTGACTGGACGCTTGTGTTAAGCAGCACCGTACAGCAGTTGTTGACAGACTGCTGGAGTGAAGGAATTGGAAAGGATTTCCTGCAGCTGGATCATAGTTGTCTCTTGACGCCAAGTCATGGAAATGTGCTGGTGTGCGCGTTTCTGACAGGCGGAGCAGCTGGCGACAAAAACCCTGGAAAACAGTAGCATTGTACGAATTGGCGGGTTCGGTAAGATCTGCTAATACCGTTAAGTTACCGTTGCTAGATGACTTAACGCTAAAGCTACACCTGCTCGTAACTTATGCTTCCTTCATTCATAAAACATTAATGAGTAACATACGACTACATCACGCTGGCGCTTCTCTGTGCAGCCACCTTACTGAAATAACTCTTTAATCGTAAGTGGCGTTACATTATCCCGTGGCTAATATTAGCTTGCTAACATTGCAACACTGTGGGAGAAAGATGCACTAGTTGTATCAGAAGTCAGCGGGAGAGGATCACGTTCACTAACGAGCGTTTCCTGAGTCATTGTCAGCCGTGACGCTAAAGTGATATCTAAGTTACGCCACAATAACTTGGTCAAGTGGCATTAGTCGTCACTAATCAGACGGGCTATGAACCAGCGTCGGGCGGCATGGCAGCTGTCTGTATCCGCGGTCGTCCGCTGACAACATTGATCGCTACTTCCGCTGTGAATAACAAAATAAAACATTCAGATAAGGATCATAAATAAACACGATGGTTGTGTTTTTTTGTGTGTGTGTTTTTTTTTGGTATGCTTAAAATTAGTTTGTGGTGAATACAAACACCACAACTGTATTATTTTATATACATGTCTACGCGTGTCTTAATTTGGAGTACGAGGCGTTCAAACGGAAGCCAGGATGTTTGGTTTTATCTAACTTAACTTTGCTGTCACCACAAAATAACTGCAGCTTACTTAGTTAATCTGTTTACTGTTAAAGGGCAGCTACGCGTCACATATACAGTGAAACATAAATTAAGGAGGCAGCATAATCCTAACCCTGTGTTATTTTGCCATTGCGTTATTTTATTATCATTCTAACACTCCCTGCTGAAGTGAGAGCTGCAATTTAAAACTATGGATTTGTGGATGAGCTGGAGTCTCTCTTTCACAGATCCTGCTGGCGTGTACAGCCAAGAGGGAGAGCTACCTTACAATGCTGTGCTGGGGAAATGCTTCCTACGGACAGCTCGGCTTGGGTGGGATCGATGAAGAGATAGTGGTGGAGCCACGCAAATGTGAATTCTTTCATGGCAAACGGGTGCGTGATGTGGGATGTGGCCGCAAAAACACCGCCTTCCTGCTGGAGGATGGGACAGTGTACACCTGTGGCTGCAACGACTTAGGACAACTGGGACATGAGAAGTCCAGGAAGAAACCAGGTTGGTGTTATTTACTAATATAACACATTTTTGTCACTGATTTATGATTACACTTACACAAACACTTGTCTCTGGCTATTATTAGAACAAGTTGTGGCCCTGGATGCTCAGATCATAGTGGCTCTGTCATGTGGAGAGTCTCACACCCTTGCCCTGAATGACAAAGGACAGGTTTTCTCGTGGGGTCTTGGCTCTGATGGGCAGCTGGGCCTAAATAACTTTGAAGAATGCATTCGAGTGCCTAGGTAAATACAGTGTTTTCATGTTTACTCATTTCAAGAATCTTTTTGCTCTTCACCGTCTGACACATTGTTTACCCCTTTAAATTCTAGAAACATAAAGACTTTGTCAGATGTACAAATCACTCAGGTAGCCTGCGGGTATTGGCACTGCCATGCACTTTCAAAAGGTGAGAATGATATATATACGTGCATAATTCATTTTTATTTCTTTATCTTATTCTGTTTTCCATGCTTTTTTACATAGGAGGCCAAGTGTTCTCCTGGGGCCAAAATCGGTATGGACAACTTGGGCTTGGAACAAGTGGAAAGAGCATTGCTACACCCCAAGTCATTCAGTCTGTTCAGGGCATTCCTTTTGCTCAAATTTCAGCTGGTGGTGCTCACAGCTTTGCTCTCACTCTCTCAGGAGCAGTATTTGGTTGGGGGCGCAACAAGTTTGGCCAGCTGGGTCTCAATGACACTAATGGTGGGTGGTTAAAACCTTAAAGTGCTTGTGAGCAGTCAAGACCGCACTATTAATTGTCAAACTGCTTTATTTATTTATTTAATTTTTTTCCAGATCGGCATTTCCCTGCTTTGCTCAAGTCCCTTAGGTCGCAAAGAGTGATTTACATCTCCTGTGGAGAAGATCACACGGCAGCACTGACCAAGTTAAGTTATATGCTTATTGCTTTCACTACAATACCTAAACTAGAGCATGTGTGTATCATCAGTCAGCATAACAGACACCATGCTTGCTGATGATGTCACCCAGAGGAGACATGTAAAGGAAAATATTTTACCTCATGGGATTATTAACTCACGTCTCTGTGAATATTATCTAATCACAGTCACTTGTGTGTCTACTTGAAAGGTTTAGAATAACCAGTTTTCTTGTGTTTTTTTTTTTTTTTTGCAGGAGGGAGGTGTGTTCACATTTGGAGCAGGAGGATATGGACAACTGGGACATAACTCTTCCAACCATGAAATCAATCCAAGGAAAGTGTTTGAGCTCATGGGAAATGTAGTCACGCAGATTGCCTGTGGGAGGTAAAATTAGCTGTGCATTTCTACACGTTATCTCGATGTACGCAGTGCGATATTAAATAATACCGCGTCATGTCACTGTGATTATTAGGCAGCACACGTTGGCTTTCACACCGTCTTCTGAAAAGATGGACTCATTTGGACTTGGTGGTAATGGGCAGCTTGGCACACGCTCCACTTCCAACAGGAAAAGCCCTGCCCCTGTTAAGGGCCCATGGGTGGCCTGTAACGCTTCAACAGATACAGGTGAGGTTAGATATATAAAGCTGCTTCAAGTGATTCCTGAGAAACAGGCTGCAGAAGGAAACTCATAACTCCTGCTTTCATTAAACTCCACTGCAGACCTGGAGGGTTGCTATGTCAAACGGATTTATGCTGGAGGCGATCAGAGCTTTGCTCACTATTCCACTGCTAATGTAAGTCTTCAGAAATAAACGTGAATTTTGAGCCTCAGTCACTGCGGTGTCTTGCATGTGCTCACATATTCGACATATTAAGATATATTATATTAAGATTCTCTTGCCTTTTTTGGCAGAACTCTCGTGACATGGATGACATGAAGTTAGAAGATTCCCACAGAAAGATTTGCGTCTTGAATGAGGACCTTATACAAAGATGGTTGAACCACACCCCAGGAAGACTTCCTATAGAAATCTCCAAGTAAATGTCCTCTCACTAGAACTGTGGCTGACAACGTGCTCTTGGTGTTCTCACTAGACTGACTTTATAGACAGTGGAGAGACTGAAAAGCATTTACACTAATTACTTCTTTTTTTATGATTTTCTCAGTGAGATCAACACAGTGTTCTCCTCAGCAAGTTGCCTGAATGGATCTTTCCTGTCAATGAGGTAATCGCCGATAAGATGGAAGCCTGTTTTTATGTATGATCAACACTAATAACTGCTTTTATTTAGTGCTGTTATGAACATTTTATTTCCATGTGCTTTTTTTGAATGGGCCCTAGTTTTATTGTTTAAAGCTAGTTTGATAAACACACAGTTGGATCTTGTACAACACAGCAGATGGCGTTTGTATTGCTATTGTGCAAACAGCTGGTGCATGGTGGCTGCCAAGCTAATTTACCAGAGCCACACTGATTTCTCACCTTATCAGGTACTCGTGTGCAATGAGCAATCCGGTACAAAGATCCTGCACAGCGTCAGTGTTGTCTGTGTAGTATAGTATTTGTTGTGTTTCTTTTCCGCAGTAATCCAGATCACTACAGTACCAGCATAAAATGTTCTGGTGTGGATATGAACATGGCTCGCATCCTGTTTCACAGAGTGGTACAACAGGATCACCCTGAGATCGCTCAGCAGGTCAGTGGTCACAAAAAAATCTTCTTTTATTCTTGCAGTAGTTTGACATAATGGATTGTATTTTTTTTCATGCATTCATAGGGTTAAAACAATCACATAGAAGTAAACTGGGCATTTAGTTTCACAATTTCCCTAATAACTGTTATAACCACCCTTGTGATTATTATCAGTAAGGGAGTCCTGCATTAATCACACTTTGCGTTTTCTTTCTTTCTCAGATTGCTGCCAGTGTGGAGAAGAACCTAATTCCCAGGCTGAGCAGCTCTCCTCCAGACATTGAAGCCCTACGACTCTACCTCACTCTTCCAGAATGTCCGCTCTTCAGTGACCGAAATAATTTTGTAACTATTGCTATCCCTTTTGCCAAATCAGTCATAAGCCTGAAAGAAGCGCCACTGAAAGTGCTAGGTAAACCAATAAAACTAATATTTTATGCCTTTTTGATGCAGCTGTTGTATTTCTCTATAAATTGTTGCCGCTGCTCGTTTGACCGGATGTTTGGTTGTGTTTTGTGACATCAGGAAACTGGTGGTCTACAGTTGAGCCCTCAGCTTTTCAGCGGCTTGTTGAGTTGTACAAAGACGTGGTGGTGTATTTGCTTCAGATGCACAAGGTGGGAATTCCTTCAGTTGAGCAGAGAATTTTCAACTGCTTCCTGGACACATGCCTCAGACTCCTGGAGATGCTGCACACGGTGAGAAGACAAACATTTTTATGGTTTTGTACTGTACATCATACTGTTAATAACATCAACGCTGCGGTCGCTTTAGGTCAGTGAGAGGGCAGGGCACATCATCCAGTATGATAAATTCTACATCCATGAGTTGGATGACCTGATAGACATCAGAAATGATTACGTCACATGGATTCAGAGGCAGATGTATCCAATGGTGAGAATGTGGATGTTAGTTGTACATTTCTCTTCGTAGCATTCGTTCGTGTTTAGGCATCAGTATCAACCATTTGCTTATGTCTTTCTTCTCAGGGTCATGATGGTGTGGTGACTCTGTGCAGGTATCCCTTTGTCTTTGATGCCCAAGCGAAGACCACACTGCTTCAAACAGATGCAGTCATACAGATGCAGGTAGTGCACAGTATATTGCTTTCACCCTGAGAAAACGAGCTATAGAATCTGTTATTCTGAAATTATTTGAAACCACACCAATTTTGTTATATTTCTAACATGTTATACAGCCTCAGAAAGAAAAATGTTGTACTTATTCAACACATTTCAATAAAATAAGCACTTTATTATTTCAACTACAACTTCTTTTACGGTATTTAAAACAGATCTATTATTTATTGTTACCATGTTTCTCAAAACTGCCACACAAAACCATATCTGCATTCATTACATGTCTGTATCTCTAACTGCCTCTGACGTAAACTTCTTTTTCAACATTCAACTTTCCCTTGTTATATCACTAGATGGCAGTGGACCAGGCACAGATGCAGAACTTCAGCTCCATGTTCATGCCAACAGTGGAGTCTGTAAACCCCTGCCTCATCCTCATTGTCCGGAGAGAAAATATTGTGGGAGACACCATGGAAGTCCTCAGGAAGTCCAAGAATGTTGACTACAAGAAACCGCTCAAGGCAAAATATGGTTTAATTGTTAATTTTCTATAAAGACAGTTGCTTTTTAAGATTTTAAATCATTAACGTCTTTAGATCTTTTGAATCAGTTGTGAATACAGTAGATGAGTGGGTTCAAATATGATGATATCCATGACAGGTCATTTTTGTGGGAGAAGAGGCGGTTGATGCGGGAGGAGTGAGAAAGGAGTTCTTCCTCCTGATTATGAAAGAGCTGCTGGACCCTAAATATGGAATGTTCCGGTACTACGAGGACTCGAGGCTCATCTGGTTTTCACACAAGGTACAGCTGCTAAATTAGTTCTAGATATGTTTTCGTTTTCGATGATATGTCTGAACCTGATCTGTCCTCCGTTAAACGTAATGTCTGTTCCTTACAGACCTTTGAGGACATAGATTTGTTCAACCTCATCGGGATCATCTGTGGTCTAGCCATATACAATCTCACTATAGTGGAACTCAACTTCCCTGTGGCCCTTTACAAGAAGCTTCTGAAGAAGAAACCGACACTAGACGACCTGAAGGAGCTAATGCCAGATGTGGGAAGGTCAGATCAAGGAACAGTCATCTGAGGTTTCCATTTAACACGTTTATGAATGGCAGTTGCGAATAAATTGTAATATTTCAATATCTGCAGTTGTACTATGACCATTCCCTCACCCTGAAGGATTTATTTGTCCAACATTTAGCTTAAGAAGTTATTTGTTACAATATGTCTTTACATTTATTTTTCTGCCCTAGGAGTCTGCAGCAGTTACTGGATTACACAGAGGATGACTTAGAGGAAACCTTCTGCTTGAACTTCACAGTAAGGAGCATGTTCAATATCAGTCGTGCTGCCTAAAGTGGTATGTCACCAAACCGTGTGTGTTTTCAGATCACAGAGGAGAACTATGGTGCCACAGAGGTCTTGGAATTGGTACAGAACGGTGAAGACATCAATGTAAATAAGTCAAACAGGTACAGTATGTATTTGCTGATGGCCATTCCAGTGCCTGGATGTTACAGTTGATCGCTTGTTGGCTGTTTTAAATACATAGTAGAAACTTGCTTGCAAGCAACACAAGACATTCTGGGCTGTTAAATGCATTCTGAGTTGAGACTAGTGCTGGTACAGAAATACTTTACTGTCTTCTGACTTACTGCAAACACCTAACGTACTGTATAAGCGACAATCACTTGACTTGATGTGGATTCTTTTTGTCTTCCTTCTTCTAGGCAGGACTTTGTCGACGCCTACGTCGACTATGTTTTCAACACTTCAGTGGCTCCACTGTTTGAGTGCTTCTACGCAGGTTTCCACAAAGTGTGTGGTGGAAAGGTTCTGGAGCTGTTCCAGCCAAATGAACTTCAAGCCATGGTCATTGGCAATACCAACTATGACTGGACGGAGCTGGAAAAGGTCTTGTTTCACATATAAAAGAATAAACTTTAATTACCTGATTAACCTCTTTTGTCAAAGTCAGCCTAAATTGAGTGACACATAATTTTTCTTTCCCCATTTTTCAGAGTACTGAATACAAAGGGGAGTACTGGAATGACCATCCCACCATTAGGCTCTTCTGGAAGGTGTTTCATGAGCTTCCTTTAGAGAAGAAAAAACAGTTTCTCCGTAAGTGCTGCCCTCTACATGACCATCTGTTTGTATATATGACACGTTTAAAATACTGGGGTCAAATTATGTGTTTGAGCAGAAAAAGTGAGGCAATGTCTCTGGTCTCTCCAGTGTTCCTCACAGGAAGCGACCGCATACCCATCTTGGGCATGAAAAGCCTAAAACTGGTGATCCAGCCCACCGGTGGAGGAGAACATTATTTACCTGTTGCCCACACCTGCTTCAACCTGCTGGACTTGCCGAAGTACACGACTATAGAAACCCTCCGTGAGAAGCTTCTACATGCCATAGATCACAATCAAGGCTTTAATCTTGCCTGAATGAGACACGCATATGCCTAGAATTTCACATCTACACTGTTAATGAAATCTGCTGTATAAACACTCAAAAAGAGGAGGAGCCCACGCATCACTACCTTTCTTAATTTTGACTTTTGAGTTTCCAGCTTTTTGTCCATGCCATGTTTGATGTCATGTTACCGTACAAGTCGATTGACATTTGATATTGCTCTTGTAGATATGCTTTTACTCATGTTTGAAAATCACAAGTATGATGAAGCAAACTACTAGTACACAGTAAAGGGCACGCGTATAACAAACACTTGTAAATGAAAGATATGCGTTAGAACTACTTTGTTTGAGTGTATAATGTAATGGAGAGATGTTCATTATGTTTGAATTGCTGGACGAACCTACCAGAAAGCCAACATGGCTGAAGTTGCTGTGTGGCTTCTGCAGTGACTCTCACACTATTTTACTGGAGTTAATGATGTTGCTACCACCCCCTGTGAATTAAATATTCAGAACCAGAGAGTGTAATCTAAACTATTCACGTTCAGTTCTGCTTCTACATTTTGATTGAGAGCAGTGTGAAATATTTGCTTTATATTAGTTACTTTTCCTGGCTGTACACCTTCAACAGTCCACAGAAAAGTACAGCCACTGAAATAAATGTAAATTACAAGGGAGATTCAATATGATCCATTGAAGTCATGTTCTATATACCCTCCTCTAGTTACATTTAATTTCTTGCAGCATTTTGCCTTTGGCAGTTATGAGTAAGAGTAATGTAAATGTGAAACATAAGTTTTAAATAAATACCATACAGCATGAGATTAAGCCAATAGGCCAAGCCATTGGTTATGGTTTTGCTTAACTATAAATTAAGATCACATGTTGATAGTTTCCTTCAATACTTGAGAAATGTCAATTCGGACAAACCTGTTTTAGGTTTTCTGTTTAATAACACACTGTACATGTTCAATGATGTGCACACACTGCAGTATATGGCCAAGACTAAAGCAAATCCATCGCTCTGGGTTGTCCCGTTTCTACAGAAGGGTCGTTACAGTTGCTTTCAATGAGGCAGCTCGTGGTGGACCAGCTTATAGTGTGAACCACAGGACGGGCAGCGCTGGGCATCTCCCTCATGAAGCCAGAACCACACAATAGCAGTGTTGTCTTCCTCGCCTGCAAGGAATTATATTAAACTGCGGTTTGTGTTGTACAGATCGGTTAAATACCAACTGATCTTTGCTGTGCGTCACTTACAAAGGCAGCCCACCAGCCTCTTGGTCCCAATGCATGGCACAATATGCGGGTCTTCCTTGGTACCAGCATAGGCTTTGGGCTTCAGCATGCTGTAGGGATCCTGCAACCCAAGGACGACTTAGCGCCTACAAACCCTCACTGGTGCTTGTTAGGATGCAGTAATTACCGACCTTTCCCTGTTTGAGTGCCTGCAGAGCGCGGCGCTCTAGCCCAGTAGCTTGTTCTTCATCTGTTGGTATTCCTGAAAAAAAACAACACATACGTCATCAGTACACGTGACGCCACCGTCACAGTCTGGGAACCTGAGCGCTGCTGAAGTGCACGTCGGCGTTGGACGCCACCTGCAACATGCTGCTCCCGTCTTCAGTCATTAACTGGCAGCAAACCAACAGCCGCCTGCCAGAGGAGGTGGGTCTATCAAAGGCCTCAGCTCGGGCTGGAAACCAGATGACCTTCATTTCAACAACTCCCGACTACTGGCGTCCAGTGAACGTCAGCCTCACGCTGCGGACAGCAACGCGCTAGTCTGCTCCGTAGATGTTACGAATCAGAGGTCGCTGTTATTCGAGCTTGTCATTGTCGCGTTGCAGGCGCTACAAGCTAAAAATAAAAGATATCGCCGCGTGGGCCACAAATACCGTGTGAGATATTTACCTCCTGTGGCCAGGGCTCGTTGTAGCGGTCTAACCACGACATTGCTCCTCAGCTGAACTGTTGCCGTCGCGCAAGCCCGGAGCAGAAGACGTCCCGCCATGACGCTGGCCTCGCTTTCACGGTCTGAAAATGACGGAACTGCCACTTGTGCTGAAATGACCCTGACACGCTTACGAGTGACGTGTGGGACGACCAATCAGAGCAAGGACCTGGATGCGTTTACCAATGAAATTGAGCACGAGGGACAGGTAGCGAGGCATCTACTGATAGAATATAAGATCTTATACAAAACGTCACGCAGAACTACTTAAAGTTTAATCGATTTATTAAATATTCGGAGAGTATCTGCTTAACTCAACAGATACTGATGAATTGGGAATGGCCACAGTATATAACGCGTATTTATTATGTCTACGTATATCATTATTTTTATATGGAAGTTGAGTCACGTCATCTGCACTTCTCTCGTTTTAGATCGGAAAATATTGTTTCATGTACTTACATCGTTTGTATTGGTTATGTAATATACACAATACAAATGTTGTACGTCGGATGCCCTTCCTGACACAAGATGACACTGGATTTTGCCCCCTTGTGGTTGCATTGATGGTATATACACAGTTTACACAAGCATAATTAGCCTTTGTATCTACCGTTTCAGAAAAGTTATTATATTACATTAGGGACAAAAGCACATTGTTCAAACTGTGAATCACATTGTACTGCTTTATTATTCACTCCACCAACAACCGTGATGCGGTTTTTATTTGGAGCTTTGCGACTGACAGCCTCAGAGGTTTACAGTCACATGACAGGAGGGAAAGCGTCTCAGTCTCAGATGTGACTGGTCTGACAGTCTGAGAGTCTCCCTGAGTGAACAAACCAACTAGAAACCTGCCGAATCAGCACAAATCTACTGTCATCAGTTTAATACTCCCACAACCAAAAAGCAGTGAGTATTAATAAATCAATCAGACACAGTGGATAAGGACACTACAGAAACATTTGTGTTAAGCGTTTGACTGTATTGTCGTTTAGTGGTGGAGCTGGTGTCGTTGCTCGTGTTGTCCAGGAGGAGGCGCTGTAGCACCGACAAAGTGCAGAGGTTTTATAGAAAAGAGCAGGAAGAAAAGCACGAATGAAGCAGTTGTACGACGATCAAACGTGACATTTGAGCTTGTGTGTGTTGCTCCAGCCTTTAGTGGATGAGAGTAAAGGGAGCGAAAAGACTGGGTCCCGCTGTTTTACTCAGGCTGCACTGCAGCGTCTATTCACAGGCGCGATCCCACTACTGAGCGGCACGGGGGCTTTGACCTGCTCCGTCTCCGACCTGGGCCGGTGCACCCCTCCTTAGGCGACCTGGTGGTCCCGGGCTCCCCCAGAAGCACCATAATCAAAAAATCAAACTGGTGCTTGAAAATGATACAGGTACAGGAGGCAGTGGCTTTAGCTGGACGTTGAGGATGGTTCAGCTGAATATTAAATGCAGCGAGAGGAGGCTAGAGGTGGAAAGTTATGGAGATGCTGCAAGAGGTTAAGTCCAGCAGAAGCTTCACAGTGTGACATTTCTGCAGAATCAGCCGATGCAGGACTGTATGCAAATACTTTTATACTATAATAATTTGTAAGAACAGTATACAGAGTCATAACAGCAGCTTTATCTCCTATTATTAACTATAATGAACAATATAGAAATAGGAATTTATGTTTAAAAAAATTGTGTTTAAATAGTTCTGGTATAAACAAGACAGAAGCCTGATAATAGTAATATGTTTTTAATCTAGTAATACTGTTTTGATAAAGACAAATGCACATGCAAGATTTTGGATAAACCAAGGAAACAACAAAAAACATCTCACAGAATATGATGGTTGCTTTTAGAGCCTGTCAGCTAACGGATGTCATTAAGTCCACATTAATTATAAAACATTTTCGGCTACTGAAAACACATCAGGAATATGATCTTTGGTAAAGAAGAGAAGTAGAACATGGTGAACTCAGTCAAAAAAATTGAATCATATGAAATGACATCACTAGAAATAGTCTGATTATGAATGAGTATTCACTTCAATACAAACTTACAAATGAAGGTGCATTTAAATGCTGGAGGTCCATTGCTTCTTTTTATCATTATGCAAGTTCCTCTAAGGCACCCTTCCCTTTGATGGAAAGACATTTCCCCAATTCATTTCATTACAGTAAATACTGATCGTTTGCATTTGAAATCAGAAACTTAACACCTGTAACACACATGGCTACACAATCCTGACTTAAAACTCATCTCACATAAAACTCACATCTTACCAAGCTGTCACATAATTTCAGCCGCAGCAGAGCTCTAGAAAACACCACGTTCTTACTTAGTGAAGTTAATTTTGTTGATGTATTCCATTTCTCTGACCTTCAGCTACGTTGACATCCTTCATTCTTCAACTTGCAAACACAAATGCACAGTGATCTAGACACATGATGATTGCTCCCTTAACTTAGGTTTTGGTAGCGTGGGAAGTGTCACACATTTGAGCTTGGGTTGACAGAGAGGAACAGCAGGGATTTTACGCTAACATTAAGATACATATCTACTGAAATGTCTATAACATATTGCATGTTTAAAACCCACCTTCTCAAAAAGCAAAAAGCTGGATTTCAAAGGGTCATTTACCTGATGTGATGCAGTCACATCTTTATTGTAGAGTTTCACAATCAGTCAAATAAACCAGGTTGAGCACAAATCATTTCTAACCACAATCTGACTTGGTGAACATGTAACTAAAACCTCTTAAGGACCCCACAAACACGTGTTCTACTGCGGTAAAAATAAAGAGCACAGCAATAAGAGTGATGTGATCAAACGTGTAGCATTAATTGAAGAGGCAGGAGGTAGGTGTTATGACCCAGCTGTGTGTGTTTCGCCTTCTTACATCAACTTATATGCTTCAGCATAAGATCTAGGTAGAAGATGTTTATTCATTGAGCCTTTCATTTCATGGGGTCTTAAAAGGCTCATAATAATAATACACATTGTACAATCTACTGTAACTTCATTTCAACAGCTCAAAAACGTAACCTACTAGTCAACAACACTTTACAAATAGTCTATTTTATCACCAACTGGGGCAAGAGGTGGTGTATGAGGGTACATGCTACTACATGCATTCACACAAACATGCTCCATTTCTAAGGACATAAACAATAAATCTGTTGAGAAACGTTTTATGTGAGCTGACACGTTAATGACCCTAACGCAATTCTCTGCATTAGAGAGGTCAAATGTTAGGAATCTATCAGCAGAGCTTGCTGGGACAGACTTAAACCTTTTGTAAAAAAAAAATTATTTTTTTTTTTTAAAGCTCAAAGACGCTGCTCACATACATACGTTGATAGGACACAACGCCACAACAACATTACAACCAGTTGTCATTAATGATGTGGCTGATCTGTATAAGCCACTCTGCTGCCCTGAATGTAAATAATGTGTACTGTTCATGTGGTGTTAAGAGAAATGCTGTTCTCAAGGCAACCCCTGCCATCAGGTTAGTTTAATTGCTACTAACATAAGAGATTATTATATAGTCCTGATTGACATGAATGGGATCAGGTGAGGCATATAAAAAAAAAAAAAAAAGGGAATTTTCAGTAGCAGTCAAACTCCACAAATTCACCAAGGAATGAAGGAATCAATTTTATGTAAATTATTGTGGCCTGTTTGTGACCACACTGACAGTGCAAAGGCTTCTAGAACAAGTACAACGTATGGATACAAGGAGCACACTGGCAGTCTTTTTGAGGGCGCGTGGCTGGAAAGGTAAGGCACTACAGTCCTAGCTGGGGAATCTGCATCCGTCATAAAACCAAGGATGACCTGCCAGAGGAAAACATGGTTGTGGAAGTGTATATTCAGTCCCTCCCTCTTCAGATCATCAGCATGCTCACAACCACATTATGCATTATCAGGGTCATCAGAGGTCATCTCTGTAAATAGCCGATTTCCATAGAGCCCCCTCTAGGATGAACCTCTGCCCGCTGCCATGTGCTACTTCTCAGGTGTAGGAGTAAGGACAAAGTGTGAAGACAGCGGCGGGTGTGTGCGTCTGCGCTTACAGCCGGGTGAAAGGGCCCACGTGAAGAGGCCCTCTCAGTTTGGGAGAGGAACAGGAGTTGGTGGTAAAGGTAGAGGATGGAGAAGAGGAATAAGGTGATGAGGAAACCGAGGAGGAATCACTGCTGCTCAGTGTGAAGACAGTGGAAATGGCCACATCCACAATACCTTGGCATAACTCTGGGTAAAGCTTCCTGCACAAGGATGAGATAAAAGTCATGTTATTTAAAAGACCAAAACATACGTCTAAGACTTACTTGACAATTATAATTAACCCATTCAATTATTTTAGGTTGAAAGGTTTCCTCATTGAACTGACTGTGCACAGGCTGGAGCTCCATTGATCTCAATCAGCCACACTTTGAAATTCTCGTCCACCATAAAATCAAATCCAAACAGCTGAAAGCTCTGGTAGGACAGGTGCTTGGTGCTGATTGCCGGCTCAATGCATGTCAGACAGCTCCTGCAAAACGACAAACGAAAAAAAACCAAAAACCAAATATAAGTTTTACTAGTACAGTCCTGCCATCAACGTGGCTTAAAATGAACCTGAGCCT
Organism: Macropodus opercularis; assembly: GCA_030770545.1. Lineage (NCBI taxonomy): Eukaryota > Metazoa > Chordata > Actinopteri > Anabantiformes > Osphronemidae > Macropodus > Macropodus opercularis. The sequence continues at coordinate 12,699,694 of CM061103.1, forward strand.
CAATGATGAATTTAGAGACCTAAAAAAACTAAATCACACAAATAATTTTACACGCTGACTGGACAAATCTGTTGTAGTTTCAAGTGAACTACAACAGATTTGTCCAGTCAGCGTGTTTTAGCAATATATTAGATTAGGTTCAAAAATCAGTATCAGCAGCGAACACAGGAGGGACCTACTTTATGACTTGCTTGATCTGCGGTAGTATGCTGGTCTCCAGGGTGATATTGTGGACGTTGAGCAGGTACAGCCTGAACTCATCAAAGAACATCTCGTTCCCCTCCTCGTAGCGCCCGTAGTTCTGCGAGTGCTCCTTCTGGATGCAGTGGTTGGTCAGGTGGCTGGTCATGTCCTGGAGGTCAGAGCTGTTGTAGGGTTCTGAGGAGGTCCGCAGTACACCTTCTCGATATAAATAGATGTTGTACTGATGGTCCACTAACACCCAGCTCCTAGGAATAACTTTAAGTCTCAGTTACACGGTCCTGATAGATAGAATATAGATTTGGACTAAACACGTGTATATTACATTGCAATAAAAACAGACAGCAGGACTTACCTGATGTCAAACTTCCGATGTCCCGGCTCCAGAAGTAAAGGTTTCTCCAGGTACTTCTGAATGACATGAACCTGACCCTGGTTGTCAATGTACTCCAGCAGCTGATTTGCATCATGCGATATCAAAATACCAGCACCTGTTGCAAAAAACAAAACAAAAACTCACAGAGTTAAGCTATCGCTACACGCACAAGTGGTAAGTCATGCAAACACATTAAGTGGAATTCTCTGAGTTTGTTTCCTTGGATCTTAAAGCAGAGGAGTGTGGCTAATATACCTTTAGCTCCAGCAGAAGACTTGGCTATCCACACTGTTCCTTCCCCGTTTTCTTTCTTAGCGTGATAGGAAGCCAGGAAAACCTCCCGCTCATCAGTTTTGGGATTGTTCTTTAGATGGCTAATGCCATTAGTAGCTGGAGCCACAGGGGTGTTGAGATTAGTGGGATAGATGATGTAGGATTCTGGGAACCAGTTACTGGAGTCCGACAGCTCTGGGCTTGTCTTTATTAACCTAATGGAAAGAGGGGAAACGATTAGCCAAGACAATCCTCTTTGGATAATTCATTTTCCATTTTAACAGTGCAGATACACACTTGACCAGAGATGCCTTTCTGCAAAGCTTGTCTGCTCCTCTGTAGTAATTCACCAGCTGCACCAATCCTGGTTCGTGACCTGTAAAGTCCAAATGAGGACATGAGGGTGTCATCACAGCCTCAACTGCACATCTGTGTGTGGCTGGGTTCAGCACATACATGCGGTTTCCTCTGCGCTGTCTGGAGCGTATAATTATATTTACCTAGGCGTCCGAAGGGCAGCCTGTTCCTTTCACCGAGCATCAAATTGAATCTGGGATTGTCTCTTTTCAGCCTCTTCCATTTTCCAGTCGACAGTAGGATTTTGGAGACTTCCGCATAAACGGTGCTGTTGTCGTCACGGGAGACAAACGTGTACATCGGGGCGTTAATGGCAGCGCGTTGGCTGTAAGTTAGTCTACAAAAACGATCCAACGCGGCACACACCGTAGCTGTCTAGCTAGCCGCTAGCGCCGCAGCAGACAGACCACTCGGGGTTATCTCCTACAACCGTGCCATGATGATGAGTCAGCCATAGCCAGTCCAACCTTCCCAGTTAATTTCCACTGGCTCCAGTTCAGAGGTCCGGCTCTAAGCTGCGTTTGTATAATAAAGCACAGCGCGAGAAGCATATCCATGTCATGTTTCCCAGTCCTCCAGTGTCCTCGACCAAGGGTGTGACCGGCTGCTGCTACCGGCTCTTATCGGCGGCTGGTCCCGTCTGGACTCGCTTCACGTCCCGTGTCCACTTTTAGCTGCAGCCAGCGGACTTCAACCACGCCGAGCAGCCACACGGCGACATTTCCAACATCCCTCCTCACAGGCTTTCAATAAAAAATACAGCACGACATTTATTCTGTAGGCAGTTAGCTCCACAAACTAGCCCACCCACTAGTGGCGTGCGTTTTTATTCTTTGAAGCTCAACAGCACAAAAACAGTGCTCCTCGGATGTGGTTAGTGTAGTTTACTCACACACCAACATCAACCAGGTTCTGCGTAACCTTCTCACACTGACGGTAGACGCAACGGGACACAACGATGACTGCAGTCTAGGTATCGCTATAATGTTTAAAAAATAACCAATTTTGGATTTCAGTGCCATACTGAATTTGAAAAGGAGGTCCCTACTACATCTCCCAGAATGCAACACGAAAAGGCGACGCATTAATCCTAGTCTTTTTATTTTATTTTATTGTGTGTCATGTCCACTGGGTGGCGCTGTAGACCTCACGTAGGAATCAGGAGCAAGGACTGAGTTTTAGTCCGGAGAAAGGTTTGCATTTTTACTCACTTAATACAATTCTAGCACCAGCGCGTGTGGTGTGTCTTCGTTTCTTTTTAATTATCAATAAAGAGCACGATTTACGCCCAATACCGCGGTTTAATTACGCAGTAACGGAAGGGGGCGGGTGTCTGGGTGAACCTGGTGATTAAATGGAACACCCCTTATTTATGACAAGCGTGGGTCTCATTCCAATAGTTACAAAGCAGTTGTCGTCCCACATTAATTCTGTATTACCACTATTTTCCAATGTCACATCGACATGTTGTAAATGCATTCCAACGTAACGCCGGACTTGCTTTGTCTGCGTTTCGTTATTTAAAGAAATAATTGAGCTTTAGTCTAATGTAGGATTGGGTGAACGAATTGGAACGCGGAAGGAAGTCGCACTTTTGAGGAAGTGACTGAAGGCGGGAACAAATAAACGAGTTAAAGGACAACAGCGCTCAGCTTGAGCTAGCGTTTCAAAGTATGTGCTTGTAGTTTAACACGATTTGTGCCTGTCACAACATCAGGAAATAGAAGCTATCAGTCATAGTAAGTGACGTCCCTTATCTTAAAGCCTGTGGCCACTTGTGTGGTGTGGAACAAGTCATTCCTACAGGATAATACTTCAACTATGTTAAACTACGTTAGCTTGGTTACAGCGTTTAGCTCTCATACACCTTGATAACCATCAGTTAGACTTCTTGCCTAGAATAACAGAGCTTAATAAATGTTGTTTTACTCATCTGCAGCCCGTTTAGTAGGCAAAGTGGGCGGATTACTCAGCTTTTGGAGAACTTGTGAAGAACAGCATCGTCTGGAAGTTTAAAGATATTAGTATTGGGCACAGAATCTAATGACGAGTTGCTGTGGAAACCATATCCTGTCTATGTCAAGCACTTAGGTTTTGACCAGCTTTTAAGTTGGAGGTGCAATATTAAAACTCAGTAACTCAGGGGTTTGTGTGCCTTGGCGCTTTTTGAGGTCTTGTATTTTTAATAACCTTTGTCCCCTCTCCTTCACCGGGCTGGAGCAGACCAGGCATGAGTAGTGCACACCTGGACGAATGGCAGAGGAGGTCCTTTGACATTTCATCTGGCAGCTGTACACCAGAACAGACGGCTGATGCCTACCGGGCCCACATCCTCTCTATTCAATATGCATGGGCAAGCTCCCAGATCTCTCAGGCCTGCATGGACAGCCTGTTCAGGACCTACTCTGAGCGGTACGCTGCAGTGCTGGACTCAGATGACCCGAACACTGGGCTAAACAACTACGCAGAAAGTGCACTGCACCTGGCCCGCAGTCAAAGGAACCACAGCGACAAATGGGAGTCGTCCCTGACCGTAGAGCGCGTGTTGGAGCTGCCCTGCATGCAGAAGGTGATTCGAGTGGAGACAGGGGGAGGAAGCTCTCTGGTGGCACCAGCAGATGTTAACATATCTGTGGGACAAGACGGCAGCGGCAGCTCAGAGTCTGCTTTGTTTAAAGCGTTGGGGCCACCACAGCCTAAACGAGAGGTTAACATCACTGCTTGTGGTCCAGCTGATATTTCTACATTAAGTTCAAGGGCCTCTGAAATGATCTCAGGTAACCAGAACGTATTGTCCCGACTTCCAGCCCGACCACAGCCTTTGTTTAGTCATCCTTCTTCAGTTGCTCCACAGGGAAACCCTGGCCCCCCAGGTGGCACACAGTCCTCCAACTCGTATAACTCGAACCCATTTAAAAGAAAAAACTTTTACAATCCAGAGGAAGAGCAAGGTGCCAGGGGCCCGCATGGAGGTCAAGCAGGCACTGACACACGAGCTGGAGGCAACTTCAAAACTGCTCGTGAGCAGTTCATCATTGATCAACATAAAAAGCATGCTCAACAGCCTCAGAGAGGTCAAACCCCTGGGATGGCAGCAACTGTAAAAAAATCTTTGGGTGCTAATAGGCCTCGGGGTACATTCTCTAAATTTGTTTCACCCATGCCACGACCGGAAGAGGAAGAAGGCAAGTCGAGCCACAATTCCAATCAGGAACCACAGATCCTGGATGAGCGTCTGAAAAACTTTGAGCCAAAGATAATTGAGCTGATCATGAGTGAGATCATGGACCACGGGCCGCCTGTGGCCTGGGATGACATTGCTGGCCTGGAGTTTGCCAAAACCACCATAAAGGAGATTGTGGTATGGCCGATGCTGCGGCCTGACATCTTTACTGGCCTCCGTGGTCCCCCTAAAGGCATCCTATTGTTTGGTCCCCCAGGAACTGGCAAAACATTGATAGGAAAATGTATAGCTTGTCAATCAGGGGCCACCTTTTTTAGCATCAGTGCATCATCGCTCACATCCAAGTGGGTGGGTGAAGGAGAAAAAATGGTGCGAGCCCTGTTTGCCATCGCCCGCTGCCACCAACCTGCTGTAATTTTTATTGACGAAATCGACTCCTTGTTGTCTCAGCGGACAGACGGAGAGCACGACTCGTCGCGTAGGATAAAGACAGAGTTTTTGGTTCAGCTAGATGGAGCATCCACCGCAGCCGAGGAACGCATCCTGGTCGTGGGCGCCACCAACCGACCTCAGGAGATAGATGAGGCTGCTCGTCGACGCCTGGCAAAGCGGTTATACATCCCCCTGCCTGAAGCAGCCGCCCGACAGCAGATCGTAACTAACCTCATGGCGCAAGAGAAGAACCAGCTGAGAGAGCATGAGCTGGAGAGCGTGATAACTGCCACAGAGGGCTTCTCTGGAGCAGATATGACTCAGCTGTGTCGGGAGGCAGCACTGGGGCCCATCCGCAGCATCCAGCTCAGTGACATCTCCACTATCACAGCTGATCAGGTGCGGCCAATCCTCTACGGCGACTTCCAGGAGGCACTGAAGACCGTGAGACCAAGTGTCTCATCAAAGGACTTGGAGTTATATGAAGAGTGGAACAAGACTTTTGGTTGTGGGCGTTAGCATAGTATAGTTGTCCTTACTTATTCAGTCTCTCTCTGAATGTCTTCTCTACTTATCTGCAGTTTGTTCCTGTTAACCTTTAGATATTAATGCTATTGTTTCTTTGTGATTTTGTGTAAGTGTTAGTCCCCATGTTATAGGCTTTCTGTGCTCAACAATCCTTAAAATATTTAAAGTAATAATAAATAAAGTTTTGGAGAGTACCTCCAATCTTTATAAGTGTGTTATTTCTCAGAATTAAGTCAAAGCAACATTAAGTGCATCTCCAGCATACGTGCTTACTCACATGATGTCCTCATTTTATCTCCATAAGATTTTACTCTTACTTTTACACGTTGTGTCCTGAAATATTCCTGCTGTGCTAAATATCGATGTTGGGCAACACAGCAAGTATCCCCAGTGTCATGGTTAAAAAAAAAAAAAAATACCCTGAAAACTTTGCTGTTGCTCTGCTTCCCTTCCTGTTAATGATTAAGACAGCAGTGGACTCAACAGGAAAATCTGTTACGGCAACATATTAGACAATGTGTTCATGATGTATGAGTCACTTGATTGCAAGGTTGATTGTGTAGGTGCACACTAGTCAACATGTCAGTGTGTCCATTTAATAGATTTGACTCTCTCTCTTGTCCCAGTGCTAGTGCCACTGGACAGATTTCTATTTACAGTAAATGAATTGAAGTAGTTTTTTCATCGCAGATCGTTCATACACTTGTGCTGAAGAGGCCCATCATAGAGCGTGTGCACACGGGAATTGACATTCTCATCTAAATTTTATGAAACAATCTGAAAATCTGGAGGAGCATGAAAAAAGATTTTCATGTATATTTCATCTTTTTGTCAAGTCGCTGATAAATATTTCAGACGTGTTGTTGGCCACTGTATTGAAACTTTGTTGAATTAGCCAGCAGTGATCGTTAGACAGGCCTCCGTCTCTGAACACGGGGGCTCCTCACAGCTGGACTGGGACAGATGCACAGAATTCTGCTAGTGCTCACAGGATCCATAGAGTGTAGACTGAAAACTGTCCATATGGTGAAACCTTGTAACTCAGTTTGACTGTGGCTGTGCAACAGTGGTCACATCTGGGTTCATGGGTTTTATTCCAATGCTAAGGTAGAAATGTATCACATGATAGGACAAATGGGAGCATGGACATGCTTATGCTACATCACCAGCCTCATCTAATTTAACTTCATGATTTTATCTTATATGAGTTCTGACAGTGGCAGCAAAGTATTTTCAAGTATAAGTTAAAGGTATAAACCTTCCTTCACACGTGTAGGAATTTACATTAATATCTGTCCCCTGGAAATCGATTGCAATTATTTAATGACTGACCTATTAAAACAATGTGTTTGACTGCAACTGATATTATTTAACCACTCTTGCTCTAAATAAATTCATGTGGACTGAATGTTTAAAACTTTAAATTATCCAAACTAAACATTCAGATTTACAAAGAAGCCCTTTCGTGGAGTGATATACTGTCCAACAAATGCATTATCTTATTAAAATATATATTTAGGAACAGTGATCAAAGTTTGCACTGAATAATTTGGTCTCAGGACTTATGTCAAGCAAAAAAGAGCAATGCAGTAACATGTTGTTGGCTGCTGTTAACAGCACAAATGGATTTTGTTCTTTGCTATTGACTCTTAAGGACTTCTTCAGTCAGATGGCTGAAAGGGGAAGTGAGGTTTGGGATGCTGGCAGGGCCAGAGTTGGTTGGCCAGATTATCCCTCTCATGCAAATGCCTCCCCTGTTGGGTCCCAGTCAAGCGTGGGGGACTCAGCACTGGCCACAGCTGCTTCCCGTTTCTGCTAAATCACACAGCAGCCATCTGGACGAGGCTGTCGCCACACAACTCCGCCGAGCTCGCCTGCCGTCCCGCCCGGGCCTCTCCAGACAGGTCTGGCCCACGAAGCCCCAGCCTTCTGCTCCAGCGGCCGCTCCTGTCCGCCTCCTCTCTGCCGTGCCTCAGAGAGCCGGCTGAAGTCTTCAGGTTCTGGACATGGCATTTGTAGACGTGCTTGGCGCGCGTGTGTGTGTGTGTACTGCTACTATACAGTAAGCCGTCCATAAGTGTGGTATTTTAACATAATGGTCTCTGTGTAGTGCTGTAGATTGACCTTTTATTATCTCAGCAATTTATATCCTTATTAAGTAATCCAGTAGTATCTGTTATAGCTGATAATTGCAGTATTTGTAATAAATACTGAAGGTTAATGTCCAAATTGACAAACCTAGCCTTCGTTTTGCATCCACACAACGTTTTATTGAGACACTATTTATTCCCATCTCACTGTAAATCTCTCTTCGCTGTGTTTTGTTTAGATTCACAAATGCCAGTCATTCACTTTGTCTCGGCCTTTGTTTGACAGGCAGGATCGAGCTGCATCTTGAATGACGTCTAAACTTAATTATTTTCACAAGGTTCAAGAGGAAAATGCAATCTTTTGGGGCTGAAATGCAATTTCTTTAAAACTCAGAGGAAGTCACCATTAGCACAGGGAATCATTCCCCTGAGTCTGACAGGCCCGAGAAGAAAATGTATTTTATGAAAAACTAATGCAGTAAACTACATGTTATTACAATACACACTAAATAGAATTTAACTATAATTTCTTCTGAGGTTTAGACAAAAGACTCTCTTCGTGCATATATAAAATATTCTTTATTGATGTTTTGCAAGCATAAAACTCACTTCAAATGTCTCACATCCATTACATGAGTCAAACAAATCTTAGCCATCAGGTACAAAACAAAAAGGATAACAGCAGCAGTAGTCATGTTTTCACCTCAAATACGTTAAGTACAGTTGAACAAAAAGAGAGGCAGCTTTTATGAACTATTCTATAGACAAACAACAACCACTGTAATAAATACAAATAAAAAAACAGACGGAGTATATATGTGATATAAATAATATGTAGGTTGCTACAAAGAACATCTTGAATCTTTGTAAGGAAACGTGTGATTATCTACACTGATTGTTGAGTTGTACTGACTGCATTTAAAATCCATATTAAAGTGGGTTTTCTTGCACAAAAGAACCTTTAAATGACTCTTCAGTAAGTGACAGAGACTTTTAAATGAAAGGATGGAAATATTTTCTATTTCCAAACTAGACACAATTTTTTGTCTAGTTTGTCTGTCTTTGTTTTTTTTTCTATTTCAAAAGAAAAGTCACATTTGTACATTTTATACAAGTGGCAAATGTAAATACATGATTTAGAACCTATGTAGTATGTGGCACAGTAACTCTGCTTCACTAAATATTTAGTTTCTTTCAACTTTTTTAGTAAGTGTATACATTAATCTGTGTTCAACAAACATGCATACTTTGTATAAAAAACACACAACCTTCAGCCATCAACAGTGTATTTACATTTAACTTTCATGTATTTGTTCAGGTGCGGCGTGATTTTCACGTGACGGGGCTTAGTAGCGATGCTCCCCTCGTGTTATGTGAGAGGAGAACTCGTACCTATCTTGACTCCGGTGGCCGCAGAGGTTGCACTCGAACGGGTCTCTGAAGCCGTGGCAGCCCATGTGAATGGTGTACATGACGTGGTCCAGGAAGAGAACGCGGCAGTGTTCGCACCGGTACGCCCTCACCTGCTCCCCGTCCGCCGTCACCACCTTGAAGCCCTCGGAGGCCATCTCCATGCTGGCCCGGATGGCCTCGTACTGCCTCTGCTGCTCCTCCTTCACCAGAGGCAGCACGCCATTCCTCACCCCCGAGGTGATGTGGTTGGTCAGGTAGATGAGACCAGGGGCCGCACCGCCTGGACGGTCCTCATTGTTGCTCTCGGTGTCAGTGGAGTCGTGGCCGCTGTGGCTGGGTGAGCCGTCCTTCTCGCTGGAGGCAGATTTGGAGTTGGAGAGCAGAAGCAGGTTCTCAGCCGCACTGTCTTTGGCTGACATGCTATGGCCCGTCCCCACGTGGCCCTCGGCTCCGGGCTTGTGGAGAGGGTACATCGAGTTGATGCCCACGTCGGAGGAAGAGGCCGGAGAGGTCTGGACCAGGGGCCGAAGTGACTCGGCGCCCAAGTAGTTGATGGCACTGTTGATGGCCTGGTCAATGACATTTGGCTGAATCAGCTCGCCTGCTGCTCCGTCATAAGAGGATAAGTCTTGCAGGCGTTTGTCACCTGAGGAGCCAGAGAGAGACAGAAGAGCAAATTTAAGGTTAAACTTTGAGGACAACCTACTTCTTGTGATTTCATCATCTTCAGTCTGTTCCTTTCTAGCTGAGTTTCAAACTGACTCAGTTATTGTTTCATTTGGTTTCATGGTCTCTCTCTTGGGGTTACTCGTCTGATAGTAGTATTTCCCTAGACTCCAAATATTTCATGTTTTTTTCCTTTAGATTCGTTTTTTTTTTTGTAAAATACATAAAGGTTAAGTGTTAAAACAGACTTTTTTTTTTTTTACATCGGTTAAGAGCTGAAATTTCGAATCAAGGCTGTGCTCCAAATAAAAATAGTCTTATTTCCCTTACGCTGCATGCATCCTACAGAGCCAGGGTGGCTAAGAAAAACCTATTTAACACAAACACCGTGCAGCTACGCCTGTGTAGCAATCACCTATTTCATAATTCTCAGCAAACGTAGCAAAACTGTATTCACACAAAGAAAGCAGCCCTTACCCACAAACTTCTGTGGCATAGTGCTCTTACGTTTAGCTACATTATTAGCTAGTCTGTCTAGCACCAAGGCTCTGTCAGATCCCGTCTGGCTTAAGTCTTCCCTCTGCTCATTCTGGTTGCTTTCTTCCTTTACTACTGGAAAGCAAGACAGAAAAGTAGATTTCAGAGTCAGTATTTTGAGTTTCTCTTTTTCAGCGTGATGAACTGTTGCCTGACACATGCCTGATGATGTTTTCCTCACAGAGCACACTAATCTGACATGTCTGCATATATATATATATATATACTACGTGTGTGTATATATATATATACTACATATGTATATCTATATATAATATACTATTGGTTCATGCTCATTTACTCCACCCTGTACATTCTATATCATATTTAGTAAATTTATGACAGCAGAGTATAAATGGACACATGCACAAGGTCATTCTTAACTAGACGCACAGTAATTAGCTCTCCGTTTATTCTGAATGCGGAGCTTTCGCATGAGCTTATGCTGAGATGGAAATGACATGAATTTGACCTGATTCGTCGGAGCAGTTAACTGCAACGCTGTCAGCACAGTTACGCCTGCTGTTGCGTGCATGGCGAGTCCTGCGCGTCAGGGCAAAGTAGGTCATCAAATGTGGGCAAAAGTGCAGCGTGTGTGAGTCTCATAAAGCAACCAACCTGTGTAGATGCTGTTCTGCAGCCCCATACACTGGAGGTAGTTGTGACACCGCTCCTTGTGCTCCTCCAGAGAGCTCCGCTGCTTGTAGCTTCTCCCACAGTAGGCACACTTATGGGGTTTTCCAACTGCAAACAGTACATAATACAATATCTGATGAGTGCAGTGTGGTAATAATACTGATTATAACCTGCAGGAGTTTAAATTAACATATTTTGATTTATTATACAGTCATGATGTGACCAGTAATTAAGGCGAACATAATTTGTTGTTAATCAGAAATAAATAATCAGCATATTTGGCTTGAACAGTCACCAGTCAGAAAACAGAAACCCTACAGTCCCGCCCATTGCTTGATTGACACATGATCCCTGGGAAGTCCAGTGAAAACCCTCCTCAAGCAGTCTTTTATATTCCTTAGCACGGCAGGTTCTCTGTGGGGAATTTTCTATCCCATCAAGTTTTTACAGTCTTACTCACTGTGGGTGTTTTCTGAGCTAATGAATCTATTGATTCATGTAGAGACTCAATGTCTCCTACACCAACAATTATAAATGACTAGTAGACAGAATTGTTGAAAATCCTTGTGTGCGACAGAGTATTTGTATGTTTTTTTTTTTACGCTGAACCACAGAACTCAAATAAATATAAGAATCAAACCAGTGAACCACAGAACCACCATCATGTCTTCTAAACAGATTACAGGTAACATTTGGTAAAACTAAAGAGCAGCAAGGGAATTATACTAATAATTATAATGGTAGAGGCAAAGAGCAGCAGGTGAGCTTTATAAATGGTGCTTTCGCTTTAGTAAAGGTAGTTTACTAAAGCGTATGAATTGGCGAATCACTTAAGGTTTTAAGTTGCTGTGGAATTGCAGCCTTGCAGAGAATCCTTTTACTTTTCAACTATTCAGAGCTGGTTTTGAAAGCACACTGTTTACACCCAAACAATTTCATTAACACACACTTCTGCAAATCATTCTGCATAAAAAAAAAAAAAAAAGCGACACCATATCTACACCCTGTCAACTTCCCCTTATATAACCCGGAGCTCTCGCTGCATGCACTGCAGAACATGTCGGGCCTTTTTGTAGAGGCTTCCACCCCGTGTTCCTAGAATTACCACGGGGCGCAGGTGTTTTGCAAGCGCGGATGATCTCACGCTGCGCACTCACCCGAGTGGGTGCGTAGATGGCCGGTGAGGGCGTCCCTCCTGCGACAGGCGTAGCTGCACAGGTGACACTTGAAGGGTTTCTCCCCAGAATGGAGCTTGATGTGACGCAGCAGGTTACCCTTCTGCGTGAAGGAGGCGCCACACTGGCTGCACTGGAAAGGACGCTCACCTGAGGTTAAGAACACAACAGACACAGATTACTGTAAAGATGCGGATGGCGCGTAAGAAGAAGAAACAAACAGGCCAGATTATTTTCACTGGCACCCACTTTTCTGTTTTTCATCAGGCAGTTCGTGTTTTTAACAGCGTCTTGATTGCACTACTCTCCCTAATCTCTGTCTGATCTCTCCACAATAATAGCATGCATCCCTGTCTTTCTCTGTGAGGAGGAGAAGGCAGACTGCTGCTGCGGGAATGTGGGGTCACCGCGCTACAAGCTTCCCAAACGCCAGAACAAGCCGTATGATGGAGCGTCTCCGGGGCACAGAGCGATCCAGCAGCCTGTGGGAGGGTTTCACGGCAGAGTGACACTCCATCTCTCCATGCTCCCCCTGCCCCACCGACTTCTGGCACTCTGATCGAACAAGAGCCTTTCAGACTCAGCCTGCCAGTTCCGTAATGCACCATTGCCTAGGTCAATTTGATCTGAAAATCTCATTTTTTCCTCTTCTTCGTCTCTAAAATAAGAGCGGCACATCACAATGCAAATTCAGCCTCATTTGAATAAAGCGAAGGAAACACTTTGTGTTGAGAGCCAGTCTTCCTGATCAGCGCCTCTGGAATAAACCAATATCCAGCCTCTCCGAGTGTTGTGGCATTCTGTGAGAACGTTTTAATATGGCTTTTTTTTCAAAGGCCCCCCATAAAATAAGAGTCACCAGTGAAGCAGCAAAAATATATAAAAAGGGAAATTCATTAAAAATGCATTTCAGGAGCAAAGACTCACCACAGATATTTTCTATTTAAATAGGAGGCACTTCATTATATCTTTTATTGTACTTTCTTTTGCATTGACATTAGTCTAGTGTTCCTTTCTTCCATTTTGAGTTTCATTAGTTTCTAAAGCTTGACAGTTAAGTGCCTTTTTCAGAAATGTTCCCCACCACTGGTTTGGCTTCATTACAATAGAATATCAATTTTGAAACGTGAAAAACTTTTAATAGCCAGATAATTGTCACTTCATGGAGAGTCTGTTTAATTGCAACAGATTTTTGGACTAAGTTTGTACTTGATCCCACAATAATCTGGTGTGTTACTGTCGCTTGTCGTGTGGTTATTCAGAGTCATTTATGTGAACAATAATGAACGCTAATCATGTGCTCCAACTCTATTTCACGCACGAGGGTCTACATGCAAACATCCAAACGCAAGCACGCCAGCTACAGCTGCAGCTCAGTCTACGTGTGGCTGGATGTAAAGTTTACCTCTAGGGTTCGGTCGCTTATAGCTGTGTACAAATACACTACAGGGTTTAAACTGTGATGCTGATAGTGCTACTGTATTGAGATCCTCATTCTAACTCTAAATAATTCATCTAAATCTAAGGAGGAGCCACAACAGGCACCTCTCAACCCCGTCACCCATCCCCTCATACTAACAGTGAACATGAGCAAGAAGTATTGCGGGTGGCTTACCAGTGTGGCTTCGTTTGTGCACCATCAACACATTGGGGCCAATGCAAACTATCCCACAGATATCGCACTTGAGCTTCCCGTTGGGCAGCCGGATACCGCCGGCCGAGGAGAAGGCCTTGGCTTCGGGGCTCGGCTGTGAGCCGTTCACCTTGGCCCCGGAGGCATCAATCACGCGCAAGTCTTCCGCGCACTCCTCCTCCTCCACGCCATTCATGTCACAGGCCAGCCCATTCTCCTCATCACTGCGAGCCTCAACTTTAATGTTACAGGCTGGAAAAGAGGGCAGGGGGGGGGCCACGGTTTAGAATACGGGCATGCTTGTTTCATGTAGTTACACACTGTACTACAAAGCTACAGACGGCCGATACTGTGAATAGCCTGCAGTGCTACTCATCCTTCCTACAAGTGCATGTGAAGCTGTTTTAGATTCATTCATAGAATTTTGTTATTAGTCATATAATGTCTTTATTTTAAACAAAAATTTACATGATCATCGTAAGTATCATATCTGTTTTTGTCAATATGATTCTGTTCATTCCCTCTTGACTCTCTGTTTGGACTCTAGACTGTGCAGCACTGCACCTGCACATTAGTACCACAACAGCCTTGTACCAGGAAACCTCCTTTAGTTCACATCAGGGATGCTGCACCATCATCTAAAACGTCCCCTTCTACATTTACTATGTGAACTCAGCCCTCACCAAACGTCAGCTGGGACACCCAGGTGGAGAGCACGTCTACCGTTGGATGGCGTCGGCGATGAGATGAAGAAACACACGTTATCTCACACCATTGCACTTTTGGTGAAACAAATGACAGCACGATAAACAGGAAACAGAGACACAGGAAGCAGTGCAAAACTAGGGACGACAGCAAGTCGATCATAGCAGCAGCGCAGCACACAGATACATTCGCAGATATCCTTTTCACCACCGCGCTCGTTTACGCGGGGTCTTACTGTGTCTTAATTTGTGAAGGCTTTCGTGCTCCAGTACATGAATGTGAACGTTATTCGTGACATATGTTGATCCCAAAGTGATCAGAAAAGAGAAGTGTCGAACCACTGGTCCTTGTTTTCCCATCAGAGAACTTAAAAAACATTTAAGAGAACTGACAGATCTTGCAAGTCCCACAGCTACAGGCCTGTGGTTGCATGTCACAGTAGCAGCCTGATTTCCCCATGTTTCTACCTCTGTTTGCACAGCTAAAGAGGAAGAAGAGGAAATCATGAAACATAGGAATCTATGGAAAAGGGGAAGCTTCAGAAAGAGGGCCTGTCTAACTGAAATACCAAGAATTATGGAGAAGTGACAGAAAGGGAAGCACGGGAAAGGAATTGTAAAACAGCCTGTAACTGAAAAAGGTTTCTTTTGTTTGGTTGGTTTTTTTTTTTTTAGGATTCTTGTTTTGGCCCTGAACCACAAAAAGAACAGACTATATCCAATGAAAAACAACAAGGCAGTAAAAATTTAAATAAAACAGCAAGTAAGTGCTAGACCGTTATAATGAGGTTTATAATCACAATCACATAACATCTTTCTTTCACTTTTGCATGAGACACAACGTGCTGATCTGTACGACTGCTGCTCAGTAGGTGAGCGAAAACATAAACACTGCAAGCAAAGGGAAGTAAAGCTCCACTGCGTATAAATCACAATGGGGCGTAATATTAATACAGTGCATGGCTTGGTAGTCAGTTGTTCAACAGAACTGTGTATGAATTCTAACAAACACACTACATTATATAAAGATAAATAAAAATCAATGAGGATTCATTAACATGTGTTTTTGTTGTCTATGCTTTCATAGATGCTTTTGATAGTTTGTGGGTATTATAGTCCCACAGTCCAGTCTTATTCATCAACAACATCTACTTTATTTTCCATATGATAGCATATATTGATGTAAAAAACAACAACAACAAACAAACAAACAAAACAGTCTGATTTCCCTACATTCACTGGTGAATTTCTGGAGCTTTACGACTATTGTCTGTTCGTACACTGCTATGAGCTACTTTCTTCTTGTCTAACCACGCTCTTCTCCTTCGAATGATTTTCAGGTGATTCATTGTGTGTTTTTGGACGTGAATAACTGAGGGTTTTCAGTCAGACGTGCGATAGTGATGATGTAAGTGTCAGTAAAACGTCTGCTGGAGGGAATTTTTTACCACAACATATCAGGTTTGCAGATGTTTGCATATCTTAGAGCTCGAAAGCAAAACCTGATAAGTAGCTGAAGTGCCTCCTTATTTAATTTATGGTTTTAGCCACAAAACCTCTGACTGCTACAAATTTCTTGACAGTATCTTATTAATGTCAATAGGAAGTTGTGAAATGATGGAAAAAGAAAATTAAATGTAAAGAACATCAATAAATCTATTGTGACAATATGAGCGATAACAATAAATTCAACTTAAACTTTTTAAAGAAGTCCTGTAGAGATTGTACTGATTCTGGAAACATGACTGGTTGGAGCTATGCACTAAAGCTTTATGTCTGTCTGTGGTTCAGTTCCTGACACATCTGAAGCCTGGCTCTCAGGTTATCAGTTGGCAAAGTCAGGCAGAAGTGAGCCATGAACACGGTGGTGCCTTCCCACTTCTCATGGATATGGGGAAGTTGTGACTAAACTGGGACTAGGAACAAGGCTTTCTACTTTATATCATGTTTGTCATTGTCACACATCCTGATTTGCTCGTTTTGGGAAGCAAGTGTCAGATCACACACTAGTCAAACAAAACAGGTCGCAATAAAACGGTAACAACCCGACGCAAAGCTGATCTGCAGGTCACACATAATAGAGTAACGAAATGAAACTATTAAAAAAAAAATTCTCTGAAAGGTGGCTTTAAATTAAATTATAGAATTTGTGAATCAGGAAGGTCATTTATGCAGAGGTTGAGAGCAGATAGGAAGTCAGCAAGTGTGATAGTTTTGTAGCGTGGAAACACAGGGAGCCTGCTGGAAGTTCCTGTTACTGACTACCACCAGTTAGTAACTAGCTCTCAGTGCCTGAAAATAGCTCTATGTGCAAGGTAGTGGAACCACATGTGTTAAGCCACACCAGCAACGCTCTCAACACAATTTGCAGGAACACCAAAAACAGCCTGCTACCCCCCTCCGACACGTTTCTTTTCGGTTTTCGGGAACTAGACAGTCTCCCTCTCTGTCTCATGTCTCTGAAATAGCAAAGGCTACGTCTGAATCATTGAAAGTGAAAGAGAAATCACTGGGATGCTGCTAGGGTCATACTTGTGTTATGGCTTTAACTAAATATGCCTGCATAAGTTATTTTTACTTTAAGCCATGTAAAATAAAATTATATCTCACAATTTATGAAAGAGCAAATGTGCAAAAAACTGTGGAGAACTGTGGAGACTTTTGGTTGACATATATATGGGTCTATTTATTTCATGCGTTTGTGGGTTGCTGCTTTGTAAACGCACAGCAACAATGACAATCCCATGCTATGAAGAATTATTTGTAACAGGAAGCAACCTGGGTTTTGAGGTTTTAAGCTTTCGATACTTTGAGGTCCCGTGTCCCACATATAGTCCCCCCTGCTTTTTTTGCCGTTTTCTCTACAGAGAACTGAGCAGCACATGATCCTGGGTGATAATTATAACTCGTTTAGGCTTTTATCACAGAAGCAGTGATGCATAGATGTAGCAGATACTTGCACTTCCCTTCTTTCACACTTCGGGCGCTTTCTCTCTGTCCCTATATAGACACTTGTACACACATGCTGTTGATAAGACTGTAAAGGGAATGAACAGAAACTCTCACATAGCACGAGCAGTCTGACATGTTGAGGTCTCTTCACAACAAACGTCTAAAAGCATAATTATCTACTTCATTTTTTTCAGATTACATATTGATCAGTCAGCTGAGCTGTTAGCCGCCATTACTGCGTGTGACAGCTCAACACTTGTAAAGTCAAACAGAGGCTTTTGTGAACGTGTGTGTGTGTGTGTGTGCAGGTGTGTGACCTATGTGGTATGATGATGCGCTGATCTCTCTCGAGCTTGGCCCTGTTCCTGAACTCTTTATCTCCAGGAGTGTTGAAACTGTCTGATGGCAAGTTCTTCTTAGGAAACTCTTACACATCCTATTTCAGTTTCCTCTCACATTTTATTTTTGACTTTGTGCAGCTAATCTTTGCCGTTATCTGGATTAGTGGAAAAACACTGACAGAACGGTCAACTTTAAGCCATCATGCTTGCTTAATAAAAAAAAAAACAAAAAAACATTTTTACTGTATAGTGAAAACAATAACAGTCACAATAAAATATATATAACCCACCACTTTTTACCCTGAGTTGCCCTTTTTAAGGTAATTTACATTAACTTACCTGATCATTTATATCACTACCTCCTGTATGGATCTATTTAATAAACAACAATATATTGTCTATTATTAATATGCAGTAATGTTGCCACATTGAGCCTTTCCTCTATTTACTTAAACCATCCATGTTTGGAGACTTGAGATAAACGCGCTGTGCCAGCGTGAAGCCCCTTAACATATTTGATCCTTCCTTTCACCATGATATTCCCTGGCTCGATGTTCACAAACTCATATCAAGGCCACATTAGCTATTCCTTAAGATTTGGCCTATTAATGACATGCGATGGATCAAAAGGATTTATTTTTTTTTTACCTTTTCTGCCAATGACCTCAATGTGTCTCTTTGCAGCTTTAAAATAATTTTCCCAAGGGATTTGGAGCAGCGAATGTCCCACTGGATGTGCATGAGGCTAAGTTCTAAAAACATTTATACATGCTGTTTTATACATGTGTGATACTTTTGATACTGACATTAATTTCATTTAATCGTTTTACTGTGATGCTGTGGGAATGATAACTGTTATTGCTGCTCCCTGGGATACACTCCACTAAAGGCCTCACACTCT
The DNA here is from genome assembly GCA_030770545.1 of Macropodus opercularis. NCBI lineage: Eukaryota > Metazoa > Chordata > Actinopteri > Anabantiformes > Osphronemidae > Macropodus > Macropodus opercularis. The sequence continues at coordinate 12,718,093 of CM061103.1, forward strand.
GGTGGGGTTGCTCGAAACCTCTGATGCGTGGACATGTATGGCTGGTAGTGGGTTCGTTTAATGACATGTGCTCTCATACCTTTGTCTCCTCTGTTGTTCTGCTGGTGTGTGGAGCTGGCTGATAGGTCCTCGGGGAGAGCCATGGGCTCCTCTGCTTCCTCAGACGCTTCGTTGGCAGGGGGGCTGTCTCTGCCTGGGGAGACACACACCAGCAAACGCCCATCACTCACCATGTGACCCCGTGATGTGTCTCATTCAGGAGAAGCAAAAGCCTGTTTGTGGGTCTATTGTATCTACTTGCTGCACTATATGGCTCAATCATGAAGTAGGTGGTGTGTTACCTGGCATCTGGGCCATTTCCTGGGCCTCTTCTGTCTCCATGCGGTGCAAGTACTCTAATGGGGGAAAAGATAGAGATGTAGATGTGTGTAAGTTTAATCAACTGCAGGCTGGGGAAACAACATTATAAAAAGCTACAGTGGAATCAAGGGCGTACTTCTCAGCGTGACTCCATCACCTCAGTGAGTTCACTCTTATCACAGCCGCAGAAACACCACTGTCCCTCCATTACATTACAAAGAATTGTGGACATTTTCATTACAGTCTGACAGAGAGGGTGGGAAAGTGGCTTGGCTACGGCTGATGGGGCCTGCGCAGGCACGCTGGGAGTGGGCTTTCAGACCACATTTGTTATTTATTGTTAATTTCCTGCCACGTAATCATCCAAAAATGCAAACTGACTGCCGCAAAATTAAGCAGAAAATTAACTGGCCCCAGGTCACCGAGGATGCGGGTGTCTGCCGTGCCCAGCTGATCAGCGCTCGTGTTCTCTCTAATTTACTGAGCATGCATCGCTGAGCCCGCGGCCTGAGCTCAGACGCATGCAAGCCACAATCAGAAACAATGAGAGGGAGAGAAAGTGAGAGAAGAAGAGCAAATGGCAGCAAGACACATGCACAGGCAGAGCACTAGATAGCGATGGGTGGTGGGGGGGGCAAGAAGTCAGAAGCAAGTGCAACAGGACAGTGCAGAGAAAAGAAAAGAGACAGAAAAGCAGGCCGAAGGACGGAGAAGTTCTCTTTATTTATACGTTGTTTTTTTTAGCAAGATGAGGCAGTCAAGTCCAGAAGCAATCCTCCGGCCAGGGCTGAATATCTGAGGAGTCACCAGTGCGCGTGGCCCCATTAATAATGGATGGTCCTCAAGCCTGCAGCAGATGGGCCCGACAGCCTCAGCCCCTGCTCCGCCACTTCAAGAAGCCCTTGGTGGGGCCGCAGCCCAGTCCAAGCAGCCACACAGGGAGAAGTGAAGCTCCCGAAAATAGCGAAACAAGCCCAAGGGAGAAGGGGAACCTACGCCTTCCTGTTTTACTGACAGATGGCTCCACACATTTGGAACAAATAGTGGGAAGCGACCAGGCCGCTCTGTCGCAACGCGCTGTTTTTTGCGGAGTCGAGTCAGGAGCTTGGCGGCCCGAAGACGCCCAGGATGCGAGTGTGTGTGTGGTGGGGGGGGGGGGAGGAGAGAGGGGGCAAAGGTCACTGGTGCAGATGATTTGTTCAGCACAACACGGGGTTGTTGCGTGTTAGTCTGCTGAGCTACGACTCTGCAACTCCGCTCTTCAGCATCTGGAGTTGCGAGGTTGGGGGCATCGGGTGGTGGTGGTGGTGGTGGGGGGGGGGGGGGGGGGTATATATTCTCATCTCTTTTTTCTTCCAGGCAGAAGCTGTAAAGGGGAAACACGCGCGTGTTGGTGGGGTGGGGGCTTCGACAGAAATAAAAAAAGAGAGTTCCTACAGGCACCCGCAACACACTTGCGTGGGCATGTGGAAAGTAAGGTGCACACAGAATATTCAGGAAGTAGGTATTCTGTTCAAACACAAAGTGATTTCACGGTGTGTGTTTATTGTCTCACAGGAGAAATAACTTCATAAAATAATCTCACGGTTGTTCCCTAAGTCCTGTGTAATGTTTGGACGCACAGTGAGAAGCTGCTCGTCCAGCCGAGCAGACGCTTTCTCATTTACCCAAATCTACTCATACTGAAATTGTGACAATAGCAGGATTTTTGCCCCTTATTGCTCATGTCCTGCTTTGTGTGTGTTGGTGTGTGAACCGGGGGCAGGTGGAATTTTTCAACCAGTCAAATGGAAGTGACAGAGAAGACTTCAAGAGAGACTTCTGAGAGCACAGGGGGGACTGGAAAAGTTTTGGTGTGAGTACGTCAAGTGAGGAGAGGCAGGAAGAGGCTTGTGGGTTGACAGAATTCTCAGTCTTCCTCCTGCACGCGCGCGTGTGTGTGTGTGTGTGTTTGGCGGGTGACGCGGTAGTGTGTTGGATGGGGGGAGGTTAGAGGCGTCTGCTCATATTCATAATGAGGTGCAAAAGCTACACCAGGGAACAGGGTGGAGATGAGAAACAACGAAACCGTTAACAGATACTGTGGACCACACCAAGTCAGGATCCACATGAGGACGCGCAAACGCTGGTGATTATGTGCACACAAGCACACAACACACTAAAATACTGAAACACAGAGAAACACGCACGTAATTCAATTGGAAAAGGATGTAACATTTAAAAAAAAAACATTTGTTGAATATTTCGGCTGCTTTCACTTTTTTTAAAACCTCAAAACATAAAAACAAAATCACAACTTTTAAAACACTTATTTGACTTTATTAAATGTGTTTTTATTGCCCTTAATGAACGGATTTAACTTAAACTTTCAAGTTAAGGGCACAGAGAGTTCGTGTAAATGTTTTAGTTGCAATAAAATGTGTTAAAACATTGTTAAAACAACATCCCAGCTTACTGCGAGACGAGACGTTGTGCGGAGCTGCTGCTCTCCAGTGCTAGTGTATAAATGCTACACAGCCACTATATGGCTCCAGTGCAGATGCTGATCTCACACTATGACTCATAATTCTAATCATATCTATTCTCACGCATTCAACAAAACAAAACAACCAAAAAAAAAAGACAATTGTCAGAATGAATCATTTTCATTCCTATAGGTTTGATGAGCGGTTAATGAAGCTGTGGTGGCTTCCTTATCAGCCATTAGGAGGAGAGATGCTCCTACGCTGCTGCGTGGTCACCTTTGTTCACACTCTCACATGAAGCTGCTCATCAGTAATTCATGGACTGCACGGGTGTAGGCGGGTGGATGGTGTTGGAGACTGTGCTCTGGGGGTGAGGGGAGAGCAAAGGTGCGCTGAAGAGAAGTTTGCTTCATTTGCATCTGACACACTTCACTACTCTGCTATTCAGACAGTACAATCATTTTAATAACTGTCTGTCTTCCTCTGCCCCTCCTCTCGTCACCCTCTACTTCTGTTTCTACTGACAAGAAAGCTGATGTATCTGCAGACCGATTTGCAGCACTTTCAGCACTTCTCTTTCCAACTCAGCCATGACAAAAAAAGTATTTGTGCAGGTACTGGCTTTTACTGTACGTCTGACAATAAGTCTGCTTTAACGCCGCTTTTTTTTTTTTTTTTGCCAAATGTAAGTTTTTGTTGAATGTTAGTATTTAAATAAAACATAGAGCGTGTACATTTCTTAATATGCTAATAAATTAAATTTGACTTAAAGGTGAACAGGTGGGGGAATAAACATAGGTTATTATAAAATAAAGACGCTTCCTGGTAGTTGTGAACATGTGAACAAACTACTGACAACTCGCCGTTTTACGTAACGCGTCTACCTCTAAATATGAATTCATTGCCACCGTTAAACTAATTATTCGTTTAATTAAAAAAAAAAATTAAAAAACATTTTTTGCACAGGCTGAACTTCTGCGACCTGGAACTTTAGGGGTTTTGCAATGGGTGAAAAACAATAAAGCGCCTTATTTCCGCAACAGTTTGACGGAGAATCTTTGCTGGGTTTTTTGGTCTGGGCGTTGATGAGCAACTCAGCAGCGTAAAAACTTTCATCAGTCCTGCCTACATTTCTTTTTTTTTTTTTTGCCTTCTCTACACACAGGCGTTTACTAACTGAGACGGTTTACTAACTGTGGTCCGATGAGGCGAATACAAAGCTTAACGGTATGGGAAATCATTAGGCTGATGCGTTTTTCATTTCTATAAGACTTTGGAGACGTGCGTATTTCCTGTTCAAGCAGGGCTTCATTCGGTTTGGGTTGTACCTTCAAATTTGCGCCTAAATTAAAAGTTCACCCCTTAAAATAATAGATTTTATTTTATTTCGTGAAGCTTATATTCTGGAGGAGCGTCTAAAGTTCACTGCGCGCCTGATGCAACAGGTGCTATATGGCAGGAGGTGTAAAAACGAGCAAGTGAGTCAAAATTATTCAGGAAAAACTTCGATGACAAGTAGAAAATCTTTAGAAATTAGATGAATGTTTTTACACACATCTAAGTCATTGTGAAATGATTTATCCACATTTTCCCAAAAGAAAAAGACAGATGGAAAATAGGGAACATTCCAGCCTCCCTGACGCTACGGGTTATAAAGAAATAAATAACGCGGTAAAATAGACAGATGTGATATATTTCAATTAAAAACCGCTATGGTTGTTTAATCCGTTGCTTGTAATGCAGCAGCAGAGAATTACACGCGCACCAAGCGGGATCTGATGCTGCGGCGCACCTGCATCGAAACTATTAGGAGCCTTTTCCAGTCAGGTGTAAATGTCTCCTAATACTCTGAGAAGCGGCTGTTTCAATTCAAAGACGCTGACCGAAGCTTCTGAGCGCGGCGTGGAGCCGAAAAGCGCGGTGGAAGTCACTTTACCTGCTATTCCTTGAGTTTGCAGTATGAAGTTCTTCCAACTCTCCCCGGCTCCATGTGCAGAAGGTCGCAGCGCCGCGGCGGCCCCATGGAGCTGCGCCCTGAGTCCCTCCCCTCTCCACTGCACTTCCTCGTTCCAGCCCAACATGACTATGTCTCTGAGCTCGGCTGAGGCATTTTGCTTGCTTTTATCCACAGGCCGAGTCTGCGGCGGGGAGTCGAGCCGCCGAGCCTTTGGCACTTGCTTTGTGCCGTGCCAATAAAAGCTGACACCCAGTAGACCATTACTGGCAGCCATGCATGAGATGGGATGAGGCGCGCGAGGAGAGTGGACCATTCATTGTTTATTTATTTCATTCTCAGTGAGGAAGCTGATGGGGGGGCTACTCCTCACTTGCATATTGGACAGCTCCCCTCTGTCACCTGTTCTGGCACGTTGAAGCAGTCCATGAAATTAACTCAGCTGTTTTCTTTCCCATGTAATGAGTTTTTTCTCTTTAATGTTTCATCCGTTTGACTTTTCGCTTTCTTTCCTGTGACGGTGCCTTTAGTGCCAAAGCCCCCCATCAGCAGGTGTCCACCTGGACATGAGAAAACTGTATATATACTGTATTTTAAAACATTTCAGCATTGGGTGATTCTCAAACTAACACTGGGCTCAGAAAACAAACAAGTCACAGATATTTTAGTTTCACATCCAATGAGCTTGGGAGGGTTTTATGCTGTATGTTTTTCTTCAGGGTCAATCAGCTGAATTCTGAACTACTTGGAGCGGTTTTGAAACTAAGATACACAACAGCAGATGTAAATGAGCAAACCCGAAAGCGCACAGTGAAGTCTACTGGCTACGGGACACATAAGTGGATAAGCTATAATGACTTACCTCCATCCCCTATGCCATCAATCATTCTGATATTATGAGCATAACACGGCCGGAGTGAACTCAGCAGAGCAGCAGCGACATACCATTATAGAGCCTTTAAACATGTTTATTATATATATACTTTCCAATTTTCACATTTCAATCTGTCACGTTTTGTGGAATTGTTTAGTTAAATGTGCCCATATACTATCTGTCTATTTTAAAGAAATGTAAGTTGTGGATTAATATTGATGGAGATTTTAAATAAATAATGAGACACACCTCGGTTTGGATGAAATGATTCGCCTCTCATTGTCAGATATGTGTTATTATATCTCATATGTGTATCTGCTGGAGTGGATCTTTGCTGTAATTGCTGCATTTCAACTCAAAGCTTGTAGTTTTAATGTAGAATATATAGTTTGCTGCAGTGTCCATATTCACTGCTCATTTAGTTACTGCGGGTTATACTCAGTTTTCCTAGAATAAGTAGTAATACTCCACTGTTTTTTTGTTTTTTTTTTTGCTTGTGACTGTTTTTCCCAGTATCCCGCTGTCCTCAGGCCTCGCAGACTGCTCTTATCTCAGGAGAGGCCGTGTGTGCTGGATTGCTGAGTCACCTTTCGTGGGAGGCTGCCCTTATCTCCTAAGATGCACAACATTCAGGCAGTTGGTTGCGAAAGGAGGAACTTTAGGCAGGAGCGCTACGGCCTGCTGTGTCTTCACGGCAATTGTATGGATTGCAACAACGGCCGCTGACTTCCCCAAAGCCTCACGCTGCCTCATCTCTAAGATTCAGGGCTGTGGTTTTCTGACGCACGCAGGTATGAAATAGCTACCGGAGGGCCAACTCCTGGGGCCGCACAGAGGGAATGCTGGGACTGACATGTGACTCGTCACTATCAGCGAGCGCAGAGGTGTCTGATCGTGACGGGGGTCTTCCATGACCCACAGATACTGTCCTGTTCAGTGACACAGCAGCTTTACCACGACTGAAAAGCAACTTAACTAAAAGACAAACTAAAGGAAGACAATTCAGTCAAGATTTTAGAGAAGTTCCTGCAGAGGAGGAATCAATATTCATGTCTGGCTGAGCTGAAGATAGTCACTCTAATGTCTGACTTCTGCAAAATGTGTAAACTATTATTGATCATGTGAGAAACCCTGCAAATTAAAGCTTAATGCTTAATTCCACAGCATTTCAGATTCTGCTATATTTACAGGCTTTCGTCCACAAATCAAGTCAAACTTAACCATCTGCTGCTTCAGGTTGATCCACAACCTTGATCAAGCCATGTTGCTGTAATTAAAATGATTACCTGGTTGGTCTCAAAACATCATCAGGCAGTGTAGCCCGTCAACTGCTGAACAATAGGCTCTGGCTGGTTCTTATTTCATGGATCTTTAAGCAGTATTCACTGTTTCACATTTGGAAGCATGAGCAGCATGTAACCCTTAATTGGTTTCAACACCTTAATAAGTCAAAGACGTTCAAGACTGATAATCACATTAAATAGTCCAATTTATCTAAAAAGTCAATTGCAAACTGAAAAACTCCCTTTCTTTAGGAATGCATTATGCTGTGAGGATGTCAGAGTAAATTAAATTCCCCTCTGCACACTAAAGCATCAATTTCCTTATGGTAATTATCTGCTGGAATAGACGTGTCACTAGTAGGAGTCAGGCATGCTTGACATTTAGCCTTTTTATGGAGAGGCGATGAGTAAAAATTAAGATGAGGAAAAGGAAATTAATCTCCAGCCCAGGCAGGCATTGAGAGATCCTGCAGGATAGCAGCTCAATCAATCATGATGTTTGTGAGCCTGTTTTGAAAAGAAACCAGTTGATGAGATTCAGACCATAGGCAAGAAAATTTGAAGAGAAGGTTGTTCATTTTGAGCAATAGTGTTACGATTTTTATGTGGAACGCTCTTAGTTTATTTGCCTTTTTTGGACTAGTTTTTGAGAAATATTTTTTTGAGGTACAGTTTGCGTGACGCTCACGCTATAGAACGTTGACTAGTTGCCTTATTTTTTAAATTATTTTACCTTATTATTTTAATTTTAATTTCAGTTTTGATATGAGAAATACAGTGTATCGCTTAAATGCAACGTTTGCACTCTGAGAAACCATTTGCTGTAGGACACGCTCAGTACTCGCTTTCAGCTTTACAGCTTTTTCTATTTATCTACTGTATCAGTACAGCGATAAAAAGAACATAGACAAAAGACATCGGATCAAGGTGAAATAATTTCACCTCCGTGTATGTGCAGATGTATTTTTGGCTCTACTGTAGATACTGTTTCATGCTTTAAAAGCAAGAAATCTGTGGCTCTTAAATCCAACGTTGTGTATAATTAAGTCCATTATGTAAATCAAGTCCTGCGTGTCATCCGGCGGTGACGAGACGCCGTTCAGTGACAGAGCTGTTAGCTGATATGAAGCCAAAAGGAAGAGTGTTTTCTCCAGATTCACTGGATTCAGTGTAATGCAGAGGAAAGGATAAATCTCGACTCCTTAAAGGGAAATCACAAACACTCCAGTCTACACGATGAGCAGTTTACTGCTTGCTTGTTTCTACATTCGGGCAGCTATTTATTACTGTGTTGCTTGAGATGTTACAGGAATGTAAAACCTTTTCTGCTACGTAGCAGCAACATTGCCATTATTAACATGAATTAGCCTCCGGTTGTGAATCACTGTCCGGTGGAGTGATGGTCAGCAAATACCTCCATGGTACCATCAGACCAATGAATGTGTTATTGCACGTTTTCTGTTTCTACACTAATAATATTGGAAGTAAAGGTTTACATTGGTTTAAAGGCAAAGTTGTTTGTGCAATAAGGTAATGTGCAATGTAGCAGATGAATTTTTAAAATGCACGAGCCTCTCATCTTTACGGAAGCAGTTGTCAATCAAAAGTTGCACCTTTAATCACAAAAACACAAGTGGTATGAGATGTGAATCAGAATAGTGATCACACAACCTGAGCTCCTCACAAAATCAACCGTGTGTTCAAGTACATATCCTTGTTAAATGCAAATCTAAACAAACTATAGATGAAGAGAAACAGGAAAACCAGCTCATCCCTATTTCCTGTCTAAGCGCGAAGCTGCACAAACCACAGACATAAAACTATAGCGGGCTGACACTTAATAATGTCGATCTGCATCACAGTCACATCTACACAAAACAAACACGTCTAGACTGCAGGCGGTATGTTATATCTAAATGTCAATGAATTGACGTTTGTCACTAATACGCTGGCTGTTATACCTGCCACAGGTTATAATGTTAACTATTAGTGCAAAAAAAAACATTACTTTCTCCAATAATTCCTCAGATTTGCCCTTTTCCTTGCCTTCAGGACAGAAAGTGTGTGAGCTAAAACACACAAACTCACAGCGAGTGAGTGAGTGAGAGCGGATGTGCGAGAGGACAATGCCAGAGCTCACCACCCAGAGTTAGAAAACCACTCAGCTAAATCAGGGAAATTATGATAATGGGGCATCTCATTATTCTTCAACTCAGTCCAAATCAGCCACTGACATCACATCATTACAGACGTATTCATACAAACAGATTGGATGGCATGAAAAGGAAGCTGACACCTTCAAAACTTTCTCATCTGCTTTGTCTAATGTCTGCTCGCGTGTTTGTGCTTGAGGCAGGAAGCGCAGGTCTCAGGAAGGGGTTGCACGGCGTCGTGGTGGTCACCATTCTGGACAGGGTCCCCGCACGGCCGACAGCAGAACTCCCTGAGCGTTGGGCAGCTCTGTGGATATGTACGTATGCCATTATTCCGAGAAATAATTTTAGTAACTAAATCATATAACCCAACTTTGCTCTTCAGTGTGAACAACTCAATAAGTAAAGCTGAGAATAACACTTACAGAAAATACCCAGAGGCACTTGTGTAATGAGTAAGCTCTGGCAAGAAACAATTCTGAGGATGTCTGACGGTTGCAGCAGACAGTTAATCAATCCAAGCGCTTGTCTTTTTTCTGTTTTGGGGAAAAAATATGGGAGGCCAGCCTAATCAGCAGAGGAAACAGATCTGTGAGTGAGTCGGGCACCAGGAAAATGGATCTGGGTTGTGAAAAACCACGATTACCACGAGCTGCTCTGGATTCAGCCATCTGGAGATGCCATGCTCCAAAAGCCGGTAAAGTTCGCTCAACTGGGGCCCAACTAGGAAACAGGTTTACGCCTCCTTAACAGACAGCCAGCGCTCCCAAAGCGGAGGGATGTTTGCTCTGCATGGTGAGACCTGTGGCAGTGCTTAACATTTTCATTCAAACTGACATTTCCCATGTTAAGCTGGCTGTTAAACTTGTCTTTAGGTCTTAAGAAGATTTTCCTGAAAGATTTTTAGTACCTTTTAAGTCACTTACAAAAAATAGAAACCTTATGTGATATCTTCTCTGCATACAGAATTTATCTTTGCCAATTTATCTTGATATAAATCTAAATAAATGTAATCTAAATTATTAAAGTTTCCTTCCTCTTCGTTGTCACAGCATCACATTTATTATGATTTATTTTCCTGCAAAAACTGACATTTAACCTAACCAGCTCACAAAAAAAGATAAATATGATAAAAATGTGTTCGGCTAATATAGATGTGTGTTGATGACATACTGTACATGCAGAAAAGGGAGACTTTCACCTAAATGAATGAATTTTCTGCTTTTATTCAGTTCATTCTGTACCTGGATTCTTCCTCCTGTATGTTTCAGTAAAAGCATTTAGGCTAATGTGTGTCTTTATTGGTAAAAAACAACAACTAATGATAAGATTTTGTTCTTTATCAATTATTCATTTATTGGATTCAGACATTAACCTGATTTCTGCCATTTTTGATAAAGTTTTTATTATATAAAGTTTATTTTTTGCAGGTTATGCATCTTATCTTATCTTATATATTATATCTATCATTACTACCTACACTCTGATAACTGTCTGTCTGTTGTTTAATTTTGTATTTCTATTAATATTTCCGTATAGGCACAAACTGTACTGCATATATTAGATTACATTATACGGGAATAGTCGAGATTCTGTCATTTGTGTGCATTAGATCGCCCTCCAGTGGACACTTGTAGTAGTAATTGTCCCACATCTTTAGCCCAAATCAAACTGTGCCTAGGGTAGAAGCATGAGTGAGGAAGATAAAGACAGTCAGACTATAAAACCGTCAGGTTGAAAAGATAAACATAAGGTAACGAGTTATTTGAGACATCCTAAAACTCAATGATGTGAAAGGACTCACCCGGTGGTGCGTGCAGGGCTGGGAGCAGCATGAGCAGTGACACTTTTATCGTAGGCAGCCCTGCCTGCATAACCAGGGATGGTGGTCCGGCTGGCACAAAAACAAAAACTTACTTGAAGAAGCTCTCAAAATAATTCAAGTGCAATATAAATGCCAAGCTGATGAAATCCAGGTGTGTCTCACCGTGATGTAGGCGTGTACGGGGGCACGATGCTTCTTTTCAGGGTCAGAGGTTGCAAATCTTTCTCCCCGTTGTCGATGTCGTCCGTGTTCTCCGAGCCGATCGCACCACTGCAAACACATGATGATGGGCACTTTAAGAAGGTCGAAGGCAGTTGTCAGGCAAAGCTTCAGCTTCAGAAGTGGATTTGTGGACTCGTACTAATGTTTACACTACGTAGGACTAGCTGTGCAACGTGAACTACTTACGTGTACAGTGGGATCTGACCTGACCTTTGACATCCACTGCAGCTGAGGGTAAAGAAGTAGTAAGACCAGTTTAAAAAACAGAGATTTACATTAAATTACAATGAACATGAACATGAAGTGTCCACGTACAATGATATGGGTTTCTTAGCATCATTCCTTGATCTGAGTTGCTGTCGGTCCCACTCAGCTCCAACAGACTTAAACCACATAAACACACACACATACACATAGGGTTTTAGCAAACATATCTTGAACTGCAGCACAGGAGGATGAGCAATACTCAAAATGAAATATAAAATATCAAGAAATGGACGTAAAATCAGACGCATTGTTGTACAGAGGTCGACAGATGTCATCACAACATTTATACCATCAGGTGGTTATATTGTTGTGGCGGGTCGGTGAATTATTTCACCATTAGGCAAACTGTAGGCATTTGTCAGAACCTCCAGGAGCCCACAGCTGGAGGAAAGAAAACGCTCAGGCTTAGCAGGGCCCACGTCTCCTCTGACCTGCCACAGCTGAGGTCGGCTGTAGTAACGCCTGGATGAAGGTCGCTCACTCACAGGCTCTGACAAATTCTCCAAGGTTGTTTCTGAAGGAAACTTCTGGAAACAAACTTCTCCATAACCCCTGCAAAGAGGGAATTGTGATGATGAAATATCTGAACCAAGTGTGCTTGTCTAGTGATACTTAAAAACCCACTCTTGCACTAAGTATATTAGACAGATTATTAATTCTTCCCTGGGGCTTTAACCTGAGCTACGGCTCCTCTGTTTGATTTGCCGTGAGCAACAATTAGCACAAGAGGCCTCACTGTTCCCAGGCGGCATCGCTGAAGAACAAAATCAAGCCTATTCAATCACAATAACCCTCAGAGCTCAAAAAACTCAGCGGAGCACAGGACACAATAAACCGTGTGGGAGGTGGGTTCTGCTCGGTTATATTATTAATTCTGAAAGGAAACAATGTAAAGGTCACTATGTTCTGACCTCTGGGTCGCAGAAGTGGATCTAAAGCGTCCAACGGGGGCTGAGCTTTCTGTCCACGGTCTCCAACCAGAATAGACTCCAGTCTTCAAAACAACAATTGCACTTTTATTCCAGTATATTTGATGTGGAGGTCCGAACTCATCTTCTCATCTGCTCTTCTTGAAGGTTTTCCCCTATGCTACAGATTCTAAAGCTTTACAGGGGTAGTAAAATAATAAATCATTTGTATTTGTATCATTTTTATTTGGTTAATAACATTTTAAGCCAGACAGTCAGATGATGTTTCACAGCATTGGTAATACGACTTTTCGACCTGCAGGTGGTGCTATATTAAAAGTCAGGGGTCCTAAATGTGCCAACTACACTCCATGAGACCCAAGGTAGTGCACAGACAACCCTAGAGCTGAGTAAAAGCACAACTTGTCAGGTTGGCAAAAGGAAAAACTTCAATGTGTTGTCTTAATTTCTCAGACAACTTGATGTTTATCAGCATCAGCAGGCAGCGTTGTGTTCACTGGTCTCCTCCCACGCCTCAGACTGCGTAAATACAGGCATCGGTCAAACCTCTATTCACTAGACAACTGAGTGCTGTAAAGCTCCTGCTAGACCACAACAATGTATGTTAGAGTAATTATGAACTAAATAATAAAACACCAATATGATCTCAAAGTCAACACCTGCCCACATATTAATAGGTTGATGCTGTAATATATATAATATATAAATGTAATATATTGTGTGAGGTGAGACCCAAGGCAGTGCACATGTTGTTTGATTACTATTACACATTTAACACTTGTTGGTGAAATAATTACAATCGCTATTGATAAAATGCAATAATAACAAAAATGTTTGTGATGTCTGCACTGCAGCAGATTAAATTTATAAATCAGCGTTTGTTTTCAGCTAATTAAAAATGAAAAATAAATGAAACTGAACAGAACTCTGCAGGTGGTTACACAACAAGTACGGTATATGCAGAATATGAATACTAATAAGTAAATACATTCTGTTTCGTGGTGCGTTTGAGTAGGAGGGCATTACCAGCCGCCACCTACCTGAGGTCCAGCGTGTTTGTGCAACGTTGATGTTCTCGGTGACTGAGGTTGAACTTTAACAGGATTGGTTAAACCTTAGAATGACACAACGGCAATAATGTCTCTGGAGAACAGTCAGCCCGTGAACCATAACTATGCACAGTGGTAACTGCTCTCGGTGCCAGACGACCCTGACAAAAAGCCCTGGAGCAAAAATCTGCCACAGCGTCTACTGACTGCTCTGCACTGAACCTGTGTACTGCTACAACTTCCTATGAATTCTGAATAAAATGTCCGGTGCAAAGCACAGCAGGCACAAAGTCAGAGCAATTACAAAGTATTCTGCGCTTTACAACCACTTTTCTTCATTATTACCTAACTGAACCAAATCAATCATCTAATTGATGGAATATAGATTCAGTTTATTTTGTGCACCTATTTTTAGGACGACAACAGAGAACAGATGCTAATGATATTTAGACCAAATGTAAATATAGTATGTTACTTCACCTCTGAGTCCTGCTTTGAAGGCTGGATCCAAGATCCTCCTGGAGTTCCGGGACTTATCATTGCTTAAGTCACTCCAGTCCGCAGAGAAGCCAGAGGAGTCTGTACCACTTTGTAGTTTTTGTCTAAAACCTGGAGAAACCCAATGCTGGAAAGCTATGAATCCTGGTCGACCTTTGACCCCTAAGTGTACCTCCGCTCCAGCACTCAGGTGCCCGCTGCAAGGATCCAGCAGGGGAACGTCGTTTCGTAACGGAGCGAGGGTGACGCGCTCATCCGGAGGGTGCGATCCCCCAGGAGGAGAATGTGCACAGCCAGGTTCCGGTCTATCCGCCCGCCAACGGCTAGAGTTCAGCTGTCTGATGACATGTAGCTCTGCAGAGAATGGCTTAGAGGGATCCAGAATGGCAGCCATTACTGCTGCGTGTGTGTGTGTGTCTGACAAAGCAAGTCATAGATCTGATGTCACCCATAATGATGCGGTGAACAGTGGTTGCCCAGAGACGCTCTTTGTTTGCTGCTTAGATTAAATTACCAGCACACAGACTGGCCACACGTGAAGGCACGCAGCTCCACATATCTCAGTACAACATTTGTCGATTAACATGTAATCTACATTGTTTCGGGGGACAAAGGAGTAATAAACATTCCATGCTATCTTTTGTGGTGACCAAACACCAATGAGTCCCCACCAGGGAGCATTCACTACCCATAATCTTTCCAATTAGCTGCAATGTTTTGGCATCCTGCAACTGCTAATTTATCACATTGACCAAATATCGGTTGTCAGAGGCAGCTATTATCCCTGGAAAATGACTCCACACAAATGTGTTTTGCAGGCTCTTTATTTCGTGGCAAATAACGACGCGAAGGCTCGGCCCTGCCTCAGGGTTTAGAGAAGTGAGCCTCCCGAGAGAATGATACGTTTTGTTGATGGGTCAGGACTTTGTTCTCATGAAAGCAGGCGTCTGCTTTTCCGCGCAGTGACCAATAGATGGAGTAATAGAACCTTCATGGTCGGATGGAAAGACTGGAAATAGTCTCCTGAGCATTCGGTGACAGTCTACAAGTATCACAGCAAAACATACAAGTCCCATGTGTAATATTATGATGATACATTATGAGTTTAAAAATACTACTGTTGTACAACAAGGTGACCATAAACACGGTGAGCGATCCCTGAAGAAATAATAATATAATGTCTTCACTTTGTGCATTAAGGCTAAACAAAACAATTTTCTCTGTTGTGTATGTATTTTAACTGAATGGAAATTATGTAAATCGGATAGATGCAAAGGTCTTAATGCTTGAAAGAGCCGTCTCACATTCACTGGAGCAACAAACCCAACAGTCGCGTGTCTTGCTCGCTGTGAATTAGTTTGCGTGAATGTAAATATGCAGCCGTACTGTAAACGCATGAATATGCACGTTCGGCATAACCAGTCGGTTACAGTACAGTAGCTGCTGTGTGGCGTTTGTCTTCAGAGAGACTTCATGGTAATGTGTCAGTGGCTGATGATGGTGATGCTTGCTGATAGATGATTTTTTTTTTTTACTGGGGCTTTCATTAGCAAATGTAAACACCCAAGAGCTGTTGAAAAGGATGTGTTAAAAATAGTCTAATTAGAGATATTCTGATAACTGAGTGGTGACTGTGCCCGACTCCCACACGAAATGTTCCTCCACAAAAGGAGAGCACAGATGACACTGGGGAGCCCCGGTGTGGCCTCCTGCAGACGGTTCTCCAGACAAAACTGCATCATTTGTTGCGTCAGTCTTACGTCTTACGAGGGCTCCACTGATTGTATATTCATACGTTTCCAACAAATGAGGTTATATAGGTCCTGAGGTTCACATGATTTATCGCATTTGGAGTCCATTAATTACTCCCATATCAGAAATTCCTCTGTACACAATATTTTATTCCCTCACTGCTTTGTATCCCAATTATTTTAGGCTTTTATTTTTTTTGTTGTTGTTGCAGGGATTTAAATACCAGCCCCAGCCTGAGATTACAATTTCTTTGCAGGGATTCAGATATTTCTGGAGTGAGGAGTCATTACCATCGGAGCAGTCCTTGTTACCGAATCCCGCGTTATTAGTCAGCTTGTCTGCCATTCTCTAGACTCCTCCACATTCTCAGAAATTATTTAAGTCTCACATCTCACCCTTGGTGCTGGGCCCAGTGCTACAGTGAAGCAGCCACTAATTTGCACAGGCTGCATTCAACGAAGAGCAACTGTTGCTCTGGATAAAAAAGGCGTCGGTTGCCGATGCCGATGCTGATGCTGTCATCTCATAGGGTCATCAAAGCAAAGTCACATTTTTGGGCGTTGTGGCTGAACACAGCATGGGTTGATGCTGCTGCGGGCAGAGCATTATTTTTGTTAATCAGACAACGGCGCTGAGGGTGAGGGCAGGGCCAGGAGGAGATGTGGCCACACCGAGGAATGGATCATCCAAGAATAGCGGGACAGATGCCATCATTCGTCACAAATTGTGCTAAGGAATATGTGCTTAAAGAAATTCTCCAGATATCTGAGAACAGATGACTGACAGGTATTAATGTTTGCCCGTGTCTGCTCAGATGTATTAGGTGCCAGAAAATACCCGTAGGTCATGTCTACATGCATGCATATGATGCATGTAGACACACTACATATACTATTACATGCACCTGACGCTACGTGTGTCATCAAGATTATGTCCATATGTGTTTTAAACTAATGAAAACGCATGAACATATTTATAGCATCAGGCCCACAAGTCATAGCTCATCACTACAAAGGCAGCGAATTGATTGCCGCCCGATGACCAGCATGCATTTGAGGACGGGGCCAACTGGCTGGAGTAAACTCTGCTTCATGCTGTGCACGACACCCCCATCCATTTGGAAAAATCCAAACAAAGTGCACAGATGAAGCAGCGAGTGTGGGGGGGGGGGCTGCAGCCGTGTCCTCAGAGAGCGGCCAAAGGCTTTATTGTAGTGCTGCTTTCCTGCCCTCAGTCGCTGCAGCTCTCCGCTTGTCACAGTCAGTTAGCTCAGTGAAGTAATGAATATGCCACTGTACATTTTTCATGAGGGAGGTGGGAGTTAAAAATCTGCTCTTTATAATGCTTTTAATATGGAAGTTTTCACACACACTCTGCCCCCACAACGCGCCCTCGTGATGCTGCATGAGCATGATGTTTAATGTTAACTTTCCCCAGGGGAAAAAAAAAATAAATCGTCCAATGTCACTTTCAGGGATGAATGTGTTGACTACAGCAGGTCTACAAACAGCTGTACATCGCGAGCGAGGCAGGGTAACGGTGCTGTCCTCCCCGGGAAGGAAGGCCGCGGCTGCACGGCGTCGAACAGGTGGGAGCAACGCCTCTCACTTTGCGGAGTCACTCATTCAGGTCTCGTGTCTCTACAGTAATTAATATCGTTTACGAGGACGCACACCAGGCTCCCACAGACAGTTATTAAGTGTGACATGCAAACATAATCATCTAGAGATGAACACACATGAACACCAGGAATAAACAACAACCGCGTAAACAGGCTAATGACTGATGTTTATTTAGAATGAACTAGTCACATAATTTTAACCCGGGTCAGCTGCGACGCCAAACAACATGAAGCTAGTTAGATGCCTTGAATGGAATATTGCATTAGCTAAAGCGTCCGCACTATATGACAGCAGGTACAGTAGGTAAATTACAATGTTAAAATAATTTAAATCCACTCTCAGTTTTCTGCTGCTACTAAAACATATTTTAAAAAACACACTTTCACTTAAATTTCACTTCAGATGCTTAGTTATAAGCAATGGATAAAAACTTCCTCTAGCTTACAGTAAATAATTCATTGTTCAAGGATCAGTTTCAAGATAGATGGGAAACTTCACTACACGTAAGGAGAGTCAGCTCAATAGTTTGAAAAAAAAAAAATATCATAAGCACTTTCTGCAGTGTTACCTAACATCCACTTCATGAGGACGGTAGTGATGAGGGGGCACTTAAGCTCATCTCATAGGGACGTGACTGCATCGGAGTAAAAGGGACAGGCACCGCATTTTTAGATCATTTCTGCTTCTAGGTTTGTATTTTTGGTTCTGTGTGGAAATGTGTACAGGACACCTCTTCACATTTCTGCTTTTGATGTGAGCACAGTAACACGCCTCTGACTTTCAATTAGGAAAAAGACGCTGCATTAGGCTGAGAAACACTGAGGGTAATGGACTTTCTCTGTTGCTCAGACAGGTGGACTTGTCTCTGAAGACCTTGGCTTCCGATATTAAAGCTGCTCCATGCTGCTCACCTAGATTGTTTCCTACCTTCCCGGCAAAAGCCAAACTGCCTGCTTTTTAAATTATTTTTATTTGATTTAAACATATCAAGCAGCGTCAGCGTGGTGACACACAGACAATATGTGTTTTTTGAGAGGACAATCTAGGTAAACAGTGAAAATAAAAGGAATAAAAAATCAAATGCCTTCAAGGAACAAATTAAATTTAAGCCAAAGTTTGCGTCACTCATGAAACTTAAAGGAAAGCATTTGTCAATGTGAAGCATTGAAAACTTTAAGTGATCACAATGAACTAACGTTCATTTCATGGTAATTTCATCAGCTCGACTTGAAAAAAAAGTGTCTTGAACAGTTGTACTTTGAATTATTGCACAAAGCACATGGCCAAATTTCAAAACCAGTGAAGAGGAAAAGGAGACATCATGAAATCCTGGTCTGTACTGAGATGGCTGCTGCTGCTGAACTGGCCTCTTCTTGACCTGATGGGCCACTGTCGTTCAGGACATGGTGAATTTCAAACACTGATGGGACATCGTTTAAATACTGCTTCTGTTTGGTGAAGCAGGGAGACATTTACACATGACAGTGGGGGCATCGTGCTGCTTCAGCCAAAAGGAACCTTGGTTAGGTGCCTATAGGATCGTGAAGAAATAAGTTTAAGTGGCGCTGTCTCAAATTGTAATACCACAGGCTTGTGCACTGAGGTCTGACATCCTTGTTGTTTTCATGTACAAAATATCCCAAGGGAATGCGCGGCAGCATGTGAGCCGCCGGCCAGGACGGTCGCTAGGTATTCACGCAGTACGTATGGAGACCTGGATGATGAATTACCATACAAGGGCTGCAGAAAATGAAAACAGAACGCCCCAGGATGGATGTTCAGCCGCAGATACAAACACTTAGTATTCTACGGGGTCGAGACAAAGGCGGCTTCTTTCATGATGACCTAACAATCCACAATACTATCTCCAGTCTGACAACAACTTATGTAGATGTGAACGGCTCGGCGGTGCTCCTCTGAATTAAACAACCCCACCCCCTGCACTGAGGGGTGTTCTGCAGGCAGGTCACATTGGCGTGGACTGCCTGTTGTGGATGAAATGCTGAAACGCTGTCCTCCACGCTGCTCAAAGCGTTATCGCTCACCTGCCTGGCCTATAACAGCCCGTGATGGATGAGAGCGGACTGAACCCGCAGTCGCCTTTCTAACCCAAGCCATTTACAGCAAACAGGGGATTTGCTTCGCGCCACGCTTAGATATGCACTAATACAAAGCTGAGCTAAACAGACGTTGGCTCCCCGCCTCCTGAACTAGTAATACCTGATTGCAGTTAACAGAATCATATCTGTCACTCTGAGAGATGTGACCCAGGAAGACAATTCAACACTGCGACAGCGTGTGTCACGCTCATCTGGAGGTAAGACAATTGGCAGTGAGGTGAAATAGAAATTGCGAATGTCTGGCTAATGGCAGAAGAGCAGAGCTGGAGATATAATACCAAATCTATAAAGGGCAATTTCAGATCCCAGGCTCTGAAGAGGCAGACGCTCAATCATGAAGTGATTCACTCAGTCTGATCAAGGAGCGTCATAATCACACGGGAATGTTACATGTGGCTTCAAGGATGACTCGCGGAACTGTCAAGAGATTCAAAGCTGAGTTTAATGGATTTAAGGTGATGTGCTTAGAAATCATTTCTGAGGGTGCAAATAGAATCCTCAAAGCATTTTACCAGCATTTAGCAGCTGTCCAGTGACATGAATGTTGAGAACAGTGGTATTTAGAGGAATAAAGTCGCCTCCACAGAAAGACAGAGCTTTGGTTTCGTCTGTGTTCTCATAGCAGGAATTCAAAGAAGAATTGCAAAGCTGCTAATGAACCGCTCTGTTGATAACAGTCTCATATTAAGCAGAAAGTCTAAATGCACTTACAGATAACAAGCTTTCTTTTATTTAAAGCGATTCCAGTTAAAAGCTTATTGCTCCCTCAGAAATTTTAATAAACGCTGCGAAAGTGACATTAAATATTCATACGTTTCTGCTGTCATCTCTTCCATTTCAAATATAAATGTGACACAAAAACTAAAACCCTACATAATTATTGTCCTAATAAGAGAGAAGGTAGATCATTCCAGTGTAATGGGAACATGAATTCTTCATGTAGCTTTGTTACGCAGGACGGTATTTATCCAAGCTAACACTGGCTACTGATTCAGGAAGGCAAGCTGAAATTTGTACCTGCTTATTTCGCTGCTCCTGGGCTCATGTGGATCTTATGGGAACATTTTCACCTCTGTGAATTCTTTGTCTCCCAAGGCTTTTAATGCATTTAAAAAAAAAAAAAAAAAAAACTGCAGTCAGAAGCGGCCACGGACTCAATCCCTTACAATCCTGCGAGGGAAATCATGAAAGTAAACCAGTGCTTTCAAAACTTTAGATTGAAGTTGGAAGTTGCACTGAAGTGGTTTGATCTAAAGCCTCAATAAAATGGTGTTTTTATGTTGAACTTTACCATCTGGAGCTTTTCTTCTGTTCTCATATTTTGTATTACAATGTAGAGTAGTGTAATAACATTATAAGAAGGGGCTTATTATCATGCAACAGGCTTTAGTGCAGCTTAGCGAAGTGTTAAAGTGCATTAAATACCTTTATCATTCAGCTTAAAACAATTATGTCTGCATCAACCACCAGTGCGTGAACCATGCTAATTCATTTTCATTATAGGCTGAGACAAAAAATCTAAGATCAGAAAATGGGGAGTCCGTCTGTGTCAATAGATCATCAATACATCAGCCATGAATATTATTCACATCATGCCTATATATTGAAAATGTGAAACCAGCTTCACAGGAAAACATGTAGTGAGCCACCTGTATTTTATCCCTGAGCAGAAAAAAGCACAGGCTGAGAATTAAAATAACTTTGCTTTTAACCTCTATCATCTGTAGGAAACAAATATTATAGATTTGTTTGGTTTTCGTCTTAATCTGTATACTGTGCAGTACCTGCTCACCCGCCTTTACTTACTCTAACTTAACTGCACCATACAGTAAATACAGTTTACAGTAGTAGCTGGAATCGGCTTCACTTACAGTATTTACAGGGCTTTTATATTCATACTGCAGTTATGCAATAACAATGTCACCACTGCTGAAATATGAACATGCTGTACATAAACACGTATTTATATATAACAAAAACGATTTGTAGGACAAATTCAACCTTCTCATTGGCACGAAGAGAAAAGTTCCCAGTTATTTATACGTCTTACAACTAGCAAATGGCCTGAAGAAGCAGTGAACTGACACTGAACATGGTGGGGAGTTACCCAGGGAATGTGTGTCAATAATCATGGAGGACATTTGGCTCTTACTTTTTTTATATTTGCAAGTTGTCCTCTTCAAAAACACAGTTGAAACTTTCTTTTGCTGAGCAAAAAACCTTCTAACGTGTTCAAATAGCAGAGCAGGACGATTGCTTTAAATGAATAATGAATTTCATCACCTCCTGTAATATGAACACATCTCATTTTAGTGCGGTGCTGTGCTTTGTCCATAACAGGCCAGAAGTCTAATTACGTAGCTGCAGCAGTGGGAGGACCACAGTAATCTCAAACGGTTTTCACCAACAGATGTGTCCAATCAATGGCCTGTCTTTGAAGGAGTTTAGAAAATGTCTTATTTCAAAGTATAAAAGCAAGCCTTGTTTCTGATTAGGGTCCTGAATAACTGCTGGCTTATGAACTGATCTAAAACCAATTGTGAATGTTAATGAACTGGACGGAGTAAGATGTGGGTGACAGATAATAACCCAGGCAGAGTCATTACGTCTTTGATGGAGACGCTGCAGGTAAGCAGTGTTAGGCGTAAGGGGGTATTATCTTACAAAACCAAGAAGTAGAGAGATGATACAGCAGTAAACGTAGGGACGAACGAGGCGCATGCAGTAAAGTAAGGCCTTTGCATTTGGAGTGTGAACTGGTCATGAACCACTTGGATGCACAAGCACAGGACTCCTTCAGTCATAGTAACAGAGGAGTTAAGGCCGGACAGAGATGCTTAATGGATTTGTGCCACAGCTCGCCTGCTGCTCACACAGAAGCCTGTCACGTAGCATGTACATGCATTTAGGCTTATTTACCCCGATCCTGCTGACCGGCTGACAAGCACGTCTCCCTGCTGGAGATGCAACGCCGTTGTCTGGCAACGCCTCGATCAAAGAGTTTTTGCAGAGTGGCCAGCGCGTTGCAAAGGGGCGACACAAAGAGAGGCCGCGCGCTGCCAAAGATACAGTAAAGCATCACAACAGCTGCATCCATTCATCGCAGGCCTCCCTTTAGTGTTCATAACCTCCACGTTAATTATTCATCATCATTTTGATTAAAGAGCGGAGGACAGAGTAGATGCATTCACTGCTCCTTATCCGCACGCTGAAGATAAATAGAGATACGGTGCAGAACATGTGACCTTTCAGTTTCTACGTTTGGGAAGCAGACTGAGATCAGTGGCACTGGCATGTGTCCGGTCTGACCTTTATTAATGAAGTTGAAATTCCACATATATTCTCACTGTATATTGGAAGTTTATATTGTGAAGCTTCCAGCTACTGGGAATTAAAATGCAGTCTTACTAAATAACTTAAGTCATTTTCCTGCTGCTTTCTGACAAACACTTCAAACACTCTAAACACACTGAAGAGCGCATTTGTTCAATCTCTGTTCTGTTTGATGAGTCACTTTAGCATCTTCATTCACCTGGAAGGTGGCAAACGAAAAAGCGAAAACCTCATCCGCTCAGCAAAGACTCAACGTGAAAAACCTCCACGTACGGCTGAAAAGCACCACTTGAGCGTTTCGCAGAGCACAGATTGGCATTTATTTGAAACATGAACACAGTACTGAGAAAAATACAAAAAAAAAGCACTTTGAAATCAAAACACATTTCAACATCCAACGAAAAAAAAAAGAGACCAGGGAACAGTCAAGCGCTCTTGAGTCTTCTTCTGCCTCTTGTCGTTTCTGATCTGCACTTGACCGTCGCACACAGCAAATCTTTAGCCATCAATCTGGAATTTCTCACACATAGTCTGCACTTTGGTGGTAGAGGGACTGGTGTGGAGACACTGAGGCTTTCACCTCCAAAGACAGCTGCGTGTGTTCTATACATTCTGTTGTTTAATTGACAGCAGGTCCAGTACATTGCTTATTAAAATACAGAGGCTATAAAAAATATTTTCACTAGTTCAGCATTTATGACCCCAATATTTGTATATATTCATAAATAATTCAATACATAGATAAATAGATATTCTGTGTGAGGATTATAAACTTTCATAAAAGCATTTTTTTAAGTAATACAGGAGTAACTACTGTATAAACGCTGAAATGCTGGAGGCTGCTGTCCAACCCTGACGTCCGGCAGTCTTGGTGAAAGGCCGAAGGGTTTGTGCGCCAGCGTCCCCCACGATGCTCGTCTCTAGCTCCGCTGGCACTCGTTCTTACTGCAGGTGGCCTGACGCTCAATCTGCCACGTGCCCTCCTCGTACGTGCAGTAGCAGATCGTACACTCGTCGATCTTCACCTCTCGGCCGGCCGGTATCACCGCCGTGTCCGCGTAGCAATTTGGCCCTGTGCGCGAGAAAGACAGGAAACGCAGTGCAAGATGAAAAACCCCCAAAACAAACTGACCTTACGTGTCTTTATTGTTGTTCCCATCATGTCACGCGGTCGAAGCTGCCTCTCAGAGCTCATAAACTGAAACTTGACTTCATCAGCTAGTCTTGAATTCTTCAAGTTCTCACTGTGCACAGACACAAAGCCCAGACAACTCATTTATATACTGATGCTGGAGTAATTTTACAGAAAATGTATTCCTGTGTTATTAAGGCTCCACTCGTCTGTAATATTTTTTGCTGCCCCTGGGATCAGCAAGGACGCTGTTCAATATGTAAAATACACTTTAAGCTCTGCGCGTTCAAAGTCACACTTCTTTGTGCTATTCCCAAGGCTTCCAGGTTTAAATTCTCTACATTCATTTATGTCGTTATTAGTCAGAACACAGGTCAGAAACAACATAGAACATCAGTTGATTTTTTCTCTGATAAGTGCAACGGAAAATCAGAATGAGAAAGAAAAAGTGCGTTGACCCTGACCCCGTGTATTGCAGACATTTTATTTCACATTCACTAAATGCTTGGGAACGTTTCCTTCATCTGCATCTAATTAACAGGGCCTGCACCGAGCCATTAAATCTTAAAATAGTCCACATGAAATTAAAACAATAGGCAAATAAAAGGCCAGGGATTGTACTGCTGCTTGGTCTGCTAGGATTTTGTAAAAGTAGGGCAGGACTTCAGTTATTGTTATGTTTTTCTATCTGACTTTTAGAAGCTATATTTGCGACGAACCCATATGGAGTAGCGCGCACCATCTTGTTTATTTAAGATCGTTTCGTGACATGTGTTTGAACTTGAATGCAGTCAGTCAAAAATGAAAAAGTGGATGAACGTGAGGGACCAAATGCACTGCCCTTCATTTCACTCCACTCAGTGGAAAATGGGCTCTCACATCTGGGCTTTCATTGATTGTATCCCAAAATAGTCTTCTGGTTATGGGAATATAAGAGAGCACAGAAAAAGACAACAGATACGCAAGCATCAAGACGTGTGCATACACGACACAGTGGTGTCAGTGGTCATCTTCAAATGAAGCTGATTAGATTTATCATAACAGATGTGACTTTTCGCCTCGGGTCCCTTTAAAGGTGGAATTTGTTATTTCTGACATTTCCCCCAAAATCTTGCCATGAATCATCAATTGGTTTTTCCGGCTACTTATGAAACTGGCTTCTCCACTGGCCGTTATTACTACGCTCTTCAGACCACTGAGCGAGGGGGCATTATCATTCACTCTCTTTTTTTTATCATTATTCAGACGGCTTCATTAAACCTTAGCTGGACACATAAGGCACATATATTTCCCTCCTCCTAAGACTGGCTACACCACCAGCAAGGCATAAATCCTGCTGATGCTCACTCCTTCACGTACATAACATCAAGGCTGAAATGCACAGAGTGGGAATTGTCCATAAAAATCAAATTAAGCACTGTTTTGCCGTGCTTTAATATAGTGATGAAGTGCAGCCCAAGGGACTCTGATTTTTTTTTTTTTTTTTTATTTTGGGGGAAATTGGTTCCCACTAATGGAAATTTGGATGTTAGGTAGTGGCTGTTAAAAACCGAGTCCTGCAGGTAG
This sequence comes from Macropodus opercularis, assembly GCA_030770545.1. Classification (NCBI taxonomy): domain Eukaryota; kingdom Metazoa; phylum Chordata; class Actinopteri; order Anabantiformes; family Osphronemidae; genus Macropodus; species Macropodus opercularis. Next base: position 12,743,497 of record CM061103.1, read on the forward strand.
CCCAGAGACATGCAAACATATTAACTGCCACTTGAGCCTGGCGTATTTTGGTGCTTCCGTCTACTCTGCCAGCATCGTGCGTGCAGAAATCTACATGCCGAGCTCGCAATACCAAACATAAACGTCCTCAGTGTATCACCCTACAGCTCCTTTTGTGCTGGGCGGGTTGCGAAGCGTTTTGTCTGGCGAACGTGCCTCTGTCCTCAACCAGTGGCTGGGAAAAAAAGTGTTCATAAATCATCCATTATCTCACAAGCTGCACGGCAAAATATAAACACTGAGGGAATTGCTTGCACGGCATCAGGTATAGCATAACAATGGCTATTTCCCTTAGACTAACAAGGTCTTGAGCCACTCTTGTATAATTAAGATGCAGATAAATGGGGAGTCTTTCAGCTGCAGCCACCGCGTTTCATTGGACGCCGGCACCCAGAAGGAGTGTGCTGGCACATCAATCATCGCGAACAGTTTGCCGAGGCCTGTCAAAACGTCAACCCTAACACATTTATAAGTCTTCAGATGAACACACACACACCCTATCTGAATAACAACTCATCCTGTGGCCCGGGCTGCTGTCGCTACTGATTCATCATCATTAGCAGCATTTAGAACACAACGTCTCAAATAAAAGACGCATATGTCAAGGATACGCGAGGAGAGAAAAATGTGCACGTCACGAAATAAATCAAAAGTACTTCCTCCTGGAGCTGGGATTAAACCGAGCTTGAGAGCTCGTCATTCACATTTGCACGACACTCATTCATGTTAATTAATGCACGAATTCGATGCCGCTGTGCTTACTCATCCTGTCACCCTATTATTGTGCCATTCATATCTAACCCACCTTTTTGTCATTACTTCATTAATATAATATAACCTTGTCTCTCAATCGCTCTCTGGGACAGAAAGAGCTTTTTAAAGGCATGTCAGGTTTTCACAGCGACACCCGGACGGACCGTGCGTGTGCGAGAACAGTTGGCCTCAGACTGTCGCCACAGAACGTTAGAAGCTGGCGTTGGGCAGCTCGTGAAAAAGACGGCCATTAGCACCTGCAGCGCCAGATAATGGACAGGCAAACTAAGAGACGTCCCGATCATCACACCCCTTACTGTAATTCTGAAATGTTAAAAACCTGCAGAGCCCCATTATAAGGTAATGGAAACGGAAGCAATGTGGAAATCACCCATCTTAATGCACTTCTTGAGTACAAGTGCATTATAAATGTGGGGGGAAAAAAATCATTCCTTGCTTTATAAAGAAAAGAAATGCTGCATCAAATGGATGAGAACCATTAAGTATGAGCAATGGTGACGGTGAGTTTAATGGAAGTGCCGCTTCAAGGGAGTGTTTGTTTGCACACACGTATGTTGGCTCCAGCCGCTGTGCCGACTAATCGTCTTTGTGGCTGAACCACTGAACTAAACACAAGTAGCACGACTGTCATAGCCGATGTCCTTCACAGGGATGCGTCCACAAACCCTCCCCAGTCAACACAGCAGGGTCCAGGTGAGACTTTACTGGAGGAGCTTCACTTAGTTGAGCCTCATGAACAGTATATTTAGGCTGTGACGTCAGTCTGGAACATTATTTTGTTCAGTTTTGTTCATTTCTCTCTCTCCCGGCTGTGGAAACGCGCATTTGGAAGTGACATTTACATCAACTTTTATTCAGGCTAAAAATGAGAAAATAACACCTAACAAGCTGAAAACCAACCAGCGACACAGAAATGCTCTAACAAAAGGCATGAGTAACAATTACCTTCATTAGCGCGACCTTTCTCTGCTGTTATCACAACTAAGACGTCCAGTGGTAGAAAATTGCCTTTAGATAACAAAATAACAGGATGTTATACAAAATTTAGCCAAAATAGAAAAAAACTTCCAAAAAAAAATTGCTTACATGGTGCAAAATGTCCTACTTTGCTTTTTGCAGCTAATATTAAAATGAAATCCATTTACACAATTAACAGACAGCACAAAGTGTATAAATCCCTGTCCTGATGTGACAGCTCTAATGAGAGTGATTAGCATGTGTGTACAGTTTGTTTGTTAATTTGTCAATTTACGTGCTGTAAAGTGTTTTTTTTTTTTTTTGTTCAACCTTGCAAAAATACAAGAGCAGAGCAAGATATGAACAGAGGCCCGGTGCATGGCTAGCGCGTCTGGCTAATGGGCTAATTACGTGCAGCCGTTATGTGTGCTTTCTTCCAAATGCAACAAGCCTTTACAGCTTCATGTTTAAGTGTGGTTGGAACAAAGCATCTGTTCATCTCTGGACCATTCACTGCATGCAAGATACTGTCCCATCAGCACCTCAGCATCGTTGTGCAGTGTGGAGCTCTTTTGGGGGTCGACCAGCTACAGCAACGCTGTGAATTCAGCGCCTTTACCTTTTGTTGCCTAGTATCTACATAGAGTATATGCTGTGTAAGAGCAGGGGGCTTGACAGGTTAGCAACAGTAACTAAGAGGTTCCGTGCATGGCAAACAGAAGGTTACAAAGGAGCGTTCATTTTTTTATTCATTGACTGAGACTGGCGATGTTTGCTGCACTATTTCTCATCGGTGTTGGCAGAATGAGATGAGATGGAGAGTGTGCATGTGTGTGTGTGTGCGTAAGTGAGAGAGAGAGAGAGAGAGTTTTTTATGTGTTCCATTAAAAAAAACCCCGCCATGTCTTAAAAGGGCGCCCATGAATCATGCCTCTCTTAATTTAAATGAGTCTCTATCCCTCTTGGCAACCAGGCTACCATGTCTCATGTTGGTCTATCTGAAGTGATTTTGACTCTGGTTCAGACTGTTTATCACACCCACCCACCCCACCCCCCAGATTAGTGTTGACCCTAATGTCTGAGTCTTTAAGAGCATCACTTGTTTCCTCATGCGTTGCCAAGGCGATACCCTGCAAGAGCAAAGGACAAGAGGGAGAGAGCCATGGCTGAGGTGTTGAGGAGCCGAGGAGAGAGGCTTCTCTTACGTCGCTTTTTTTTTACCTAAAAGCAGATGCTGCAGCTGAGTAAAAGCTTGGTTGAGGATTCATAACAAACACTGAAACGTCTTTTACACCTATGTTAAAGAAAGGAAAACAGATCACAGGCGTAAAAAAAAAAATACAGAAACAAGAAAACACCTTTCCCTCTGATTCTGATTGGACCGAGCGCAGTTTCTTTGCATCCAGAAGATTAAACTTTATGGTAGCAAATACATGATAGCCACAAACTTTAGGGGGTAAGAAAGCATTTAATTGCAATGTGTTTCACTATCTTTACATAATGAGTAAAAATGATGAGAACCTGCCTCCATTCACAGCTGTTCTTTGATATTCATGAACAACTGTCTGGGGTGGATGTTAGCGATACCTCTCACTTTCATCTTCCTCCCCTGGCGCTTCCCCAAGTGTCTCCTCGCATACAGGCTGAATAACACATCTGAGACAGGGTGCTCTGCCATAAGCATTGATTCCGCATGCCTAAAAAGGCCAAGATAATGTCGGCGCATAATTGAAGTTATCAAACATTGAAATACTTCATTGTGATTTATATTAATAGTGAGGAAAATGGTAAAGAGATGAAGGGCTGTTATCTGGGAAATGAAGGTAAGAGGCAGTGGAGATGATTGGTGAATACGAAACCAAGGCTCTTTAATTCTCTTCGCAGATTTGATGTTTTAATCTCTCACCTGAGTTCTTACATGTTTTTTCTTTTTTCTTTTCGCAATCACTGCACATCTGGATGAGAATTTTAGCGCGTTCTCATTAATGAGCCGAGCTTTGATGTGACACTTCGGATGCGTCGGAGTTCCTATGAGGTCTTCACATCTGCCTGAGTCTTAAACAACATCTGTAGACAAGACAAACAACGGAGCCAGGGGAGGAACTCTTTGACGACCTCCGCTAACCCTAGTTTACATCACCCGCGTTTCATCATGGAGCTACCGCAGCAGCAGCACTGTCTGGTGCTGAGGGCTGCGTGATCAACGATGGCAAGCTTGGAGCTGACAATCAATGATCTTCATCATTAAAATCACAGTGTCTGTAAAGCCTGGCAAAGAAGCGTCATGAATAAAATACAAAGTGAAATCCAATGTATAACGGTGTTGACATTGACACGAGCCGAAGGAGGATCAATGGTGTCATTAAGAGTGATGACTCATTTACTCCTGATTACTTCTGCTTAATATATCTTGCAATTATTTAATAAGGTTTCCCATATGCAGTTCATTTTTTAATACGTTGTTTATTATATATACATTGTGGCATCAAGCCTTGCGTGAAATTAACTGCAAATGCAAATGAAAGCATGTGACAATTAAGACTTCAAAGCGGCTTGTCTTTGATGGATTATTCCCTGACAGAAATCTCAGTTTCCCCCCCCACAGGTGGAAGGTGAGCGGCGGCAGCGCGGGGTGTCTGACACTCCCAAAAAACGTCTGGTGATTGGGGAGAATGTTTTCACCTCGTGTTAACACGGTGACAAGTCTGCCAGTCTTGTTCATCAAATCAGAGACACAAATATTCCCGCTCCAATAAAAGGCTGCTAAACACATACTGATCCAGCTCAGCTCTGCTTAATTAACAGTGTGAACTCCACTGTTCACAGTTATCCTGAATATGTGAAAACACCAGCAGGAGACATAGAATATTAAAAATGAAGTCCTAATGACTAGCACAGATATAAAAATCGTTTTATTTTTAACATGAAAATCTCACCTGCTGCGGCGGTAAAAACGCGGCTGCCTGATTGCTGCACCAGTGAGGCATAAACGCTGCCAAAGGCTATTCCTGCATCTTCATAAATATCACCGTGCTCCTCTAGATTACTCCAAAAGAGAGTAACACTGAACTGACAGAGGTTGCATGACAATGTAGAGGCAGACTTCTAATTATAGCTATGATGCCATACAGGTGTATAGAGTAAATAATATGAGCAGAGACACTCACAAAAGGGCACTTTAATGTTTACATCATCTCAGGGATTCATGGGAGAAAGATTATATAAGTAAAATACAAATTGTCACCATGAAAACAGCAAAGGCTAAGACATAAAAAGAAATAAATTGCATTAAATTGAAGTGAACCAACACTCTGCTCTTCAGTAAGAGGCATCTGTCATCAAGCCAAAGCTAAAAGCTAAAAATAACAGTGTTGTTAAACCTGAAGTCATCATTAGCAGTGGAAATTAATTCACCTTAAATATTTGGGATAATTTGGAATGAATACGCCAACTACGGTGGAAATTCCACAACAAATCTACGTTCATTTGCTCTGAGTTGTACCTTCCGACTGGTGACCGGTTTCGAGATACCTGATGAGCTGAACATTGTTTCTCAGACAGAGAGACTTAGACTGTTCCATTTAACACGACGCCGTGACTTGTGCGCTGAGGTTTATTAAGGGTAACATTCATTTGCATCTAAAATTTACTTTGAGGACTCTTACACCCTCTCTGAAAAGAACCTGCCTTCAAGCCTTCACGCTCCATGTTGTCTGTTTACAGCACGCTGGTGCCTACTCCTCATGATGAGCAGCAAGCTGAACTTAATGAGCGAAATGAGTGTAGTGTCCCATTCACCGTAGAATCTCCAAGGACTCCTACAAATAATAATTCAAGTATTTCCAGCTCGGACTGTGTCTGTGTTGGCTGTGCTCAGGTAACTTATCTTCTTAGACAGCGTGAGCTGTGTTTACTGAATGGTAATATGTGGTAATCCTATGCTAATGGGGACTGATGCTATCTTAAAACTGAGAATCCTCGCCGGCTGAATGAACCCGTGGATTTGGTGGCACGTTTGAATAGCGATGCATGCTGTCAGCGTCATCTGTGCATATACTGGACTGCATCTACTGTACATCCGTCTCCTTGACTGATGTGCCTCTGAACGCAACCCAGCAAATCCACAGGGCATTTCACAGGGGAAAATATGGAGCTTTGCCCAAAACTCTGCACAAAGCCCTGCTCAGCTTCATCAATATGTGCATATACAAAAAGTGGGTGAACAGCAAAAAAAATGGCAACAAAGGACCACCGTGTATTCCCCAAGCTTACTGCAAGCAAATATTAATAGAGGGTATAACGCTGCATGACTACTAATGTTTTCATCTTATTATCTCGGAGGGATGTGAGACAGGCTTTTAATTTGAGTGGGACAGCCCCTGATTGATAACTGGTTACAAAGAATCATTACATGCAAATGAGGGATTAATTATCCTAATATTCAGGTGTAATTATAACCGGTTAGATGGATGGCAGCTGAATAATTTAGCTTGTAAATATTTTGTTAATCCAGTCCTATGAAGTTGTCGCCTTCAATGTTTTTTTTTGTTTTTCTTTTTAAGTGAATTGTAAAAGCTTCAACTAAAAACAAAACGTTGCATCGTCATCTTATGGCTTCACAGTAAAGTGACAAAGCAGTTTTGGTGGTGCTGTTGTTTAGTAGGTGGCTAACACAGAGCGTGAATCTCCACTGTCAAAGTGATTGTTGCTTGCTCTTGTTTATAGTAGCCAACGCAGCGCGCCACTAACGTTCCAACTTAGAGATACATATCGCAAGTCATCATTCTTTTTGCTGAAGGAAGCAATGTTGCTGACATTGCCACGTTGCATTAGAGTCACAGCAAGAAAACAGGGGGACATAATCTAGGACATGCTGTCCAGAATCATCCGAAACAACTTCGGATAATCGACTCTGAGCTGCAGGATTCCTTCTCAGACAGGTCAAAGCTCTCAAACCAACAGGATCATAAACGCACAAACCCTAGCAGCAAAAAAAACCTCATATCTCTAGCAGACAGCAGCCACGGGTTTGGAGCATAAACAGCCTCCATCAAATAGGGCTGGTAATTATAACATTAAGATAAAAAAATGTTTTAAAAGCCAATGTTTTATACGTGTATGTGTGTGTAAAATATGCAACAGACTGATTTGACAGCAAATACTGCAGTGCAGCATGTCATGAGCTTTGCGTCAGCGAAATGGGTGTCATGCTACTTTGCCCCCTTAACTTCTTTTGAGGTGCTCTTGAGCAAAGGCCTTTAAACGCTGGTCCAGTGTTGCTGTTTCCTGGCAGGCTGCTTGTACTTTAGTAAAGTGCTCAGCGCAGAGCTGTTGAAGTAAACAGTCTCCACTCACCACCCTTGCAGATGGGACAGCACTGATCCGGCTCGTACTCCGGGTCCACACACTCTGTCTGTGGGCAGGCTGCCACCGAACACAGCACCTCGCCACTTGGCTCACATCGGCACTTCTCACATGGAGACACCTGGAAAGCGGCGGAGGAATAGTAATTAACACCTTCACACACAGGTACACACGCAGACAAACAGCAGCTCTTAATTAATTTCTTGCTATCTGTGTCACTGTTTTTTTGTTTGTTTGTTTGTCCCAGTGTCTGTGTTTGTCTGTCTTTACAGCCAGTACACACACACACACACACACACACACACACACACACACGCTCTAATCTATCTGGCTGGTTTAAGGCAGTGTGCATTCAGTGTCATCAAGTCACATCTATGGAGAAGTCCCATCCCTCTCAACGTTATTGCCAATGAATGCTTCATTTTAGGCAGAACTGAGTCGAGAATTGCACTTCACTATCCAATCAGAGTATATGGAAAAATCAATAAGACAAGGAAACAAAAGAAACATGCTTCCAATTTCCTTTGTGCGTGAACAGGGTTTGAAGTGACTTGGTTATCCAAGCAAAGGGTACAGCCTGGGACGGACGCTGTGCAGCTTGAAGTGCATTCAGCTCCTACGGTGCATTTCCTATGACAGGCTTAATTTTGCAGCTGCTCATAAAGAGCTGCACACCTTCAGTCTTAACCAGGGAGCAAAGGTTAATTCCACCAGCGCTGCTGCAGATTGCAGCGGCTTGCGCCTCCGCATGGCGCTCCGCTGTGAAAAATGGAGCTAGGCGGCTCTTAGTGCAATGCCCCAGAACTTTGCAATCAAGCATAAAAACCCGCCTGTTGCTTAGTTTCAGCGCATCCCCCACCACACACCACAAAGGCTGATGCATGCCACTCTGCAAAACCAGAGCTTTCTCTCAGCACAGCCTTGACGCGGAGCCGCCAGTGACGGGGGAATAAAATCGCATATTAGCCTTAACCTCCTGCCGAGACACTCGCCAACATAAAGTGAGGCATTAGTTGCTCATACAGTTGATACAGCCTCTCACACCAGTGCGGTGCAATCTTCAGTCAAGCCTTTCAAAGTGTGAGCAGATAAAACATTAAAGCTCTCTCTGGTGCATGTCGCCTGTATCTCTTCACGCAGTAAACACCCACATGCAGCAATGTGCTCTGCAGAGTTGTAACATTACTATAACTGTAACTCCATCGCGTGTATCAACAAGCCGAATATAGAAACCCTCTGCTGAAGCTGCTTTCTAAATCCTGCCCCTGGTAATATTCCAGCGTTGTGTAAGTAAAAGACAAGTGCTGACCTTTGCCATTATAAATCTGCCTGCCTGCTTGCCTGCATGCTGTGAGGCAAGGTAACTAGTTTCTGTGTAGTGCCTGGGATAAAGTCTTGTTAACGCCGAGTGTGTTGTCAGCACTTCTTTTAAGTTTTAGCGTGTCAAAAATGAATGAATGCGGATAATGGGCTCACCTTAAACTCTTCGAGGGAGGCGTAGATCTTGCCGCGAAACTCACAGTAGTTCTTTTTCTCCTTGCACTGGGGGCAGCACTGACTAGTGTCCACTTTAATGCAGCGGGGGTGGACCTTGGGACATTCCGGCTTGGAGCACAGAGGGCCCTCATCTGTGCAGAGGCAAGGGCATGTCGAAGGGCCCGGGGTGAACTGCTCCCCGATGGCAAACACAAAGCCGCTCTCATCCATGCAGCCTTTGCCCCTGTAGTCTGGGTAGGCGTACTCATCAATGGCGTCCAGGGAGAGAGTGACATCGCTAGTGGGGCCCTCGTCTATTTGGTTCATGCTGTCTTGTTCGCTCCAGAGCTCCGGAGACTTCCCGCCCTTAGATCCTCGTGCCTGGGAGTTGATGTTCGTCCTGGTGCGGCCCACAGCCGTCCTATTGGGGCCCAAAGCATTGATTTCCTCTGGTTGCTGCTTGGCACCGTATCCCGGCGGCTCCTCAATGGCCTGCTTTTCCTGATGTTTGTCTTCCTTGGCTTGGGTCAACACCCTTTCCAGACGTTCCCGGCTCACTGGTAAGGTCGCGATAGGATTACACTGAGCGCGGCTCATCAGGAACCCAAGAACAAAGAAAACTTCTGCTGTCATGGCAACGGAGTGCAGCATCTCTCCCCACCATCAGTGAGGTGGGAAAACACCTTGGCTCACATAACACGCTTCACATATCAGGTGTGAGCCAGTCCATCTGGAAAGAGAAAATGAAACTCGGGTTATGTGCTTAGTATTTTGCCACATTTTATCCCAGGTGCAGTTTTGCTCCCTGCCCAAGAAACGCGGACAACTCCAGAGCACCGCTCCACCGTGTCCGACAAACATCCCGCTGAGTGCGATGTGAGCCTGCAGGATCAGTGAATTGGATCATCAGGACAGGGAGTATTCATAAAGCCGTGTTAGAAAATCGATAGTATAACATTTCCTTGCATCAATTGATGCCAGCAGCGACAGAGTAAGAGGAAATGGCCAAAGAAGAACCTGAATCTACCGCTCTGAAGCTCCTGCTCCTCTCACGGAACAAAGAATCCAGATCAATGACAGCTTTTTTTTTTTTTAAATGAATCACAACCAACTGTACAAAAGGAGAAATTGATTCGATAATAGAACATAATTCCAGTAGCCATATCAATTTCAAAATAAAGTCTGCTCCTGCGTTTGCAAAGAGCTGAATGTGCAACGAAACTTTCTTTAAAATAACGTTGTTGTCGTTTGGTTTTGTTTTTTTAAATCAAAAGTGGAAGTGGATGACTTTCTGTGCAGATTTCAGCAATGTGACGAGACGCCACAGAGCTAAAGTCAGGTGAAATCTCACAGTCAACTGCAGATGTTGCAGAGGCTGCATATTTTTAAAAAAAGCTGCAGTCGATGTTTTTTTGTTTTTGCCTCTCGCTTAACTTGAAGTTTTGGGATTCAAACGTCTGCTACTGCTGCTGTACGTTGCTTTGCCGTGCTCCGTGGCCTACTTCCATTCGTTTCCCTCACACCCGACGCGGTGCCAGCGATGGGCTCCATCTAACAGGCTGCAGTCATAGTTTTGAAATGTGAGATTACTCTACATCGACTCCACATTTGACTGTAGCGTCCTGCCGGAGCTTGTTCGTTAATTAATTAATTAAAAAAAACAATTAATTTTCTACAGAGTGAGGAGGTGAAGACCAACTAAGCATATAAAACATATACAGAGTTGAGATCAAGTTGGGAAAAACAGACACACTGCAATTGTGTGTGACTCAATCAATAAAGCTAATGTCTTTCCATACGCGGTATTTAAAATCATTCTGCTATTCATGAATTCTGAGCCATTCTGAGGCAAAAAGGCTGAAATTGACTGCTGTCACCAGAGGTATTTTAGGAGTGTTTTAGCTGAATTGCTGTGTTTGAGGCAGAATGCTTGGAGCTGCTGTGGAACTGAGAGGAGGCAGAGCGAGGTGCATACCGATAACGCTGCAGCAGCTGAGAGGCTGCAGCCCAAGCCTCATTAGTAAAATGACCTCATTTGGCTTTTTTTTCAGACTCACCTCTCCACCTTAACAGCTGTTACTAGCTGTCGCCCACATAGAGCTACTGCTGTGCTCTCCATCAGACTTTGCTCAGGGTGGCCCCTTAGGCTGGATGTCAAATGGACACAAACTAGCTATGGCACCACAGGATCTTAAGAAATAAGGCGCTGTAGCTATATTTTTCCCACTGTGAGCAAAATCCAAAAAATAAAAACCAGAAAAACACGATGCCTAACCAACTGATTTCATTCCTGTGTGCAATACAACGCCACCGTTGACCAGAGAAAAAAAAAATCAGTGAACCCCTACAGCATGACATTACATACGTTACAATAAAACACGCTGAAGCTAATCTAGTAGCGTGTTTTTCACATGTTGAAAGCTACACGTTGAGCATAGTTACCTCCACCGGCGATTAAATATTTGAAGCTGTTAGTGTTGTTACTGACCGAAAGGCTGACGGGTGACAGGCAGATGCACAAAGAATGCACCAAGCTGGTCAACATAACTTTAATGTTAACGTTCATGCTGCACATTCAGCTGTGATCTGTTCAGGACTGTAATAAACACAAACAATCCTCCTCCCAGTATAACGCGATGCAGATGAACTCTCACTAGCTCATTGCACTGTTGCCTGACTGAGTAACATCCTGCTCATAACGCTCATTATAGCTCCACATTGTATGATGTTTCTATTAATATGTGGAAAATAGTCATCAACCAGTGGATTTTTTACTTCTGTTTGAGTAACTAGTACTTAACGGAGTTAAATCCTGATCGTACTTATAAATATACATGATGGTACAGAAGGTTATCTGTACTTAGAGGCAGACTATGCTACTGATGATGGTCTTTTCATAGTAAATAGTTGTTATAGACTAATGCCAAGCCATGAATATTTACCACTACATCCCGTAAAAACACCTTTGTGATTCTTTGTGTCTGCAAATGAAACAGCTTGCTGAACTGATTACATTTAAACGACATCTTAGCGTCTTTAATACAGATCATGTCTTTTCTAAATGTCTCTCTAATTAATTCTCAGCCACACGGCATAATGTGAGTCAAATGTCATGGGATTTTACGGCTGACTTTCAAAGCCGTGTTCGTTCCTTTTAAAAATGATTTATGCTGTTTAAACATTCGAAATAAAATTCATAATCATCACGTTTAATAACCCACCTGCTAACGCAGACTGAGCCATTTCAGTGTGTCTGTGGATAGTTTCTCTTACCGCTGCTCAGGTTCAAGTGACTACAAAGTTTATATTGTTGCCTGTACTGTACAGTAAGTCATTTGGTGAAAGGTCATGGATTTATCTTTGCCCTACAGACCTGCAGAGAATTCAGTTTCCCTGCTTCACTGCTCTATCTAGAACGGTTGCAAAGACTTTCTGGCAGAAAAGAGAAACACAACAATAAACTGACTTACTGCAACACTGTGTGACAGGATAACAAACGGACAAAATATGATTCAAGTCTATCAGCACCTATTGTTTAACACACTGAAGACAGACGGTTCTGTCAGGGCTCGCGGGATCAGAAGCTCATGTGGCATCTCTAAAGCACAGCTGCAGTAAAAAGGATTCTACGTTCAAACTCTAAGCGGTGGACTGTACAGGTGTGACCTGAAATGACCCCCCGATCGCTTAAGCCTGAAACAAACTTCTGATTGCATCCGTCAGTCTGCTTCATACTGAAGTTTACGTAAGCCGGTATCACTGAGTTCACTCACACTTCACGCACATTCCAACACCCACTTTACTGCAAAAACATCACCTCTGTGCGTGGAAAACTACTAACACTCTAATTAACACTTGCTCCAAATAATTATAAAAAAAAAGGCAAATATTACTGCTGGAAAATGTACTATGCTTTCTCCAGGAACCTTTAAACTGCATATCGGTTCAACTACTGACAGGACTCTGCATGGTTCCAATTACCAGAAGTGATAGAAAAAAATCCCACCGAAAGTAGCCAATTAAAAAAGAAATATAATGATACAAATTATTTTAAAAAACGCGTTACTGCACATTTAACAATGCAACAGTTTTAGCGGTTTCAATAACACTGTACTGGATCAACCATAACAACCACAAAAATCTGCTGTGATAAAATATTCACATTAATAACAAGGTCACAACTTTGCTTCATTGTTACGCTAAATTGCTGCTTTATTGATTTTTAATTTTTTTTTATGTTGTTAATAACAAAAATAATGCAAACATAAACCTGACAAGGCACAACTCAGTTTCCATACACACACTGCTGGAGTAAGATAGTACATAGCACAGTAGCATTGGGGTTGTATTAGAGTGTACAGTAAGTGAAGGGAGATTTTCTATTTCCTCCACTGCTGAGAGAGGCAGTGGGGATAGGAAAGCTATCAGTTCGACCCAAAGAACTGACGGGTCGAACAGCAGGGGGACCCCTGCTGGAAACCCAACAGCAGAGAAAACACGCTCTCCACAACACTTACACATCACGGGAACAGCATCACATCGGCCCATCTTCAGGGAGGGATCCACGGCGGAAATACACCCATTAACAGCACAGGAATCTACAAAGACGAATTTTTAACCACCTTAATATTTAAACATTTATTCATTTATTATTAAGTTTAATAACGATTCGAGTGAATAATAAATAGTTTAATTTAACCTGATTATCTGTTTTCACTCCAGCAAATGGGGCACTGCTCCAGCTGGAGGTCCAACAGCTCCAGAGATTTTATTCTCTATAAATGATGTTTACAAAAACTATCCTGCAGCGTGTTTCATGAGGAGTTAAATCCCTGAACAAACACTAAGTAACGACTCTATGTAACATCTTGTACATTTCTTCATCTGTGAATGGCTTTCAACGCTATTTATTTAGTTCCCAGGTAAACAGTTTTCTGCAAGCAGAGCCTAAATACTACTTATTAAAGACAACAAAGCAGTTGCCTAATTGTGCTCAGGGTAAAGTCAACAGCAGATAAACGAGTATTGCCGGGCAGCGTCTCAATGCTGGCAGCTTTCTATGACCACAGCTGTAGCACTGCTGTATGTAAAACCTGCAGCTGCACGTTATCTGTATTCTTTCATGATTCTCTGGGTTTTTACCCAGTGCCAAAACAGTTAACGTAAAAACCCGACAACATCGATAAAAATCCCCCAAAATCAACAGCTTTAGATCCCATTCGTGGATCCACAGAGGTCAGATGAAAATAGGACCTTACAGAAATGAAAGCGTTGTCTTCTTCCCTCAGTGTGACATGTTGTGGCTCCACAGCTTAATTCTCTGCACACAGTTAACTGATATCCCCACACAGGCGGCAGAAATTAAAATGTAAATGGCGCATTTTGAAATAATAACGTTATATTTTGTTATTCTGCTCCCATTTCTACATTGCACTTTTTATTTCAGCCTGCACTATTACTTTGGAGGACTGATGATGTTTCCACTTTGCGCTGACATTTAAACGTTGCTGTGGCTTTCTGCACAGGACTGAATGAAACTCAACATCGGCAGCCTCACAGTGTTTGGCAGCGGGAGCAGGTTCAGTCATTATGGTCAGTGTAGATATAAATCCCTCGCTCCGTCGAAGGCCAAAGTTCTGTTTACATCTCATGCAACTCAACGCTGGTTTGACCACTGAGGTGCAGAAACAATGATTAATCAAGCAGGGATTGGACCTGGCTGCTGGTTCACAGTTCAATGATGCTCACCGTCACATTGATTTGTGACTCATAAATTATTGTCGTTTTCATTTCACAGTGGAGTGAATAAGGCCCGTAAGTCTTGACACAACAACCTGAGCTCAGAGTTAAATTTCAACTCTGCCACGACTAATAAAATACTGTGATTCATATAGATTAAACTGGCGAGGCTTCAATAACATAAAACATGGCAGTCAAGCTGCGTTAGGGTTCACCTGTCTCTTACTCTTTTCTTTGATGTTACTTACAAGGGTTTCTCCTATGGAGGTTTACAGATGTTTGCTATAAATAGGTCTTGAGGAAGTGCTCTGATCTCCAGGAATTCGCTACATCGATGATGTAAGTGAAGTGAATGTTTTTGTTCGTTTGACTATTTCTAATTACCTTTTGGTTTGACAGGGACACAAATCAGGTTTTAATTTAAACCTGATGGTGGCACCGTAGCGAAAGTGACACAGCCGCAGTCGATGCATCCTTCTGATTTTGGCGTTGTGTCACTCTCACGCTGCCAAAATAAGCATTTGCATTGTCTTGGAGAATAAACTCCCGCAATGTCCCTCTGCAAAACCAAACTGGATGTCATTGAGAGGAAATCCACCTCCTCAGGGCTAGAATTAATTCAGACAGACAATATGCCCTCGCTGCTGTGTGCACTTCATTTATTGCCCATTACTGATCCTCCTGCTCACAGTGTTCCAACATCCCAACATGCTATCGACAGCACACGGAGAATGCAACAATTTACTTTGAGCTCGACTTCAATTTATGACAAAGCAGATCATGGGGGGGTGAGACATGAAATGCTTAGACAGCGGTGGCTAGTGGGCTTGGATCTGACAGTGCTGAGAAAGTATTGAATTAATGACGCCACATTTAAAACCTCATCTTTATACAGATAAACAGTGTGAAATGGTGAAATCCAATTAGAGCGTTAAGCGACACTAAGGCAGGATCCAAGAGTATTAAGCCATCTGCCAGTGAGTAAAGATTGCTGCAGGGCTGTCTAATTGAATTTTATCCTCTGAGTGTAAATCTTACGAGTGACCCAAATCAAAAGAAAGTTTGCCTAAACATGCACCGAAAAACCAACGGCCCTTGCAAAGCTGTCATGTAATCTTAAGATTATGTGCAGGGGAACAAGGTGAGAATTCGCTCTTACACACAAAGCGAAGCCAGAAAAGTCTGAAGCAGAGGGAGAGAGAGAGTAACTCAGCGTGTGGTTTGATCTTACAGAGAACACAAGAAAAGATGAGGAGGAGGACGACGAGCACAGACGTTTCGATTCTGTTGTCTGTCACACCCATGGGTGGAGTGACATTTAAATTTAAATGGGAAATCACAAATAATCACATCATCCCAAAACACAGAAGATATAATGATATATAATATTGAATATTTCTCACTAAACAACCACCTATGCTGGACACCAACGTATCCTCAGAGTCTCTGCCGCTTGCTGTGCTGTTGGAGGCTGTGATCACTGGGTGTTGCATCTGGAAGTGAGACGGGGAGACGGTGCAGAATCCCTCTGTTACTTCTTCAAACCCCCTTCTCTCCAATTTACATCAAAATGCCAGCACAGCTTACTTACACTTGCACGAAGCCTCTACAGGTGCAGCAGCCTTTTAGAAGCAGGTTGCGACCATCTGCGTTAGTTTCACTGGCAACCTCATTTGCATAGACTGTGGCTTTTGCAGTTTAATTCACAGGCGAGGTCGCGTCACTGTACAGCTTCGCGAAATGCACGCAACGGCCAGTTTGAACGTCCATCCCCAAAGTTGAACCCGAAGCCAGCATTCGAGCAATTTAGACTAACATGCACGAATAAGAAGCCGCATCCCCGCGCAGACACACGGACGCAGCACAATTCACCTGTGGTCCTCGGAGTCTGTCTGTATCCGACTGTGCGCCGGGTTGAAACGCAGCCTTCGGAGCGTCGGACAGCAACAAATGATCTGTAGTGAGGAGATGGGAAGTGACGCTCGTTAAGCCAGTCAAATGCACAGTTTCCCCGGAGGATGATCGCAGGTCATCAGCGTGTCGCGCTCAACTTCCATCGGCACAGTGAGTGAGAGTGCGCCGCGCCGCCACTGATGTCCCCGCTCTGTGCTGGCACTTTGTTTCTCACGGTGACAACAAGAAAGAAGAAAAAAAAAATGAAATAAATAATTTAATAAATTGGTTGAATGCAGACGCGCTCCGACGTCGTCTTCGGCCGCGCGGCCGCTAGATGGCGCAGTTTAAAAACGATCGAGGACGAGCAGGCAATTAATGAGCCGAATGATGTTGAACAGGTAGGTTCACAAGGTTACGCACTGCTGTGATTAACCACTTTCCTTAATTGTCCTGAATTAGGTTGGTATTTAAGTGGCATCGCCTTGGTTCTAATATGTGGACACAAATGGAGATAAGTGTAGAGTAAATAACCAAGGATCATACACGACCTTTAGACAAATGCTCCAATCCTTAAAAGGGGCGATGCTGAGAAATGCTTATTATATTATATATATACTACTACAGAGCTCCACCTAAACACACTACAACCTCAGTAATAATGTGAATATTAGGACGTAAATGATGGCGTCGCCTTGCCTGCACAGTGGTTGTGTTGGCCTCTGCACCAAACGTTGGGCATTTTATGCAGTTGAAGTGCTACATTTACATCTCCCATTGCCGCTAGAATGTAAACTCCCATCAGGTTTTTAAGAACCCCAAAGAAAAACAAGCAAGCGACACTGAAAACATGACCTCGGTGTCCTCGTTTTCCAGGCCTGCGTGCACACAAACAACCTACAGCATGACTGATTAAAAACATGAAGTGCTATCAAGGAAATGCATAAATACTGTGAGAGCATATTACGAATGCATTAGATGAGATAAACAATGCGAGCTGCAGCTAAACAACTCAGACATGTGTTCATCAGCACAACGTTTTTTCAGCACATCAAGAAAGACAAGTAACCATTTACTAAGTATTACTGGCTTCCACAGACATAAACCTGAGGAACACTATACTAGTATCTTTATAGAAAGCATCATTACTTTAGAACCAGTCCACAGATGAAAACTACGAAACAAACACACATAAGTAAATGAGTCCCTAGAAAAATATTTGTTGAGGGTTGCAGTGATTTTTCATCAGAGGTTGAGTGACAGCCCTGCGCGCCAATTTGCCACGAACGTTCAAGCGCTTCCACACCTACACATGTTTATTTATTTACTTATTTACCTCCAAATTGCTTTTTTCCAAAACTGCGCGACTGGCAGCAAGCTCCAAAAATGGGCCCCTCACCCCTGACTGTGTCAGGTTGAGAAAGGAAATCATTAATATAGCATTAGAAGCTGGCTGCGAACTCATAACTGCCCTGGGCACACATCAGCATACATGCAGCAATGTTCTGTGCTGCTACACCTTCCCCGAGGTTGAAATGTCATCCTTCACTGTCATTACATGTCTGCCCCCATTAACTATTGATTATCTCCACTTCAGCATTTTGAGCCGCGCTGTGGAAACGGCCCTCACGGCTCGCTACCCATGCAGCAGAAGTGCACGCCTCCTGGATTTCCACCGAAAAGTGGGAAGTCAGAATCGCAGAGGGGAGCAAGAGCTGGGACGGCAAGGAGACCGAAGAACAAGGTGGCACCCTACCTGCCCATTAGCAGCATGCTTGAGCAGACAAGTGCAGGTTAAGGTGTTCTTTCCCAGGGCCCGTGAGAATTTTACCGCAGCGTGTGCTGAATATTTACTGCGAGGTTGGCCCAGGTTTGCTTCTGTGTTTTAGACGAGTGCAGGAGGAAAAGTTTAGAAAGCAGAGGCTTTATACGCTCTTCCATCAACAAACTGTGTGTATAACACCACGAGCCTGCGGAGAGAGCTTTGTGTTTACCTGCACGTACCTGTAGCTAGAAGTCTGTGCGCTGCATACTTCTAATGGCCGCTGTTACTGCTCTGTTTAGTGTTTTACAGGAGACTGTGGAGGCACATTTGTGTCAGCGTTTGGTTTTAGAGTTCACATCAGACGTATGTGTCTTCGATTCTTTTATAGCTTTGTCTATATCTCAACAAAGTTCATCAACAGAATTCGCACATATGACAAATGCCACATTTTATTAGTAAAGGCGATCAATTGTTTATCCACTGTCATACAAACAGTTTCTTATTATTCCTTCAAACCTTTTTTTTTTAACAAAATGTTCACTGGTGCTCTCCAGATGCTCATGATTTGTGTACAATTAAAGCTTAAAGCTACTTAAGAGTAAGCAATGCACAAATCCTGAGAGCATCAGAGTAAACAATAATAAAAAATGTGAAAAATGTTCTATACCAGCGCAATTAGAATAAAACAATCAATCTGCATTCATAAAAAGTTCCATTTATTTCAAAGTCATTTCCACAACAAAAATAACAACCCTGCATTGTTTGGGGGTAGACCCACGCCAGAAACACATGAATAATACATTTATGACAGTAATTGCCCGATCCATTGTAGGGCGTTCAAATTCAAAACACTCCACTCATTTAGGTTGGAGAATAAACAAGCTATGTTACATACGGGAACAATAAGTGTGTTAGTTAGGCCGGTCCTGCTCTACACAGGATTACTGTGAAGGGAAATCCACCAGAATCCAATGTGGCCTTAGGATAATCCCATCAGAACTGCAACAGTGCAACGCTACTACAGAAGACCCAAGCCTGTTAGCACTGATGAGAGCCTACAGTGAAGGACAAGGGGGAAATATGACAGAAGAGTGAATCAATCCCTGTTGAAACTTAATACACTGATTTCTATTGTACAGGTACAAACATTTTAACAGTCTGCTGCCAACAAAGCACCACATCTTATCTTACTAATTTGTTTTTTTCTAACAAAAACAGATCCTTAACTAGTTACACGGGTAGAAAACTAAGTAAAATTTGCATAATGGAAAATAAAGTAAATTGTTATATAAAGCTCTGTAACGTGTCTCCATTCAAAATAATATCCTTTTCAAGGATATTAATACGAGCCTGAGTTGCCGACATTAATTGTTATGCATGTGAATAAGATAATACTGAGTTAATATGCACCTTTGCTGCATGTTTTAATTAGTGAGGTTTTAGTTAGGTTTGATGTTATCGATTCTTTTATTTATGGTAAACAAGTGCTACTCTATAAAACTTACACAACGTGGCGTAAGCTGTTTTAAGCAGAGATGCTTAATATGAGATGATTTGTCGTCTTGGTAAAACGTCTTACCGGTCAGCTACACTGACTAGAAGACATCAATAAGGAGCGAACTTCTGCCGCTCCGACTTTTTGACGCCAGAGGTTGTCATTTTTGCAGCGTAAGGGGATAAACCCTGTGTTAGGCTGGAAGCAGCGGCTGGGTGAACAGCCAGGACAGGTAGAGTTTTCATGCCAAGCAGGCTGGAAATGGGGACGGCATAGTGCGGGCTTTGGATGGTTGGTAAGGTGGAGGGAGAGTGAACGTTAATGGTGGCTGGAGCTTGGGAGGCGGCCGCCAGGACAGCCATAGAGGTAGCAGCAGTAGAGGCGGTGGGAGCGGACTGAGAGAAGCTCATGTTCAGGTCAACTGGGGTTGCAGAAGAAGCAGCCTGCATGGTGTACTTAGCCATCTCTAAACTGCAGGGGGGGAGGGGGGCGTGAAATGGTGAGGGGTTATGGGAAGAGAGTGGAAAATAAAAAGAGAAGGGAGGTGAGACAAAAGGAGAAAACATAAGAATCAGAAGTACTGTCCTAAAAAGCAGAGATCATAAGGATTTTAATGCAGTCAAGAGAATGAAGCAGTGAGATGGAACGAATCCAGCATCACCCTGCGCACAATAACCCTACCCCGAAACAAGAGCGCGCTACTTTGACTTCCTTATGCGTAATGTCTTACCTAGCATTGATGAGGTACTGGGCCACGCCGATGCTGGCCGGCGAGCCTGTAATCGTGACTTGGCGCATGGCTGACCCATCAGTGGCGCTGGCGATTTTGATGTGAGCTCCGGAGACCTGTCGAATCTCATTGATCTTGCTGCCTTGTCTTCCAATTATGCAGCCAATAAACTAGGAGAGGCGAGAATAGAAATATGTAAATAAGCAAACAGCCCGTGTTTCCTTGTTATTCTGGAATTAGAGTTCAAAAGGAGAAAGCTAAGAATTGTGTCTGCGGAAATGCAAACATTTAACCAGGTTATTTTAGCAGCCGAAACATCTCAGAGACGCACTGTTCAAACATTACATTGTATACAAGATTTTGACGTATAAAATCGATATATAAAATGACTATATATTATAAAATAAGAGTCTTGCAGTACATATACAGTTTGGGTGTTCACCTTTTTGCCCAAGTGCTGGATAGGGATAAACACCATTTGCATGCACATCATCGCTATCAGTAGCTTAACAAGGAGACCTCCAGCCAGTCTAGTGTCACTCAAACACAATAAACATTGTTATCAACGGCGAGGCTACTGTATCTCTGCCTGGAGGTTAAGATGCCTGAATTCACCTACAAACTGCCTTTCACTTACTAAGATCGCTAATTATTTAACGAGGTATTTCCCTAATGCAACTCATTGTAGGTGGAAGCTTAATATTGATGCTGGTAGGTGGAATTTGTTGCATTTGGACAGAAGGAGGGATGTCGAATTTTACATGTATGGCAGAGGTAATGACTTTCTATCCGACTTTCTGTCCCGTGTGGTTGGTCTGCTGCTAATCGTCTACTTTGTGAAGTTAGAAACAACGATTGTCCTGTTTTAGTCACACAAACTGCTGCACAACAAGTAGACAGCGCTGCAATAATTCTGAGCAATCGTTTAGGTTCATGCTAAAAAGAAAAAAAAAAAAACAGGAACGGCTCAGCGCAAGGAGCTGGCTTCAGAATTTTGATCATTATAGCTGCCTTCTAGAAAATGTTAATGATGACTGCAGCATGAGGATGATCAGTGTGAGTTTTAGTGCTGGAGGAACACAAACAATGTGGCACTTACATCATTAGGTATTGCCAGCTCTTGTGAACTTGTGGGGGCAGATGCATCCAATCCTGCAAAGTAGGACAAGGAACGCTAACAACAGTTTGGCACTAATGGCTTCCACTTTCATGGCATAACAAGTTGGCCTAGTTTGTCTACCCTATCACTGTTACACTGCTAAATTGGGAGCATGACAACTGCATATAGCAAGCAGATCTTTCTACATACACACAAATATATATATATATATATATATGTACATATTCAGCACACAGTCTACGCACTTTTTAATTGCTACAGTAACTGAAGCTACTTTTTATTAAATGTGTGTATATTTAATAAGTTGAATCACACCAGGCCTAAAAATATAAATATAAATGTGTATAATAAAATGCTGTAATGTTTTGTCATTAGTTAGTTGTGGCAGAGTTTATGAGTACATGGAGTGGTTGAGGTCAGGGATGGTCTGGCCAAGACGATGTTAGATTTGGAGGAGAAATGCTGCAGAGGTGAAGGATGGGATTGAGAGATTAGGATTTGATTGTCGGAGAGGGAAATTGGGCGAATGGGGCTGAATTTAGGGGAGGATGTGACAATTTGTGAGAAATGGTCAAATATTTACTAAACTGTAAATATTTTCAGACATCTTTCACATTTCCCTCTCACAGAACTCTGCTTCTCGTTTGTATTTCATTCTGTCTGCTGCCATCTGTCACATACTCTTTTGAATTATGAATATTTCAGTGTTGATTTTAAAAGCAGCTTGGTGGCATAACCTTAAAACGTCTGGGTTTTCCTCCGTATTTTCAGGTACAAATGCCAATGCAAAACATAGCAGCTCATCTTATCTTGTTTGTTTTATGTACATTCCCGTAAAGCCTCCTTCTACAAGCAACGTGAAAACTGAGGGAATGGAGACATTCCGTGGAAGAAACTTTATTCCTCTCTGGAGTGACAGGAGTGTTTTGATGGTGTGATTTGAAGAGGAGTGAAGACAGAGGGATAGATGGACTTCCCCCGGGGAGCCGTGGGTACGTACCAGGGAAGGTAGGGTTGCTCTGCCCAAGGGAAGGGAGGGGAATATGCTGCATAGCCAACTGGTGAAGCTTGGTCAACTGCAGGGTAGGAAGGAAGTTAGAGCTAACCAATCAAAGTGGATTATTTCAGAGGATCTGACGGCTACAATACAGAGCCAATCTGAAGTTCACAAACATCACAGATCGTGTCAGTGTGAAGAGATTCATTTCCTTCAGAAAGCATGCTGGCTTCTCATGGCAGTCATCTGAAAACACAGTCACATGTCTGGCTACAAGGATATGAGTGATCATGAACTCTTAAGAGCATCGCTGTCATTTCAATCAGTGCATGCCGCTACTGTCTGTTAGTGTTAGTAATGTAAACAGATCAGGGTTACTTTACAGAGTAGGGTACACAGAGGGTGTGGTGGTGGCTTGGAAGGAGTGGAAAGGAGCAGGTCATTAGGACGGATGTCAGCCACTCCAATGACAATACTTACATCTTGATGTGCAAAGGCATACTGCCCCGGAATAGCAAACGCCTGGAAGAGAAAACAGTCCACGTGGTTATGTGACCGGGAGACGCAGACAAGCTCTGACATGTGAGCTGAAATGTGAAAGACTATCAAGAAACAACTCCAATCCCCAAATTCCACTGTTGTCTTTTTATTTTTCAGAGCACGGATCTGATGCCGTCTCATTTCAGTGTCATCAGCTGTTTTCCCCCTTATTTGACCATGGCCAGAAATCCAGTAACATAAACAGCTGTCTGATGGGTCAGAGCAGACTGTGCCAAACACGGGCTGGAGGTTAGGCCAGTCACAGAGAACATGAGCTCCAGGCACAGTTTCCCCTCCGCAGGGAGATTATTAATGTAAATGGGCGTTATTCACATCTCTGACACATAACATCTGAACTGAATACTTGGTACAATGATCATTACCTCATGTTTCTGAATAAACAAAATTAAAATGTGAAGCTCATATTGCTGTATAATTAAACAGATTTGTCCCTCTAGTGGTCAAAAGTAATTGTCTGCGTGTGTCTCTGAGGAACAGATGCCTCTGTTCAGCTCTCGTGTTTACAAGGGGCTCAAAATGCACAACTACGTGAAACCTACAGTACATGACTACTTACTTGTGCTGGGTGCTGCGGTGCTAATACTGCATGGGATCCGGCAGGTAGGGCCTTTGGGCGATAGGGAATAGTTGCTCCTTTGGGTGGAGACTAGAGACACAGTCATGCAAACAGAAAAAGGTAGAAAGATTCATCCTCTGCTGTGGCTAAGAAAAGAATCCTCAGCGGCACGGAAGCATTTTATATCTCTTTTATATTACTTACAAAATACAATCTTTGGTTGAGCAAGTTACCAGTTATCAGACTTTGGCCGAGGGAAATCTGTAGCACTGCGAAACAACCCAATCAACAGAGTGTCCGCAACATATGTTCGTGTTCCTGACAGTGCAGTGAGGTTCTGTGGGAGCTGAACTTTAATTTAAACTCATTAGCAAAGCCCATTTTACGTACATACTATACATCAGAGATTTCCACCCCGGGGCACATCTGCAGTTACAGCGGGGATGTGAAAAGCTAAAAGCTAAATAATTCAACCGAACCCCAGGAGCTCAGCTAAAAATAGAAATTAGAATATGATCCTTAAAAGTGTGTTATGATCAATAGGCCGGCTGGGATGGCTAACTGCTAACATCCAAATGTTTAGTCACTTCGTTAGCTCAATAATTTCATGTTCTGCAGTTTGAGGGAAGTAGTTTGTAAGTGACCAAAGAAATACTTAACATAAGTCAAAATATATGTAACATGAGAGGGATGAGGCAATACTGTAAAGGTTCAAATTATGTTATATACTATAATATAATCAATCAATCAATCAATCAAAGGTGATCTGATCACAAATAAATCATTATTATATATTATAGCCTGACTATAAAGCTTCCTCACTCAGTGAAAATAATCTGCTGAATAGCTTCGACTGCACCACATCTTAAACAAACCTGACACAGGCCTGCTGGACACCTAGATAGAGCTGCCGAATGCGAAGATCATCTGCTGCCTGACAGTGCTTACCTCCAGCATGACGGAGCAGATGTGTCTCACACACTGAGTGATGGCCTGTGGAGTGCCGGAGATTGTGACAGCCCTCTCTGTGGAGTCCGGCAGCATGTCTCCTGCCACCTGAACCTGGGCGCCTGTGGTCTTAACAGCAGCAGACAGAGGAAGAAACAAAGCCTATTTATTGCTGGAAAGCGCACGCCATCGCCCCCAAATTGAAATGCTGTTTCGAGCACCCGCAAATTGCCCCGAACACATTTTGACATGCAGGGAGCAGCTGCAATCCAAATAGCAATGTGCGCTCCAATATTTGAAGAGGCGTACACAAATATTGTCCATTCAGAATGAGTCTTCAGGCCTCTGCCGATCTTTACCGGCATAATCAGTGGGGTTTTCATGAGCAGCAACCAAAGAAATACACACATTTTAAAGCAAGAGACAAACAAGAAAAGTTTGACGGGAGTGTTTGATACTCGAGGTGTCGGAGCAACGGGGAGGAGGTTTTCTGTCCCCGTTTGGGTGCAGAAAAACAACTTCTTGCTTGGAAATAAAAAAAAAGGAAACTACCTCTCTGATCTCTTTGATCTTTGAGCCTCCTTTGCCAATCAATGAGCCACACTGGCTCCCTGGGAAAACCAGGCGAAGAGTCACAGGTGGTTTGCTTGTCACGTTGCTGTTTGCCATTGCTGCTGTAATATCCTGAGGGACGATTCAAAATATATTGTGTTTTTCAGCCTAGACTGTAAGAACATCTTTTTTTGCATGACTGAGGAAAAAGAAGCATTCAGTGTCCTTCAGATTTCAAAGAGTAAATTCGTATGTATTTGTTTGTTGCATAACTGCTCTGTTGTACCTCCTCAAACTTCTGTGCGATCATGGAGAAAGCTCGGAAGATGCTCTCCGTTGGTCCTGTGATGGTTACTATCCTCTCAGGAGACGACCCCTCTGATATGTTGATTCGGGCGCCGCTCTGGAAACGCAAACTCCCAATGAATTCACCTCAGATCAGTTGTAATTAATCGGACACGACACATCAGATTAGACAGGTTTCCACATCATAAGAGTCTAAATGAATTCTCACCTCCTCCCTCATTTTCTTCACCGTTTCTCCTTTCTGGAATCGTGTAGGAGAACATAAAACAGTCTTGATTAGATTCATAAGAAAAGAGAACAGGACAATCAAAAGGAAAACAGCATGAATCAGTAACTGCTGATTGATTGTTAAATAAACATACCTTTCCAATTATGCTGCCAACTTCCTGGGAATGAAAAAATAACGACTGTGAGTTATTTTCTTCGGAGCGTTTTCTGCTTTTACGGCAGGATGTAATCATTCTAACAGCAACGGCACGCCATTAACACAATAATAAAAAAAAACAGTCACACAAGTGTGTTACCTTTCCGTGCATCAGCAGTCTCAGAGTGAGTGTAACATTCAGGTTCCCATCTGAGGCCATTTCTTCCTTGTCAGACATTCTCTGTGTTTCCGAGCTTTAAAATAAACCCTCTGCAAGCACAAAGACATTGTCAGACAGCAAATAAGCAGCACTGCAATAATGCCGGAAATATTCTTTAACGTGGGTGTATTTTAATGAATGGATGGGTTTTGTAATCAATATGATATACAGTAATTGAAGCAAACTGCCAGGTGTGTTCATGTTTTGTAAAGATCGTCATTGTTATTCTAACCGGTTATTTGTCCATTGATTACAGTCAAACCGCAGAAAATAGAAGAGACATCATTTCCTGTGCTCAACATGATTTTTCTGGGACTGAGCAAGTGTAAAATGATCTAAGCCGCAGCATCATTGTTAATTCGGTCAGCAGCAGAGATAAAATTGAACTCTATCCGAAAATGTTATGGATTATTACCTTAACTATGGAGAATGTAAAGTAATTGGAAAACGCTCTAAAGTTGGAACACAGACTTTTACGCTGTCAGATTCCCTTTTTTAGAATTTATCAGGGGACTGACGTTCTCTGAAGAGCTGTGGACCATTGTTGTTCGTCTTCTGATCGAGAGCGTGGGAAGATAAGCCTATCGCTAGGTGCAATCTTCACACGGGCCTGTGTCTTTAGTTCCAGCTAAATACAAGTTGTGTGACTCCCTCGGTTAAGATAAGATACAAAGGAAACCACTTGCGCTGTGGAGCACTGAGGATCAAGTGATGTGTGTGTGACTGTCTCTTAATATCGCTCTGACGCCACACAATGCCGGCACTGTTGTGGCCCCATATCCAATTTGGTGTATTTGCAGAACAAATAAAGAATGTCTTGAAGCAGTGTAGGCACTTTATTGCACCAACAGACAGAGTGGAGATTTGAGCCTATAAAAAAACCAAGGTCACCTTGTTTATTAGATCATCAGGGTTCTCAGAAGTACTTCTAGCCCTTTATTTAAAAAATACACCATTTGTTGAAGTATGATGTCTACAAATAGTCGTCTCAGATAACGTAACTAATGAAACACAGAATGCAAAACGTTTCTATAAGACTCTTCACCTAAAAGCTGTGGGCTTAACGCAGCATGTAGATGTACTTGCTGTGGCAGGCTGCCACAGGCTCAAAGGGGATGAGGGAACATGTCGCCGCACTACTGGTGAACTTGCATGAGACGCTTCCACTTAATAAAGGCGTCAGTCCAACAGCAGCACCGCGTTTTTAAAGCAGGGGTTCAACACTATCGGCTCTCCTGTCGAGAGTTAGACGCGCCAGCCGGCTTCTTTGCTCTGACCAGTTGCTAGGCAATCAGGGGGAACTGCTGCACCCAGTTATGGATTATGTTAACATCTGACACAAACAAGCTACTAGTTTGATCCCGTGTCCAGTTTTTATGCAAAGCTAAGTAAACCGGCTGTAGTTTCGTGATCAGTATGATGTAAGATATGAGACAGTATCTAACTCTTGGCCAGATTATTAATAAATATGCATCCAAAAATGTCAAACGGGTCATTTAATACGTGACCCAGGACTCCAGCTACTACTTACATAATCCAATAAATGCAGAAATTTCTGTCGCCATTCCAAACCTATAGAAAGACAGAAAACGAGTCTGGATTTAACAAATCTGGTGATAAAGAATAATGGTTTTCCAGCAGCTGAGACATCTTCAGAATGTAATATTAAGATATACTCAGTGTTGAGCTGAAGGACTTAATCCAAACTATATTATAAATAATTGGAGTCCATCAAGGCCGACTCCATTCTTCTATCTGTGTGTTATTGTGAATACATCAAATACAAACAGCAACATCTCTGCCTAATCCTATAGGCTGGGATTTGTTTAGTTAATGCTAAGACCCTTTTGACCTATTTCTGTCACCTCTAGCACGTCAGCACCCACTCCTTCTGACTTCCCAACAAAACGCTGGTGTGCACCCACAGAGCACACATGATAAAACAGATAATCTACAGGAACCCACATCCCAGAGCACTGACAGGCAGAAATGTGCTTCAGACAATAAAAGCAGGGCATTAATCCTGTAGGGAATTGGAGAGAACAACGTCTAAGTAGATTACTAAGGGTTTCATCTTAAAATATATTCAACTCTGAGGCTAAAACAAAGAGATGTTTCTATAATTTGTTGTTATTTTACAAGATGCAAGAGATTTAAGAACAAAGCATTTGGAACAAGCCATTTCTAGTCTAATCACTTCTTGAAAAGCTAACTTGTTCTGTTTAGTCTTTGTGAGCCACAACATGGGGCGACTGAGACGACACAAAGGCGACAGTTTTAAGAGTCAAACTACATCTGCTTTCATTTGACATAAATTCAAACCCAAACTGTATCTTAAGGGTGCAACAGCATGCGTTTACAACACAGCGGAGAAGAGGAAAACAAGCAGCTCGAATTCACTCAACCTAATAGAAGTCAGGAGGGTTGTGTTAAAACAAGGTCTGGCAATTTCTAGCTCAATTTAAATGCACAGACCCGAGGAGGAAAGTTGGATTAAATGTTTAGGAGACGCGTTTCAACTTTCTGTCTGGCTGAACTCCAAAATTATTGGCGTCTGTAAAATTGTTACCAAAGGACGCTGAGTTGTGAACAGTCTGGCCCTTCTCTCTGTGGCTCAGCGCGGCCTCGGCTGCAACGAGAATGATTATATGTAGAATGTACTGACCTTATATGCAAAAGGCTCCACTCCTTTACTTCTGGTATCTCCGAAATGAACAGCCTTTAAGTTTGTGGTGCATGTTCAGTGTTTGTCCCCTTTGTTTCCAGTTATCCACAGAGTGGACAGATGGCTCCCTGTGCCCTCAGACCGGCTGGAGCGGAGGCTGGCTTTGCTATTAGTCCTTCAGCTTAGCCCAAGATAAGCCCCTACATAGGGCAAGTGAACCCGTATCCCTTGCCTAATTCTCCCTGTCACATCCACCAAAGAGGCGTTCCTCCGCACAGAGATCCACAAGCAGAAGAGGCCCGAGGGCAGGGCAAGGAGGCGCTTTGGCTGGACACTGTCCAGCACAGATAGAGCACGGCTGCACTTACAGTCCCCACAACGAGAAAACTTGAGAAGGTCTTGCCTTTTGCAGTCACCAGAAACACACACACACGGGCTGAAGAGAAGCTTTGTTAGCAGATGTTGGTCTGTGACAAACGGCTCTGCATGACTGCTGTGTTCTTCATTAGATTTTCAGAAAGCTTCCTGCCTGCACAGGGACGGATTTTCTCTAAAAATAAATCTCCCTGTATGAAATTGGTGCTTTGTACAAGAAACCAGACTAATTGGGGGCTGGGAAGGACAATATGGTGTTGGAGGTATTTAGTGATGTTAAGCACAATGTCTTCATGGGGTGCTCCCCCCCCCCCCCCCCCCGACTGCCTCGTCCCTCCCCCACACCAAGCCCTCTGCCCTTGTAATGAGGCCATACTGGAGACAATACGGCCCTTCAACGCAGAAAAATGTTCAGCTGAGCTTCAAAATTGTGAAGGAAATGAATCAGTGAAGCATAAGTGGCATATTTAATTATTATTCAGTGTGTTGCACGTAGACAATGACGGCTGCTGTGTGTGTCTCATGGCCTTCTACCAAAGCTCAAAGAAGGCCAGACTCAACTAGGATTTGAGCGCAACTATTAAATTGTATACTATGACTGATCAAGGACTGAATAGAACAGAAAGATGAAGACAAACCTTTGCCAGAGTTACGACTACTGACGCTATGAACAAAGGTTAAGATGTGAAGGGCAATGAAAGAGACTCAGAAACAGGCTAACGATGCTGTCAAGGAGCGATGGACAAAGAATGTGGGTATTATATTATATATATATTAGTTATTTTTATCCTTCCAGATACCAGAAGATAATCAGGCAGTTCATGCCACTCACACGTGACTAATTTCCTCTCCTTCATGTACGTCGTGTGTCAATGTGATTAAACAGTCACAGATTATATATAATGGTTTTACTATGGAATGATTGCTGGGACTTGTTTGTGGAATCAATTACAGTAACTGAAACTAGGTTATATTTAGACACAGGTGCATCAGAAGAAATGAATAAAAAAAACACGTATGTTTTGCATGTACTTCTTTCATCAGTATCAATGTTGACCTGTAATTATAATTTCAAAACCGTTCCCATGTCCCACACTACAGTGGATTAAACAATGAATCAGCAATTCCTTAAACATTCAAATCTGTATTATTCAAGTATTATCTAAATCTTTAGACCTTTGGGAAATAGTTACAGGAAACCTAGTATACCATCATGAAAACGACCCATAGGTGTATGTCACTTATGTCAATACTTGTCATATGAAAACAAATTTATGTAATCTGTCATTGTCCATGTCTTACATTGTGGTTTAACTCCTGTATCAACCTTCACTCCCCCAGGCTGTGTTTTTATATCATTTAAATTCATAGGTTTTGGGAAATGGGCTAGCAGCAGCATGAGAAATGTGTTTGCTACTGTACCTCTGCCTTTGCTGGGTATTGGTGATGTTATAAAAGTGGCGCTGCAGTCTCACAGCAAGAAAGACCTGGGTGTGACTCCCAGGGTTGCGAGTGCCTTTCTCAGGATCTCCCCCAGACGTGGGTGGGTTCTCCAGATTCCTCCCACAGTTCGAAGACGTGCAAGTCCAGGGTGAACCCCACCTCTCACCCAACAGCCGGGACACCTCGAGCACCTTCTGTGACCCTTACGAGGACAAAACGGTTCCGATGATGGATTTTACAAATGTCACCAGTCAGGCAGAAATAATTGACCTTCTCTAATGGGTTAGAAGAGCTCAATACACAAACTGCCAGGCTGTTTAAGGAGTCAGCATTGTAGAGGTGTGATATTAAACTTATCAGAAGACATTACATACAGTACTAAAATACATTCATAGCTACAATATACAAGACTAACACTACTACTACTAACACAAGTCAATGTGTTTCAGGACCGTAAGAACAAAACATATTAATCCATATTTATATTTGGTGTGTGTGTGTGTGTGTGTGTGTGTCTTTGTAAATGCGCCATATTGAGTGAAATCACGTTGTGTTCTTTTAAGAGTTAATGATTGTTATAATAAAAGGACAGAAAGTCGGGGGTGGGGGATCAAGAAACACGCCTCGTGGTTTCTGGTTTCACGTGGACAGAGTCGGATCCAGTTTGAGGACAACCGCGACCTCCCTGCACAGGCTCCAGGCTCCAAGCGTCCAGACTTCACACTGACTTCCGGAAGCTCGGCTGCCTGTCGCTGGACTCGAACCCAGCGACTGTCGGTTCAGCCCCGCAGGTCGCGGGTGTCGACACGCTCCCCCGTAACAGCTCCTCCGCAGGAAGCGATCGATGGATTTCCGGGAACTCTGCACTTTTGAAACTTTCCAGCAGGTCTGGGGCCGCTACGGCTACGGAGGGAACTTCCGGGACGTGGTCGAGCAGGAGTTGACGCGGATTAAAGGTAGCGACCGCGCTCGGCCGTGGGCAGCGGGGACGGCGTGGAGGTCGCCGGCTGACGGTGCGTCTGCTCTGTTGTAAACAGGAGGAACGTATCTGGATCACGCAGCAGCTACTTTGTACCCGGAGTGCGTGGTCAGGGACTACTGCCAGGACATTTCAAGGAACCTGTACGGTGGGTGAAGTCCTATCCTCCAATCAAGCGTTTTACGTCTTATTGTGTATTTATCCGTCGGCTTCAAAGCGTGTGTGTCTTCTGTTATTTCCCCCAATAGGAAACCCTCACAGCCACAGTCCCAGCAGCAGACTGACGCATGACACTGTGGAGAGGGTTAGATACAGGTAAAGTCTGCTCCTGCTCTCTGAAGCCTTCATAAGAGACCCCTGTGACTCAGTGGTACTTTTAAAAATGAGTTAAAAAAAGAGGACATCTTCTTTACAGGGTATTGCAGCATTTTAACACCACCCCTGAGGAGTACTGTGTGATTTTCACTTCTGGTTGTACAGCCGCTCTCAAATTAGTGGCTGAAAGCTTTCCCTGGAGGCTACGCGGCGAGAGCGAGGCAGGGAGTCTCTTCTGCTACCTCACTGACAGTCATACCTCTGTAGTCGGCGTAAGAGGCCTGACCGCTGCCCGGGGGGTAGCCGCCCTGCCCGTGTCTCCGCAGGAAGTGGAAAGTAGGGCAAAGGATGAGGTTCAAAGAGGAGATGCTATTTACCAGACGCCTCATCTCTTCTGCTATCCAGCACAGAGCAACTTCTCTGGCAGGAAGTATCCCCTGGACCATGTGATAGGCATCCAGGCGAGACGCCTTTACCCAGCGTGTGACCACCAAGGCCGCTGGTTCGTGCTGCTCGATGCTGCCTCCCATGTCAGCTGTTCCCCTCTAAATCTACAGAAGTGCCCTGCTGATTTCATTCCCGTCTCCTTCTATAAGATGTTTGGCTTCCCTACAGGGCTGGGGGCCCTGCTTGTCCGTAACGACGCAG
This sequence comes from Macropodus opercularis, assembly GCA_030770545.1. Classification (NCBI taxonomy): domain Eukaryota; kingdom Metazoa; phylum Chordata; class Actinopteri; order Anabantiformes; family Osphronemidae; genus Macropodus; species Macropodus opercularis. The sequence continues at coordinate 12,775,778 of CM061103.1, forward strand.
CAGGCATTCTTAAAAAGACTTATTTTGGAGGGGGCACAGCAGCAGCTTACCTTTCCGGGGAAGATTATTATGTGCAGGCGGCAAACATTTCTGACAGGTAAAGTACTGTACAGGCTTTGCCAAATCCCAGATATTTTCTCGGAGCTCGCAGTTGCTCTGTTGCTCCTGCATCTGTATTCAAAAAATGCTATGTTTTGTCCCTGATGCAGATTTGAAGACGGGACTATATCTTTCTTGGACATTATAGCCCTAAACCACAGTTTTGATGCTCTTTACAGGATCACAGGTGTGTGTTGATTCATAGAAATGCATTAAAACTCTCATGGACATGCCTGTTGTGTGCGACTCCATCTTTATGCCTTTTTGCCTTCAGGGAACGTGCACAACATCCAGCAGCACACATTTGGCTTGGCACGCTACACTTACATGCTGCTGTCAAGTCTTTGCCATGGCAACGGGCGACCAGTGGCTCGGATATACTCTGAAGGCCAGTTTGAGAGTCCGAGCACACAGGGTCCAATCTTAAACTTCAACCTCATAGATTCTCATGGCCAGATAATTGGATACTCTCAGGTGCATTCAACAAAGAGGCTTTATGTCTATTTTATATGATAATGTATATATAAATCTAATAATTATGCAACAGGAGTACTGCTCAGACTTATAATAGCTCCTCTGCTTCCCTCAGGTAGACAGAATGGCCAGTCTGTACAACATTCACATGCGTACAGGCTGCTTTTGCAACACCGGGGCCTGTCAGTCCTTCCTTGGCATCACAAACCAGCAGATGAAGAGAAACCTGCAGGTGAGAGGTCAAGGCATAGGAATATTGTGTGTCAAACTTTGTAAAGGTTTGGTGTAGTGTAGAGTAAAACATTGACTTTTTCTCAACAAGGCTGGCCACGTCTGTGGAGACAGCGTGGACCTGGTGGACGGCCGGCCAACCGGATCGGTCCGCGTGTCCTTCGGCTACATGTCGACGTTCGAAGACTGTCAAAAGTTCCTGCACTTTGTGGCAGACTGCTTTGTGGAGAAACCGGTCACAGTGGACCGGGTGAGATTCGAGAAGCTCGCGATGGTCGCAGCAGCAACCCGCAGTCCAAATGAGGGTCCTCCAGTTAAGTCTACTAATGGAGAAATACGCACGATGGAACGGCGTGAAAACCAGAGAGAACAATCGCTGAAGGGATTTGGACAGAGAGACTCCAGCAGCCACACGGAGGCTTATACTCTCACCAACATCTACATATATCCCATCAAATCATGTGGAGCATTTGAGGTTTGAGCTCAGCTAAACCCAACTTCGCTGTCCCTGTCCGCCTCCGCTCTTTTGTTTCTAACGCCCTCTCTGCTTAGATCTGACTCTGTCCTGCTCTTCATGCAGGTCCACGACTGGCCAGTGGGACCACTGGGTTTACTGTATGACAGAGGCTGGATGGTGGTGAATGGAAACGGCGTGTGCTTGAGTCAGAAGAGAGAGGCGCGTTTATGTCTCATTCGCCCACATGTCCACCTGCCCTCTAACAAATTGCTCCTGCAGGCGTCAGGTCAGCAGCTCACTGAAAATAAATACACTGCTTAACCAAAAGACATTTCAATCAGTCGGGTTTTCTGTTATAGAAATTCTCTGTGCTGTAGGATGTGTATGTTTTTTTTTTCCATTGCCCTGCAGGGATGGATACCATTTCAGTTCCCTTAGAAAACAACACTCAAGTGCACACAAGCCATCAGGTGTGTCAGAGCAAAGTTTGCAGTGACAGGTGAGTTGGCAATGTTAAAACATTTGAAGACAGCAGCTGCAGGAAACATGCATTTCATCCGCAATGTTTCACTCCTATTAATGCATTTTCCCACTCCTCTGTTCCTGGCTCTTCCTTTCTGCAGTGGAAGGCATTATAAAGCCTCCCTCTCTAAATTTCATATGAAACCTCCTGTTATTTGCAATTTCTTTCTGAAAAACAAACAATGAACAAGGTTTGACATTAATTTCCTCTGACATATATGAGTCACAAGTAAAAAAAAAAAAAAAAAGCTATTCATCCAGCGATTCTTGGATTAGATGTTGCACCAAATAGTAAGCGGCATCAAACTCTGTAGATTTCCCTCGGGGTGTCCTGAACATAATCCTCCTCCTGCCCCCAGGGTGGAGACTGTCGACTGTGGGGATGAGGCTGCGTCGTGGCTTTCAGAGTTCCTCGGACAGCCGTGCCGCCTGATAAGACAGAGTCCTGATTTCACCCGAGACATGAAGAAGAGGCCCGTCGGAGGTATCTGTGTGAGCTTTTTACCTGCTCTGTCTGCAGACAGGTTTCCTGTTGACAGACATGTTTCCCGTAGCTTGAAGTGAGGCATAAACAGACTTGCATGCGTTGTATTACAAAAGCAACCGTGAAGCTGTTTACTTGCCGCGCTAGTTAAGTTCCCTGGTGGATTCATTGAGCTGCATTCGTAACATCCCTCTTAGCTAATGGTGTCAGTATAGAGAGTCATATATTGATGCACCACACAGGCTCATGGCAAACGACTTCTGTTTAATTTGTTTTCTGGTAAATTGACACCTTTCCCAATCAAATCCAATCAGACACCTCTACCGAATCTAGTGATTCCCAAACTGAAACTCTAAAAGCGTTTTAACCACAGAGCCTCTGTGAAACTTAATAAAACCACTTGGCGCTAACGAGACGAAAATGAAAGCGGTGATGTTGCTCGTTGTCCAATTTGGCATAAAAAGCTATTTGTCATACAGGCTTCTTATGAGCTCTCAAGTCAGTTTGAGTCACTCAATGTACGGTAGTAACCTCACATACAATTAATAAACGAACGGCAACAACTAATAGTAATGAGTCCGTTGTTAAAATGGAGAAGAATAACAGCTGACCAACCTCTGTTCACATTTTAGTGGAGCGTGTTTACCACACATCTTTTCAACGTTGTGTGACATTCGTCATTTTGCTTCTTGCCGGGGGCTGAGCTGCAGCTGCCAAAGAGGAAACAACAGTAGAATAAGATCACGCACATACACGTTACCTGAAGGCACCGCCACATGTCACAGAATCACCGCCGGCAACACAAGCTCTCAGTTTGTTGAACACTAGATAAATATTTAAACAAAAGATTTGTACCCTCTCCATCATCAGTACACTCACAGAGATATTGCACTTTGCACTGTTTTGTTGACTTTCGAACTTCAGGTCCACCGAGGTTGTTTTTTTTTTTTACACTTGATTACAGATTTGTTTGTCTGGTTCCTTCCTTGCTGATGCAGTGTCAGCGATAGAGCAGCTAAACAGGCAAAGAGACTGAAACATTTGATAAGGGATTCATTTGGCTGCTGAGCTCAACAAGTATGTATATTTCACCAACTTGGAGCTCGATCCAGAACTGAACTGACAGCACTCGTCCCTCAACAGCAGGGACCTGGTGGGCAGACGGATCTGTTTGTGTGTTCTTTGACTGAAACGGCTAAAGGTTCCCGAACCTTAACGCTGAGCACTTTGTAGTGAAGTTGAATACAGCCACAGCGCCAGCCTCAGATTCCAATCAAATATGGAAGCAATTTTCTTACACATTCAATAAACAAATTCTTTTACTTTTTCCATTTAAACTCGCCTGCCTGCTATTAAAAAGTAAACTGTTTCAGTATCTACAATTTCTTTGGCTGGTGGATCATCAGTGAGCAGGTGGATTTTTGTCGCATAATGAATGATTTGTTCTAATCTTTGTTTGCATTTAATTCATCAACCAATTCACATTCCTTATGCTATTCTATCTGTAATTGATAATAATTAATGAAATGTTACATCCCAGAACATTCATTTAGGATAAATGTTTGTTTGTAGTACCTGGGTTTTTCTCCCCAATTTGAGGAGGTTCAAAGTACATCTTGCAACGTCTCACTGACTTTATGCTGCCTCAAAAGCTTGAGCGTAGCATTGCTGTAAAAAACAACATACAGTGGTAGTCTAATGACATTTTAATCAGCATTGGCAAATGTGTCCTAAGTCCCACATTTTTCTCTCTGTATTACAGCAGGAGCTCAGGCAAGAGGCCCTTTGAGGACGCTTGTTGCTCAAACCACAGATCAGAACATTTTTCTGTAATCGAATGAATTCACCAGGGTAATATAAAGTCTTTTCTGTCTAGCTGCCACCTCCACGTTCCTCTCCCTGGTGAATGAAGCTCAGTATCTCATGATCAACCGTGCCAGTGTGGAGCTCATTCAGAAATTAATGAGCAGCAGGTTTGAACACATTATGTGTTATTCAAAATGTGCAACGCTCTACTGAAAAACATCAGGATGCATCAACAGCCATGCGTTAACATCGCAGCGGATCGTTGCAATTTCCACATTCCCTTTTCTCAGGCAGGACTATTCTGAGGGTGATCAGCTCCTTGACACACAGAATGTCATTAGCCGCTTCCGAGCCAATTTAGTCATCGCTGGAGTAGAACCATTTGAGGAGGATAATTGGTCACACTTGATTATTGGCAACACTCAATTCTTGGTGAGCTGACACTCTGAGATAAATGATGAAATCTTCAAAAGCATTAAAACGGATTGCTCAAGAATGCATGTGCACCCTGTGCGATTAACCTGAAGGTTGCAGGCCTGTGTGCCAGGTGCCAGATGGTAGGAATAGATCAGGACACTGGGACCAAAACAAAAGAGCCACTGATGTCCTTGTCTGCCCGCAGCACTGGGAAGGTCAGTCACAAGCAATTATTCCTTCTTCTTCTTGTGGATGTTATTTGTGTGTGTGGCGGTGCTGAGCGACTAGAGCAGGTGCACAGAAAGTTTGCTCAAACTTTGCTCTTTCCTTGTGGATTTTAGGTGACTTTTGGTGTTTACTTGTCACATCAGCTGCCAAACGGAGCAGCTACAGCCGCTCTTCTCTCAGTTGGTTCCCCCGTACAGCCGCAGGGTCCATGAAGTGGTCATTTGCGGCATCGTCTTTTATTTATTTCTTCATCTTTGGTCCTGAGTGGTCATTATTGCACTGCAAGTACTCAAGCTCATCTGTCAGACGCTGTGGGGAGTTGCTGTTTTCTACGTCTGTGTACTCTAAGTGGCCATTCTCGTCTAAAGTCTCCTTTTTATATCAGCTTATTTAGATTTTGAAATTTTACCCAAGTTGTTTTTTTTGGATGATTTTTAAAATGGCTCCTAAAAAAAGTGGCATCAGGCCTCTTGACCAAGATGTGAAATACTATTTCCACAATAAAAGAAATGTGCACAAACACTTTTTAATTGTTTATACTTTGTGGATTTTTATGTGACGTGTGGTTTGTACCTGTCACATCAGCTGCCAAAAGTCATTTGAATGCTATTATCGGATAAAACATGTCAGTCTTGATGATCACTGCTCACATGTTAAACATATTCATCGATGTAACTGAGTGTTTACTATATTACTTTTTAATGATTTAACAGTATTTCCCATGGTGACATGGTTATACATAAAGTGCATGTGCTGAATGATCTGTTAACAGAAGTGATGGCTGTGATTACTGGGATGGTGCCAACTTTAAACAAACCTTTTTGAGATGTGGTGGCCTCCACATTTAATACTGGTCATTTTCATTACATGCTTTAGTAGCTCATCAACTCTTGTTGTCATTTATGATTATGTCTGCTTCTGGTGTCTTTGTTGTGTGTGTTATGTGTGTGATAGCTGATGTTTCAAATTGTGTAACAGTGTTTGTGCGAGTAAACGATCAATACAAAGTCCATCCCTCCCCAGTTTACAACGGGGAGCTGGGGCCTTAAGGTGGAGCCTGTGTCTCCCTCCCCCGCCGTACCTTGACCACGTTGGCATTGTATATAAGGGCGGATCAGCGTTTCAGAGAAATGCAACCTTTGTGCGACAGTGTCGTTTGAGTCACGATGAAGAGGAGGCCGGTTAAAAGCAGTGATTCCTCCTCGGCAGGTCGAGGAGCCCAGCGCCCTGACGGCGTCCGGAGGAAGGAGGGGCCGAAGTGAGTTAGTAACACTTCACACAGTTCTCTGTGACACGGGTCCAGAACAAGGAAATACTAGTCTGGGTCTGGCATTATGCACCAAAGTCATTTCATGTCAAAGTCTACAACCTATATTGTTTTTTTAAGTATAAATAAATCCTAAAATATTCAGTAAAACTACACAGTTATTTGTGAGATGAGGTGGGAACATTTTTGTGCGTATGCAATGTTTTTTTTTTGTAGTATTCCATAATTAGAACAGCTCAGACATCTTATTATGAAAATAGAAAGTAGATCTCGTTTTCAGCTCTGCAGTAAACCGCACAATACTTGCGCACTAGATTTCTTTTTAGCGCGGCTGATATTAATATTGACTGTACTGAAATAATTAAAAAGTGAGGTAGCGTGAAGTTACCATTAAATGCTGTAATTTGTAGCATTTAATGCTATAGTATGAAGCATTTCTTTCTTTCTTTTTGTTCACCTGAGAACCACAGCATATCTATACATAAATATACATTAGTAGAGGTTGTGCATTTGGAACTTCATGGGTTTTGGCAGATGTTAATGGCAGCAGGTAGATAAGACCATTGGCCCAGTAAACCAAAGGTTGCGTTCAGAGGCACTCCCTAAGTACAACTAAGACTAAGAACAACATGTGACTTTGTGATACTAAGTGACATGTTTCTTTCTTCGGTCATCTTGTCATGTCTTCTGTTGGTGTTATTCCAACATATTAATAATGAATGCTGGTTGCAATGGCCTCTTGTGAGTTCTTGCCTTGGGCCCCAACAGACTCTGGGATCTCCACTGGTTGCATTGCATCACACTGTGGTCGTACGGTCATTAAAGTAAGATGAGTTTGTGAGTATCTTCCAGAAAAGAAGGATTCCAGTAAAAGGGTTCACTTTTGACAGATGAGCAGTCTGATGACTGCTGGAACAAATGATGTATCTGTATCTTTCCCTGGAGCAATGTGAAGAAATCAGTCTTCAACTAAAAGGGCTCTTCTGGCTGATTAGAGTGTTAATGGAGGGGGTGGGATGTATTGTCCAACAATCTGAATTGCATCCTCTTTTATGCTGTTGCCTCCAGGGACTCAAGACTGACTCCAATGACAGACTGTCTTTTTGATTAAATAGTTCAGTTCCTTTCTCCCATATTAATGTATTCACATAAATGCTGCAGCATCAGTCTGGTAGGACATGTGTGGGGCTAAGCGTACACTCTCATGTACAGCTGCAACACCAATTTCACAGTTCTTGTCAAAATCAACTGTGATTGGTTTAGTGTGGCAACTTGAGCTCATCTGGTCCCATGAGAGTTTAAGTTGCCAATAATCAATGACAACTATCATTAAACGCACAGATGGTGAAGGATATTGGTCTAAGTCCTGCTAATCAGTCTGTTGTATGTGTGTGAGCTTAGTCACAGAAATTACAATACATCTAATATTTCAGTTACTTGGAGACCACCTCGAGATTTTTCAAGGTGCTCTAGAAGGTCTTCACTGACACTATATACATTTTGCATGGTAGTGGCGAGACATCCAGCCCTCACATTGCTTTTATCATTCTCTGTCTGTTCTCAGGTCCCGGTGGAAGCTGAAGGCAGGCTTATTGGCCCTCTTTATTGTCTTGGTTTTGGTGCCTTACTCTGTGAAAATGCACTCTGATTTAATCCAGCTCCTTGTTTACACTTATAGAAGTAAGTGAATGTTCTCTCTGCCTCTTGGAGAAACTGTAAAGTCACGAAGAAGGGCTGACCTGTCTGCTTCTGCTGTTTTCAGTCAGGCTGCCATTCTTTGATGATCTTAGTCGGCCTGCAGATTTTTCCCTTAATCACACCATCAACATGTACTTAACATCAGAAGAAGGAGTTTCCCTTGGCGTTTGGTGAGTGTCGTTCAAGTTTAACTTTTTTCTTAAAACTTTCTGTTTCAAGCACAGACAAAAATTACTAAGGGAACAAGGCATTACCTGTTTATCAGTGATCCATTAATCGGTTCAACCTCAAAGTGGCTAAATTGTTTTGAACTTTAAGGCACACTGTCCCTGCAAGTCAGTGGAAAGACGCACAAGGAAAGGACTTGGAGTGGTACGAGAGAACTTTAGGCGATGGAAATCCAGTCTTCATATATTTTCATGGGAACACAAACGCGAGGTACGGAGAATCATGCAGTTTTATGATATTGAGGTTTTCAGCTGAAAAAGCAGAGAAGAAGTTCAACATGGCTAGAAATGGTTGTTTTGTTCTTTTTGTACAAACAAAAATTGTGAAAACACTCAACAGTGAACCTTGTGCTTCTGAGCAGGTCGGCCCCTCATCGGGTGGGAGTGGCAAAAGTGAGTGATCACTAATTCTGGCACATTGACCTTTTGATGGCCTAGTGCAAATATAAAATTCAAATAAGAATAATGTGTTTACAGGTATTGAGCGCACTTGGTTACCATGTGGTGGTGCCAGACTACAGAGGTTGGTGCAAATTAAGATTTTATTCCTTTTTTTGTCTCCTTATTGATTGTAATAACAATCATTTAATGGCATTTAGAGCTGTATGATCACTCGAGAGTAATGTGTTTGTGTTTGCTGAGTTGATTGTTATTAGGCAGTCTAAGAAAGCAGTTCAACTGCAGGTCAGTGTCTAGTGCAGGATTTCCTTTGAGTGACTGCCACCTTGTGGCAGCGAACAGCCTTCTACGCTCTGTTAGTAGTTGATATCTGACAGGATTTGGAGATTCCACCGGGGAGCCGACCGAACACGGCCTGACCACCGATGCCCTCTTCATATACAACTGGGTCAAAGCCCGTAGTGGAAGCAGCCTGGTTGTCATCTGGGGACACTCTCTTGGTACTGGGTTAGTAAGAAAAGACTTCTTTAGCACGTTACACAACTACACACATAGGGTTGCTATCACCGTGTGTAGAGAATGTGAACTATTTTAAAAATTTATTATTTACATAATTATTTACACAATGTTTTGCCTGATACACTGTAGTTTATATCAGATGTATTGCTAAGGATACACATAAACAGTATCTGTAAAATACAACAAGTGAAAATGTCTCAGAGAAAGATTATAACCTTATAAAAGATTTTAAAAATGGATCATAGTGGATCATATGCCCATTGTTGTATTATTTCAGTATTCTGCTGAATCAAATAATAACTCTCAGTTTATTTCATTTTGTTTGTTATCTTCATGTACAGTAGAAACTTTAGGTTTACTTAAAACCAACAGGTTTGTCTCTGTCTGTACATTCATGACAGAAATCACTGACACCAGCCCCCTGCAACAGTAAACATGCAGATGTCATGTATAGGTTAGTTCATTGTTTACAAAATAACTAAACTGAAGACAGTTTTCATCTCATCTGTGTACAGAGTGAGTACGAACGCTGCCGTTGAACTGCTCAAGCAAGGTAGGCTATTGCCACCAGCAAATAATGTCAAATATAGTGAAATAATTCTAACATCAATACGTCTCCTGTGTTCAGGTGTAGTTTTTGATGGCGTAATCCTGGAGGGTGCATTCAACACGGCTCGGCAGCAGATACCAGTTACTCCGTTTTATTGGGTAAACTCATCACTAATCGCTAAATCACTATAGTCAAGCGCTTTCATTTTCCGCTTTGAACATTTCATGTAATCTTAAAAGTTTTATCTTATTTTCATTTACAGTATTACTGGAGACTACCTGGCAGTGGATACTTATTCCCCGAGCCCTGGGAAGGAAAGGATGTTGTCTTTCCTACAGAAGAAAAGTAGGTTTCATTAAAATGTTAATATTTTGGTCTTAAGCAACAATCAAATATGTAAATATATTAAATAATATAATAAAGTATATATTAACGTGTGTTAAAATGGGTTTTTGTTTTTCTACAGTTTGAAGAAGATGAAAAGCCCAATTCTTTTACTTCACTCAATGGATGATCACTTAGTTCCCATTGAGATTGCTCAAGGGGTATTAATGCCATTTAAATCTGTGTTTACACGTTTTTCTCATTTGAACTGATTAAATGTCTTAGCTAACACCATATTTTGTTTTAAGAAGGCTGTGCTTTCTTTGCTTCTCTCTCCCAGTTGTATGAGGTAGCAGTGAGCGCCCAGAATGCAGAGCGAGTCAAGCTGGTGACATTTGACGGTTCTCTGGGGTATCTGCACAACGGCTTATACCGAGACCCCCATCTGCCTGACATCATAAAGTGAGAACGCATTTGACCGATAACGCGTAAAGTTAAATTATATTCTGGCTTGTCAAAACTATGCGTGTTCAATAATCTGTTTTATATTATTTCACCTTTGCAGAAAGTTTGTGGACTCTTTGTAAGATGGGAAAGACTGAAGCTGAATCACAAACTACATTCAAATGTTCTTTTTTCCTATGTCATAAATTTCACATTAAAGTTCTTTTTTAAAAAAAAGTTACTCACTCACTCATTATCTTAACGGTTTATCATTGTAATTGTTATGGGATAAAAAAAATTAACTAATGCACATTTGTTCACTTTCATCGCTTTAAATCACAAATTAAAATAAGGTGTTTTTTTAATCATATTTGTGGGTTTTATTTCTACATACGTCCCCCTAATGGGAATTGTTGTACGGTGATAGTACTCTTTAATAATGTACCATGCGCAGACTTGTTTGTTACACATGCTAACATATTTGGAGACATTCTGAAGGAGACGTGCACTTACGATAAATGATAAATCAGTTTAGGCTGCTTTAGGTTGTTCTATGAATTCAAAATGTAAAGTTCATGAAATATACAATTAAACCTATAGTTACAGTAACTAGTGTGTTGTTAAGCTGATGGAGTTTTAATGAAGGCCAACAGCCTAATGCTCACTGTTTCATACCAATCGAGTAAAAGTCAACAAAGGTTTGAGGTTATTCAAGACACACATTTACCTGAAATAGTGCTGCACCCAAAGATTTGACTCAAAGGCGTCAGAACCATATTATTTTTGGTTCTTTTTATTATTTTCTTCTTAGGAAATATTGGCCTTTTAGTACCGTATATATTAGGCATCTATTGGAGGTTAAAGGCCTTATATGTGGTAGGAGATACCAATGTGGCCTAAAGGAAACATGACAACACAAACCTGAGGTAAAGTGGACTGTTCAGGTCGTTGTTCTTTAAACTGCACGTCTTGCTTTATGGAAATATATCGTTAAAACAAGTATTGGGTCGTCGGGTGACCGTGAATAGACTGTTTGTTGTGAGCCGGGATCACGTTTCCTGCACCAGCTCTGTCAGAGGTGAGATGCGGCTTCAGTCTTGGCAGACGGATGACGTGGCTGAAGGTTGCGGACGGTGCGCCGGCAGAGTTGTTTTGTTCAGCGTCCCACACACCGCTTTCCGCTCTGACTGGACGCTCTAATCCACGTGACTCGGCTCAGCCAATCCCGTGTGCGTGCGATATGCAGCCGTGGAGCGCTTACGCCATATGCGTACGACAGCATCCCTAAAAATCGCCTCTGTCATACAACCAGGAAGAAGGTGGGATAGCCCTTCAAAGCTAACATCCCCAATCTTTCTGCACACTCTCTACGAAAAATAATGGGATCTTCCAGGTGGAAGGTGGCAGCGGCGGCGGCGTTTCTCGCTCTAGTTGGCTCTTTATTACCTGTCGATGCAGATGAACACGAACACACGGTAAGATTGTGTTTTGAGAGGCCGATTGGAAAGAGGGAGCCTAGAAAATAATGGACGCTTGTGCTCTGTGTGAATCGCTAACTTTAGCCGCGACGGCTAGCTGCATACGAGCATATGGGAAAGAGAGCGCCCGGAGCACAGGCGCAGAGTGGGATTTAGCCTGTTCGGTGAAACCAACCATCGATGCTCGGCGAGCAAAAAAACACGTAGGCGCTCAATCGGCGAGCTAACTTGTCGGCACTTATCGGCCCAAGTGCTCTCGGCTAACGTTGCTGTTAGCTTGTTGGCACGTCTTCCAAGCAACCGGCGGAAACTGCACTCAAGTTAGGTTAGCTAGCATCGGTTAGTTAGACGTTAAGCAGGATTCAAAGTACGGCTTGAGGAAAAAACACGGAGAGACCTTAGCATAAAAGTACAACGCACTGCAGTAGCCGGTTTAACAACCGATAGCACTTTAACGTTACGTCGGAACATTTTAGCCTCGTGGCCTCTTTTCCCCTTTATCGCACCCAACCGCCTTAATAACCTATAATACTCTTAACTACACGGACTGCGGGGTCTTTTAACGTAATCAGTTGCATCGAGGGCCGTTGAATGAGCTGACACGGATGTGACAAGTCAACTTCCTTGACTTTAAGCAAACACTCCGTAGCCAGCGTAGCTATCTCACGCTTTTCACGTTAACGCTGCCCAGACACTTCGATAACTAACTGTCATTTTCATATGTTTGCATAAAGTTATGAAGCTTAACGTCGGTAAAAACCTTTTCAGGGGCTTCTTTTTATTTATTTTTTTGGTCAAACGAAAACGTGGCTGTGCTGTTACTCCTGTGTGTGTGTGTGCACATAGAAGCATTCATACCGATCAAACGCCTTTTGTGTAGGTCATCACATACGCAAAAGTCGTAGAACAACTGGTCAGACAGTGTGCGTTACTGTGTTTCCTCTGCAGTATACAGAGAAGGAGGAGGTCGTTTTATGGATGAACACAGTGGGGCCTTACCACAACCGGCAGGAGACGTACAAGTACTTCTCCTTGCCCTTCTGTGTGGGATCCAAGAAGACCATCAGTCATTACCACGAGACGCTTGGGGAGGCTCTGCAGGGCGTGGAGCTGGAGTTCAGTGGCCTAGACATAAAGTTCAAAGGTAAATCTACCGCTAAAGCCACTTCCATCGGTTGACGCCGGCCGACCGCGCTTCACCTGGCGGTGGTCCTCCGTGTGCGTTTCTTTTGTAAACGATCGCCTCGTTTCTCATACCTGACGAAGATGCTGCCGTGTGTGTTTGATCCTGCAGAGGAAGTCATGCAGACCACGTACTGTGAAATCGAGATGGACAAAGCCAAGCGGGACGCCTTTGTCTACGCCATAAAGAATCACTACTGGTACCAAATGTACATAGACGACCTGCCTATCTGGGGTATGTGACGCTGAATTCATGGATTTGTCGTGTGTTTTGCTGCTGCTTGAGATGTAACTTAATGGCTTGTAAGCTAATTTAGTCATAAAGTGGCTGTAAGGGGAACTACATCCTGAGAACCAGTCTGTTTATCTACCTGCTGGAGGAATTCGTTTTTATTCATTGGTGACTCTGGTCAATTATCCTTTACAAACTTACATGGGTGTAGCACTGTACCATACCGTGGATCAGACGAGTCTCTGCAAGGCACTCCAGTTGGAGCGTGTGGTGCATCAAATGATCTGGTTGACGACTTCAACGTTTCTGTTCTCTAACCTGGTTGTAGCTATAAAATACTGTATATTGTTGTTAGTATCTGATGCTAACCACAGGACACTCTTTATTTCTACTGTGTTGAAAATGTGATATTGTCAGATCGCAGATCAAACCTTGAATCTTTTGATTCATATGAAAGGTATCACTGACTCTTCCCATGTCTGTCAGCTGACTGCGACGAGCTATCGGTGTGAACACCTGTTTATCAGGTAGTAGTGCGAACAATGGCGCCACTCCTTCATTCGCCTATACGGTACTTTTGACTGTTATAGTAAGTGGGTGTGGCACAGGAATTGACTCAGTTGGTCATGTTGCATGTTGCTTAGTCAGGCCTGACTAATAAAAAAAATAAACAGACGGTGACCTCTTGTTCAGTTTGAGGGTCAAATCAGAGCAGTCCTGGATGGGCTGAGCTTTTTGTCCACACCACACCAGCTGTCCTAGGTTAGATTTAAAACATCAATCTACTTGCATGTTGCATATTAACATGTGCTATAAAAGGAAATAGTGTGATATTTTGTGGACGAGTCACTTCTCTGAATGATTGTTTCTTTATGTATTTATGTGAAATTTGTGAAGCGCAGTAACACACAGTTCTTGTTCACTGGGACATGCTTTGAATGGACCACGGTGTTGTAATTAGACGTCTCCTATGCAAGGACCATATGTCTCTTATTGAGTTCATGCTGTTTGCTTGAAGGTATTGTTGGTGAGGCGGATGAAAACGGAGAAGAACATTACCTGTGGACATACAAAAAACTGGAGATCGGCTTCAACGGCAACAGAATTGTTGACGTAAATCTGACCAGCGAAGGAAAAGTCAGACTCATACCAAACACGAGAATTGCAATGTCTTATTCTGTAAGTGCTTTTTTGTTTGTTTGTTTGTTTGTTTTGTTTTGTCAAGGGACATTTTATGGCAGAAGTATAGATGAATAAAACAGAAGTTAATTTAGTGCAAATGCATCTTGTCACCTGTCACAGGTGAAATGGAAGAAGTCAGACGTCAAGTTCGAAGACAGATTTGACAAGTACCTCGATCCATCGTTCTTTCAGCACAGGGTGAGTTCTGCATTACATAGGCTGGCTCGTTGCAACCGCATGCGTGGGTATGACCTTTCCTCATGCTAGCTATGATGTTAGGCAGCCTGGTAACGTTCAGCTGGCTCTGTAGATGTTGCTGCATCCAGAAGGATCTCTCTCGCCAATTTCGAAATGCACCAGCTACTACAACCAGTGAATTAATTAATTTTTTTCAAACTTTACCGTTTCTGGTCTAGATTCACTGGTTCTCCATCTTCAACTCCTTCATGATGGTCATTTTCTTGGTCGGTCTGGTGTCCATGATTCTAATGAGAACACTAAGAAAGGATTATGCCAGATACAGCAAAGAGGAGGAAATGGATGACATGGTAGGTTTTTAATAAATTTACAATTTGCCAAAAGCAGAAGTGTAAATTCTTTTAGGCCTTCTCTTTATTTAGTCTTATTTGAAGGGAATGGTATATGTGATGGTGCGTGGTCTGTATCTTGTCTCTTTGCATCAACAGGACAGAGACCTGGGAGATGAATATGGGTGGAAGCAGGTGCATGGAGATGTGTTTCGCCCATCAAGTCATCCACTGATCTTCTCTTCATTAATTGGCTCTGGCTGTCAGATCTTCTCTGTCTCCCTCATCGTCATCATCGTCGCTATGGTTGAGGATCTGTACACAGAGTGAGTAACAAGCAGCTCAGTGACGCGTTTTAAACTATAACTGTGATTGCTGGGCTCCGATACCAGGTTCCGTTAGAAGGTTTCAAGTCGGGAAAGTAGATAGATTTGTAGAGCTGCGAGCCTAATGAATCCAATATCGCCTCCGATTTTTTTTCATATAAAACATGTTTTTATGAAGTCTGACAAACTCTTAACCCAGAGTACATGTGGATATAATAAATCGCACTTGAAGAAATGAAGTGTTACTTGTGTAAAACCGTGTCCTTAGAGCACAGTATAAAAGAATAATAAATTAAGTAGAAAGTAAATGAGGTAATTAAGTAAATTCTTTTTTCCTTCTGTCTGCAGGAGAGGATCCATGCTGAGCACAGCCATTTTTGTGTACGCTGCAACCTCCCCTGTCAATGGTTATTTTGGGGGAAGCTTGTATGCAAAACAAGGAGGTAATGAAAATGTCTACTCGCTGGCTGCATTCCTCAATACAGACCAATACCTTCACATAGACTCGTGCTCATGTCACACTGTTTTTGATTTGAACACAGGCAGGAGATGGATTAAACAAATGTTCATTGGAGCCTTCATGATCCCGGCCATGGTGTGTGGAACTGCGTTCTTCATCAACTTCATTGCTATCTACTACCACGCCTCCAGAGCCATCCCCTTTGGCACCATGGTGGGTTTGACACAGCACCCTCCCTAAAACCCACAGTTATGAGGAGCATCCTCTGAGTCAACTGTTTACAATTTATCTGTGAGACTGCTGCGCTGTGGGATATGATTTATATTTATAAATGATCAGTTGTGGGGCTTACAGACGGGAAGAGTAGTGACAACAGTGTAGAAAAAAAGTATCTATTGGCTCATCTGAAGACTGATCACATCTGATGACAGAGTATGTGCTCATTTTGTTCACTACAATGCCAACATGCCAGAGTAGGGTGTTTTGGAATCATTATTATTTGATTGTCTTTCATAAATTAGGATAACTTTCTCCATCTATGAGCTTTCTGTTATTCCTATTTTTTTATGCAGAATATTTCTACATACCTTACTCCTAATAATAAACAACTGTTTTCGCATAGCTTAAGCTTAGTGATCTTGGATACTAACAACACAAAGCCATATTCTAACAGTTTGAATTTGAATCATAACCGCAAGCCTGTATACACTCAATGTGCCTTTAATTTGATTAAGGTGATATCTGGGAGATAT
The DNA here is from genome assembly GCA_030770545.1 of Macropodus opercularis. Taxonomy (NCBI): domain Eukaryota; kingdom Metazoa; phylum Chordata; class Actinopteri; order Anabantiformes; family Osphronemidae; genus Macropodus; species Macropodus opercularis. The sequence goes on from CM061103.1 coordinate 12,792,063, forward strand.
CTCAAATGACCTGTCGCCTGCGCAGAAGAGTTCACTAGTTCATTAAATGTCACCGAGCTGATTTAAAAAAAAAAAAAAAATACAACCTCACAACCAAGATAAATGATGGACAAATGAAACGCTGGCTGTAAACACAGGCCACCCAAGAGAATCATAATAACTTCTATTTGTCTGTTTCTGCAGGTCGCCGTCTGCTGTATCTGCTTCTTCGTCATTCTGCCACTCAACCTGGTGGGAACAATTCTGGGGAGGAATCTGTCAGGCCAGCCCAACTTTCCCTGCCGAGTGAACGCTGTGCCGCGGCCGATCCCAGAGAAGAAGTGGTACGTGTAGGCCATGGCAGACAGAAGTTGAAGTTCAAAGTCTAACAGTATACACAAATTATATAAATACGTATTGATTTATGCACAACGCATGACTTGCAACAAAAGATAAGCCCAGTATTCTCCATTTACTTTGGGGGGGACTCTAAACAAAATAAATTGTCAAAGCACATTTTGAATTCAGATTCAGTTGTAATAACTGATCAGTGATCTGCGGAGGTTATGATTGTATGCATGGAATGGATCTTGCGAGCTCTACGACCTGTGTTCATGAGCGTTAGACGCCCGGTCTGAAAATGGCTTAGCTACCTGCACAAACTCTTATGTAGTGAAAAATGGCAAAGCAATGCGCCATGAGTGTATTAACATTTGCAACCTTCTGCCAAGCTGTGGCTGGCTGCCATCAGAAGGTGGTGGATTCTGTCAGACATTTCCAGCCTGTTTGGCTTTTCCATTAATTTGGTGCCTTGTGGGTCATGTATTGCACTAGATGCGTCAAACTGGGGTCTAAATTAAACACCTAAAGGTACGTCGTCGTACTGATATGTTGAACCCTGTGATCTCTCAGGTTCATGGAGCCGGCGGTCATCGTCTGCCTTGGAGGCATCCTTCCATTCGGCTCCATTTTCATTGAAATGTAAGTCGGTGCAGTGAAGCTGATGATACGTTGTCAGGTGTTTGCAGCCGTGTTGACATGTTTGGTGTCGCCACTCTTCAGGTACTTCATCTTCACATCGTTTTGGGCCTATAAAATCTACTATGTGTACGGCTTCATGATGCTGGTCCTGGTGATTTTGTGCATCGTGACTGTGTGCGTCACCATCGTCTGTACGTACTTCCTGCTCAACGCTGAGGACTACAGATGGTGAGTGTGTTGGTGTTTTAATACCTGGAGATAAGCTTCTCCAGTAATGATTTTCTGTCACAGCTGGAAAATGTTTCTGAATCAAGAAAACAAAAAAACGGAATTATGTGTTGGGTATTTAACCACGATTGACTTTTGTTTTTTACCTTGTCTTTACCAGGCAGTGGACCAGCTTCCTGTCTGCTGCATCCACTGCAGTGTATGTTTACATGTACTCCTTTTACTACTATTTCTTCAAAACCAAGTGAGTAGTCTTCTTAACCATATACGCAAACAAATTCTCTAATTCACGAATGTCCCAAAAATATAGTTCTCTCACTTCTAATACCTTGGGTTTTGATTCTGTATTCTAGGATGTATGGCCTGTTCCAGACATCCTTCTACTTTGGCTACATGGCTGTGTTCAGCACTGCCCTAGGAATCATGTGTGGTGAGTCAAATACTAGATAAATATTGATATACAATATGAATATTTTTTTAGATATTGGAACATGCAAACTTTTCTTTCTAAATGAATAAATACACTTTCTAAATAAATCAAAACGGTAGATGCAAGACATTGTCACCTGTTTGTTCGTTAGTTCGCCTGCACTGCCCTGTAAAGTCCTGCACATTTCCTCATCGTTTCTTTAGCTTTCGGTGTAGTTACTATATAAAGCACCTCTGTGGAGCATTTTTTTTTAAACTGCACCAGCTACAACATGGTGACATCTGGGTTTATTGGATGTCTGTTCATTTTTCTCTTCTCAATCCTTCCGTGGTTTGATTCCTGGAGTCTTTCCTGTCCTTTGATGGATTCACTGTGCACGTTGTCATGTGAAAAGAACCTCACAGAACATCATTTGTCTTCCAGGGGCCATTGGATACATGGGAACAAGTGCCTTTGTGAGAAAGATCTACACAAATGTGAAAATTGACTGACTAAAAAGTGAAGCAGCAGCACAGGGATATTAATGGATTTGCCTACGTGTATCCTGAAAGACAGCGGGCACAAGTCATTCTTTATTACTTTTTTTTTCTTGCAAAGAGATTGGGTGAATCTCACTTTGTACAGCATAGTTTTTGTTTTTTTTATGTCAACATTGCAACTCGAAACGAACAAGAGCAAATCAGCTGAAGAATTCTCAAACAGAAGGTTACGTTTTTATGTTGCTTTCAAAGAAAACATTGGGGCAAATTTTAAAGGTTGACATGGCTTGTCTGATCCAAACCAGTCCCAGCTGAGACCAGAGAATATACATGTGTACTGATGGAATAGTGTAGCTCTCTTCAGTGAAGAGGCCTAGGTGTACTGAAAGCCTTTGTTCTATTGTGTCAGAATATTGGGGGGGGGGGGGGGGGTGCCCATATTCCCACTTGATTTCTATTTTGTATTCTTACAGTCACTCATTACTGCACAGTAGTAACGACTGTTCAGATTTTCTTCCACTGCATAAAGATGATATAAAAACGCTGTCGTTCATGAGAATCATTCCCCCATTTTGACGATTCTTAATTCCCTGTTACGGTAGCAGTCCATCCAGCTGAGAGATTATGGTCCTACTGTAGTTTACAGTGGTGAGGACAGAACAGAGGGGCTGATTTAACAGTTGAAGCATAGCAAGAGGTGATTTTTAATGGATGTTTGTGGTCCCATTTCCCAGTTTAGTCTTTTCTTAATGTTTGGGTTTGAATGAAGTCTACTTGTAAAGATAATATATGGATGGGGAAGTGTATATAACCTTAATGTAACTTTAGATGTAGATCCCAACTGTATTTTCGTTGTACAGATTTACTACAGGGTGTTTTTTTTTTTTAATGAATCATTCAGTTAAACAATGGTCTGCTTTTTTTTCCATTTGGTGCTTGGGATGGGGCTGGTGGCACTGTTACATCTCGCCTGAAATTGCATGAAGTTCTCGAACCATGTGCTCAGAAAATGACATCTTAGTGCGGTCTCTTTTTTTTTTTTTTGGGAGGGGGGTTCTGACAGAACATCTTGTCACTCCCAAAATGCAGAGACATGATAGGTGTGCTCGTTCATATTTTATTTAAAGCTTTAAACGTCTTCTGGTAAGCCATTTCCCCTCCATGTTTTTTTAGTTGCCTGAAACATCTGAATGTCTGAAAGAATGAGGCGGTTGCTTTGTTTTGAAACATACTGTACAAAGTGAAGTTTATGTACACCTAAATCTAGATGTAACCACACACAGTGCTGCAGAGTGTTTCAGACGTCCCCTTTGCAACCATTTTGTGTAAATACAGTATGTTCCCTACTCGTATGAGAAGTGGCAATGCCTTTTTCTCCCAATTACCTGTTCTCCCTCACTGAAGTTGATTTTGGCACCTCATGTTGTGTACCAATGTCAAATTAGACATTTTGAACCTGCATATTAACTTGCTGTAAAAAGAAAATAAACATGTTTATGTACAGGGGTTAAGTGTGATTTGGGCTTTAAGGGTAAATCTTCTCTGATTCATAAGGTGAGCTCATGCACAGGGCTGTAGATGTATTACAGTGATGTGTTTTATGCAGGGTCTCAGATCAAAGGCCAGTTAATCTTACAATCTTAAAATATCCAGATCACAACACCAGTCATCAAATTCTCATTTGTAAATATTTATTGTTTTGAGCTGTAAGGGTAAATGCAACTTAAAAGCATACATTTCTAGATTTGTTCCAATCACTGTTAGGATCAGTTATGTGAAGATCTTCAGTTGACTTTTTCAAAGTACTCCTTGGAGCCTTCGGGTGTTGGTTTGATCTAAAACACAAAGTGAACCCAGATCAAAAACAACTCTGTTGTGCACACAAAACGGAGGCCTGATGTCCCTAGTGTCCATCCTACACATGGGTGACAAACGCACCATGGGAATAAAGGTGCATAAGCAACAGTTATGTTGTAGAGTTAAGAGGTTAAACTCACTGTTGGGGAGTGTGGGGTCCAGCTGGCTGGACACACCTCACCATGGGTCTCCACATACTGGAAGGCCTTAACCAGACGCAGTGTCTCGTCTACGCTGCGGCCCACAGGAAGGTCGTTCACGCTTGTGTGCTTCACCACACCATTGGGATCAATGATAAACAAGCCCCTGCAGGAGAAAAACGTATTTCTGAACAAATGTTCAAGTATTCTGCAGAAATAGTGTCAAATAAATGAACACACTCAGCGGGTGCAGAACTAAGATGGAGAGCAGTAATAAATCAATTAACATTTACATACAATCTGATTCTAGAAACTCAACATAAATCTAAATCGATAGAGGCTGATGGAGTTTCCTCCATTCAGGCTTTAATGAAAACACAAATACCTATAGACATCTCTGCCGCTTATTTATGACTTATTTCTGTTAACCTATTTGTGGATCTTTCAAAACTTAATGAACATACCTCAGTGCAATGCCTGGACCCTCTAGCAGTACCCCATAGTCTCGGGAGATCTGCTTGTTCAGATCTGAGAGCAGGGGGATGTGGATGTGGCCTAAGCCTCCAGTCTGACAAAACAATACCATTTATATTTTTCAGCATTAGACAGAATAAAAAAAATAAAACAATAAAAAAGTAGAAAACTCAAAGTTGAGAATTTACCTTGCGAGGGGTGTTGATCCACGCCAGGTGGGTGAAGTGAGAGTCTACAGACACACCAACGACCTCACAGTTGACATCATGGAACTCATTGGCCTTGTCACTGAATGAGATGATCTCTGTTGGACACACAAAGGTGCTGGAAAAGAAGGTGGTTCTGTAGACACATCATTACAGATCCACACACAAAATAACCACAGAACACCTGCAGGTACTCACAAATCCAATGGGTAGAAGAAGAGGACTAGGTATTTGCCCTTGAAATCAGCAAGACTCAGGTCCTTGAACTCTCCATTGTAGACAGCTGTGGCCTTAAAAGCAGGAGCAGGCTGAGTGACAGCAGCAGCCCATCTGGAGGAGGCTGGTGTGGAAAATCACCATTCACTTACACAAAATGTACAGTATGGGAACACGCACTGACTTTAGAACGTACTCACTGTCACGTAGCCTGAGAAAATGGTCTCACACGTCTGCAAACATGTGAGACAAATAGCTACAGTGCACTGACTAGGATACGAACGAGTTTGTAAAGCCCTCTGCAGATAACAGAGAACCTGCCATCTTACGAACAACAGCTGGGCCTCAATGGCACAAGCGGCTGGACGGAAACCGAAGCTCACATGCAGCAACCGAATGACCCTAAAGGCCTGAGGACACGCGGGGGAAAAAGGTAGTTTGCTCTGAAACACTGGGCACTGATCTGTTGATCGGCTCTGAGCCAAGTGTGAAATATACTAAGGAACACTCGTGAATCCATCAGCTGAGAAGTAAGGTCATGTTTAGTACATACTGGTAGAGAAACGGGCTGCCTGAAGTGCAGGAGCTGTCAGGATCCTGGCTGAGGCTCCATGTCGACTGGCTGCTGTGACTCTCAGGCCATTCCCTGCAACCTTTGTCTAAGAAGAGACACCAATCAAACACAAATACACTCAATCTAATTAAAACACCGTTTATTATAATTTAGCATCACGGTGGGACATTAAATGCCATGCATGCGTTGTTTGGTCGTCAGGGAAAGGCGCCCCCCTCTGGACAGAGTGGTATTACATCACATAAGCTAAATGTTTGCTGTGAGGACAATAAATGTTACTCTGACCTACAGCAAACTCATCAGAAATGTGTAATTTTAAACATATCGCGTTTTCATCGTTGAACTAAGAGAATTCTAACAGAACAACAACTCGGCTTAGACGTCGGAGGCTTAAAGTGATTAATGACACCTGTGCGCCACGTCCTTGTCCTTCAAACGTGCGCTGCGTTCAGACGAATGCGTTTGCACAACAACTCATAAGGTGACGTGAGCTCAGTGCGATCGACGCGATGTGCACATACTTCGAATATTATTTGGAGTATTTCTGGTCTCACGCCGTGGCCGCGGACCAGCGGTTGCGCCACAGCACGGTCAACGTGCGACACACGACTTGACAGCGTCCCGACGCGCGGGCGGCTTATGTATCAATACCTACAAACGCTGGGGTCACTAATGACCGGATTAGACCGAATCGAGCCGAAGCGAAGCAGCGTCGATGACAGACGTCATGTTGCGCTGCATTAAGTTGTACTTACAGAAGTCCTGAGCACTCTGCCGACGAAGGCTGCCATTTTGTCAGAGTGGGCGTGGCTGCGTCATTGCGTCATGATGTACGCACGGACCTGCCGCACACCTGTCGCCTGTACAACAAAAAGTCAAATAAAGCCCATAGAAATAGTCAAATGTGTGTTCCATAATGACGTCGTTGTTCTTTTTTATATGCACTTTTGACGCAGAGACTGGCGTTAGCCCCGCCTCCTCTCTCAAACTCTGCGCCAGGTCAAACGTTCAATCAGTTTAATCACCGGGGCAACCATGTTAGAATCGCTCTCGCGACATGTCGAATAGCCAAAAACGAGAAAAGTAATATATTTATGAGAGTATTAGATGTTCCCAAGGTACGTGAACGTAGCACAGTCTCGCGCGCACAACTGAACACGTGATTAAAGGCGGAAGTAGTAAATGCAGCTTGACCTCAAAGCATGAGAAATACCTACTAGAACGATGTGAATGGGGTATTTTATTAGAATATATTTAGTTTCTGTGAACTGAATGCACTCGTTGTCTCAATGGATCCAAATCTGTTGTACTGGAAAAACGAAGGGCAGGTAATTGCATAGCAGTGTTTTAACGTGCAGAGCTTTACCAGAGATGTGGATGTGCAGTAGGCTAATATATACAGTCAGCTAGAATGAAACTGTGGTCGCATCTTGTTGCCTCTGATGTGTCTGTTAGTGGTGAGTTCTCCTTCTGTCTTGGTTTTTCAGTCTTTCGTCAGCCGATTGCAGATTTGGGTCAATCTCCTCAATCCAACTACCCTGCTCTGCTCTGATGTAAGTACTGTAGCAGCCAATCATACTGATCGGACACAGTGAGATCACTATACATGAGGTTCAACCAGTGATCCTGCTCTCCTCAGGCTGAAATACAGAAGGCCCACAAGTCTCTTGGCAGTGATGGGAAAAGTGAAAAGGTCAGGTAATGTTTTTTTTTTTACTTGACATTTATGTTTTACTTTGAAGCTGCCAGACTGAATGACACTACTTTTCTTGATTTCCTCCTCTAGGATGCGACTGCACTGACTCTCTCCCTTGTAAGTGTAGGAACAAAAACAGTGAAAGAATGTTTCCTAAATTAAACAAATACATTTGTAAATATTTCAGTTACAGCATTTATTAAGGTTTAACGCTACCTTTATAGAAGAGAGAAATCACGCACATAAATGATTAGATTTAAAAAACATGTTGTGATTTATTCTCCTGCTCCGTGTTTACAGTCGTCCATCCACGCTGACTCTGGGAATATTGTTCCACTAGTTTTCCGTCCTCCAGGTACGTAAGAATTAAGCATTTCGTCTTTTTCTATGTATCAAATTATTGTATTTATAGAAACCTTTATATCAGGAGATCACAGTCTAATCATAGTATGTGCAGGGCTTTCAAAATGCAGGTCCTTAAAGTCAAAACAACCTTCACCAGCCGTTTTTTTAACCATTTAAATTGCGTGAATATTACATTATTACTATACAAGTGGATTAGAGGAAAGAGTATATTTTAAAAAATACTGACGCCTCCACTTCTGTTTCGTGCTTTAGCTTTGCTGCCAGTATCTGCACCCTTGGTATGTACAGTATGTCCCTCAGTAAATATTTGATATTTGTTCTTGATATTGTGACTTGTAAAAACAACAACTGTGATTTTTTTTTTTCCAGGTGGTTGCCAGCTTGTTGCAACACAGCAGTGTCAAACCTGCTCTGTTTTGGCAGGTAATAAATTAATTCTATCCTATACAGTTATATTACACATGGCCACAATACAGCTAGCTTCATGGTAAAAACATCTGTCTTTCTTTCAGTTTTTGCTGCATAGTTACAACGCTGGATTCAACTATGCGAACAGAAACTGCTCATCAGAACAGGTACTGTATTATATCAATCAATAACCCACAGTCTTGTTGAGATATTGAGTTTATATTATCAGTTAGCAGTGGGCTCTCAATCTTCGTGTGTAATGTGAAGACATCTCCTCTGTCTCTGCTTCACTTTATCTCCCTTCAGCAGGACAAGAAGACGCGCTTGAAACAACTTCTGTTGATCACAGGAACAGTGTCCTATGCGACGTGTGGTGGGGTGTGTACAAACAGATAATAACTGTTTGCGGTTGAATGTAACGTTTCCAAGCTGCTCATTATCAGACATGTGTAAAATATCCCATCTGCCGCTTCAGGCTCTTCCTCAGATTTTCATTAACCGACTCAGTGTAAGAAGTGCAGCAGTCCAGACTTTCTTCAGGTCAATAGTACCGATCCCCCTCTCAGGTGAGCTACTTACTCCGAACTTCAAACACCAAAGTATAGTGTCTCAGAAACTAAATAACTACAGTGGCAAGAAAAAGTATGAAAACCCTTTGACCTACTTTCCCAACAAACTGAACCAAACGTGTTTCCAGTAGGACGGAAGGACAGTGCTCCAAAGCAAACTTCATGGAAAATGATTTTATGTTTAAGTAGGTATTTCCATAGGGTTCGCTTGTTTTTTGCCACTGTACATGATAAATTCCAACTCAGGCAGACACCAAATGGTAGGTAATTGGCTTATTTAAACTGTAATGTATGTTGTCACATTTGGTGAACGTGCTTGGTTCTTGCAGTGACATGATGGGGTGTTGTACTAACCGTGTCTAACTCTCTCCAGCTGCTCTGGCCTTCTTCAGTGTTTTCACCGTTAGAAGCGAGGAGTCAGAAAGTGGGATCCAAGTGTTTGATTCCAATGGAAACTCCGTCGGCATCTCTAAAGCAGCAGGACACAAAGTAAGAAGCAGTGAACATGCAGACCAAAGAAGTTCCGTGAATGCAAAGTGACAGGATTAAAGAGTTTTTATTTGTCTAGGCTGTGAAGGAAACGGCGCTGTCCAGAGCAGCGCTGTTTGGTGCGACTGCTGCAGTTCCTAATCTGCTGGTTTTATTGTTACATAGGTGAGTCACTTTTCAATTTCGCCAAATTTCTACTTGGTTGTGTCTGTTAGTATTAACCAATCTGATTTTACAGAACTAAACCTTTCCAGAAAAACTCTCTTCTGATCGCTCCTTTCCGCCACATAAGTGCAGCAGTTGTTCTAGGCCTGATGATCCCTGTGTCCTTCAGTCTCTTTCCACAGCTGGGAATGGTAAGATCCTGTCCTGCTGTAATGTTTCCCTGGTGATGAACTCCTCTGACACAGACCTTGTTTCACAGATAAAAAGGGAAGCTTTGGAGCAGGAGCTACAGGCTGCAGCTTTCGAAGGACATTTATTTTATCATAGAGGACTTTGAAATACAGTTTTGTAAAGTAAAAATAAAGGTATTCAAGACACAAACGGCACAGTTCGTAATACCTGTATGTGATAGGTCCAAGATGAAGCTGTACACAGTGAGAATATGCAGCGTTTTAAAAAAAAAAGAAATCACACAAGTAAAATAAATTATTTTGATAGCACATTTATTTAGTTTGAAGATTAAGAGTAGTTCTAGATATGGAATAGTGCTGAACATCAATTCATGAATATAAATTTAGCTCTTAAAGATACACAAGCATTTCTATGTATTGCACTCTGTCTTATCTGGAATACTGAGGCACAAAACCATCTGTTTTGCAATCTGCTTGAAAATGGACTGTACAATAAAACAGCGAGAAGTAACACATTAGTAAAAAAAAAAATTCAACCTGAACATGAAGAGAACACGTAATGCAATAAAGTCAACATGGAACAAAGGCATCGCACAGTTTGATCAGCTGCAGACTGTTTTATATAAAGCTGCTCACTTTGCTTGTATCCCAGTCGTCTGGCATTAGTAAAGTACAAAATGTGACATAGATTCGTTAGAAAATGTGAATTACGAACATGCTGTGCAATATGTGTCCAAGAAGCACAGTTTCTATTTGCTTGTTACAGCTGCTGTTGCTCATCTGGGACAGTTAGTTCAGACCTAAAGAGAGAACGTCTCTGCTCTGTGGAGGGGATGCTAATACACAATTAGTCCCAGTTTCACAGTATTAAAGACAAATACTAATGGCTCCTTATTATCCATACACAATAATGCCAAATAGATATCAACTTGCCAATTCTCCTGCAGGTGTTTATTGCAGGATGCAGATGTTTTTGACAACTGATACTGGAACAGTAAAAAACAGAGGGAACTATTTCTGCTGTACATTAATACACCCTAGTGTTAAAAACTAGTACGTATTTACAGCAGTAGACCTGTGTGTGTGTATGTGGCTGACTGGACGAACTGCATCTGTGTTGATTATGTCTCCCAGTGCAATAGTTTGGCTCACTGATGTAATTTTGATATTTTTTGTAAATGAAGCTCTATGGCTCAGCAAAATATTTTCTTTCATTCAAAATGTGTTGACAGTACAAAAAAAATAATCGTATAATCTTTTACCTCTATGATGCTAAACATCGTGGTACTGGTGTAGGACATGATGTTAACATATTAGCACCACAGGACAAGCTAAAACATACTATTGACATTTTCTTACTTTCCTGACCGTGACAATTACTATGAGATAGTGTCTTGTGCGAACACATGACAGCTGTAAGAGCCTTTAAGGTAATTATCCCACCGTGTAGGAAACAGTATAGTCAAGCCGTGTCATCCTGCACCAGAATGTCTACGAACAGCTTTATATCCGCAAGAGCTGCTCGGCAGCTGCCAAATGAAAAAGAAAATTCTCTGTTGCTGGGGGAAAATGATGCTGCTTTAAACCTTCCAGTGTGATTTTAGAGTCTTCACACTTGTCAGCCAGGGCAACCAAGTTGGTGAGAATCTCCTTTGTCTTGACACAAATATCCTATGAATAAATGTGTGGTTGTCATGTTAGACAACAGCAGATTGGAAACAAACATGGTAGAGTGTGTTCTCACCTTAATCACCTGACTGTCTGACCTCTCAGCATCTTCTGCAGCCTGGACAATCAGGTGACCAACATCCTTGTGCAATTTCCCCATCGCCATTGCTTCTGTGTTGGGTTACTGCATGTGAGTTTAGTGGGAAAACGCTCTGTTAAACGTGGTTTTCGCTTTGAACATACTGTACCTTTGGCACTCTGAGATACTGTGATGACGCTGTCCGGGAGGTTCACATACACATCGAACAAGTCCGATCTGTTGCTCACTTCAGGATCTACAAATCCTGCTACATACCCTGTGGAGAAAACAGACATATTGACACATGAATAATTCATCGGTTGCAATGCATATAGAGAAAGAAAAAGAGAAGAGCATCTATAAATGTTTGTAAGTAAACCAGGAGGCAGCTTCACCAGGGCATTTCTTTAAATCCTCCAGTTCAATATCATTCAGGTGCATGTACGGGTGCACGATGGACCAGTCTTTTCTGTGCCATGTCAGAGCTGGCAGAACTCTGAGGACAAATGAGTAGAGTAGTCGATACTACCAAACTTTCCTTAATGGTTTAATGTAGATATTGTGAATGTCAGAGTCAAATGTCACCTTGTGAACTCCAGTAGTGCCTCAATCCGAGGGTGATGAACAACAATCCTCTTCTTCAGCATCAGAGCCGTATAGAGGATGATAGTCTCCATTCCGAACTGAGACACCACATCTGAAGCGGAAAGAAAACATGTAAACGAAATGACTCGCTTTGATCTCTAAAGCAGTGTATGCTGTGATTCTTCATCATTCTTCTATGAACCCACTTTCCATTTTAGTTTATTATCTACCGCTCATCCATGTTTTGCACCTAATGATAAAATGTAACTATCAATAAATAATACTTGTTCCTCCTGACAACCATGACATCTCACCTTTGATTGAACCTGCCAAGTACGCCTTCCGCACATCGTAGTCCTTAATCAGAAATGAGCCATTTTCATCACTCTGGCAAATCCCTTTGGTGAGGACAGTGATGTAAGCCTCCATCATCTTCACTGGATTGCCATGTTTGGTGTACATTCTGCATAACGGTTTAAAATATGCTAAATATGCACCTTCTGACAAAAGTACAATGAAACAGCCTTTGTCTTTAATCTAAATGTAGTACCTGCATAGTATTCTACTAAGTGCAGCATATTTCTCAGGATTGAAGTCTTTCGCTGTAACAGCTACGGAAAAATGAGTGACCTTCAGATGGAACAAAAGACGTACGACATTCAGTGCATATATGTTAAAGACATGATGCTGTAGAGACATAAATGGATTTGATGCATTAACTAATAAGTCACCTTGTTTAGCGCCGTAGGTTCTTGTACCTCTACTGTGGTGATGTAGTACCAGGTGCGACAAAACTGACCAAACACAAAGGTGTGGAAATCCCTCCCATCCTGCGTCAGACAGCACTTGCTGAGCAGTACCTGCCTCAGGTCTGAGCCCACGGAAGGATAGCACCACACCCACAGTGTGTCTCCATTCACATCTTTCTCTGAGTAAAGGTAGGACAACATCGGCATTAACTGCGTGTACAAGTAAACTAGGACATTGGGGCAACTTCTACATGAGAGGCTCACTGGGACCGAGCCCTGGGGGGTTGGATTAATGATATTACTGGGGCCCATCACTCATCTATCCCCAGCTCATTCGTAGCACACAGGCTAAACGTGCTGGGGGCATGACGCCCTGCTGATGGGACACGTTTGGGTCACACAGGTATCACGTGATTCCCGTGCAGGCACAGTTAGTTTCTAAAGCTTTAACCGGCAATTTCGCATGGAGACAACGAAAGCAACAAGAACTGTCCTGAGGTGAAACTTACCGATTAATCCGACGCTTAACATAAGTTGCGTTTCAGTTGCTGCCATGTTCCATACCTGGAAGAGTTCATAAGCACAAGTCAGTTGCAGAGACGCCTCCGACCACCTTCCCCTGGCGACAGGGAGAAACTGTGAAGTACCTTGAAATCTCCTGCAGGGTCCAAATAATAAAACACGATGCTGGACAAAATTAATTTGTTTTGAAAACTGGATATGAACTGATTCTGACTTCTACTGTCAACAGACTCTCTTCTGTGAAATCTCTTCCTTGTTCCGGGACAAGAGGCTCGAGCAGAAGGCGGAGACACGCGGCTCGCAGCCAACCACAAATCGCGTGAGCCCGGCGCTGATGGTGCGTTCATGGCTACCTAAAATATAGAAATATGTACTTCGCGACCTTTTACAGACGTCCAATAAAAACGCCTTGGACCAGTCTTTTACTGCTTCTTCTGGGATCTGCGCTGATCATAACGTAGATATAGAATTACAAAAAAAATATCGAAAGTTAAATAGCAACGTAATTAAAACATGTTTTGATAACTATATATTCCTGCATGATTAAAATTCTCATTGTAATTTATTCTTATGTATTGAAATGTGATAGGTGACAGTAGGAGGGGGAGATTTCCGGAGTATTCATACGGTTTGCGTTGCATAAACCCACTACATAAACCCATATACAGCGTTTACACTTAGCTGTGGCTGAAGTCTACTCACAGTAACTATTATTATATACCAATGTCGCCTGAACGCATCAGGGTAGGGCCTACAGAAACGCGCAGAGCTGCCAGGTTTTGGGGGGAAAAAGCTCCATTTAGGTAGTCGGAGTTTTCCTAAAATCGTTGACCACCGTAAAACTCCAACATCATAACACAGACTATTTGTGCTATTTAGAATAGTCCACAGCGTCACACATTTCACACTGTTATTATGACGAATGCATATTATTTATGTATTCATGTGCTAAAAGCCACCAGTGGATGCTGTTAATAAGTTACGCACCTATATACACTAAGAAATGCATACTCAGATTATTTATATGACTTTTAATATTTGCATTGAACACTGAAGGGGTGTGTAATATTTAAATAGGTGTTTTTGAAAACGCATATCTATATACTTTTAGTGTAGAAGCTATAGTGGGGGATAGGGCGTGTTGCACCTGGCAACTCTAGCGAGGCCGCTCACGAGGTTCTTCCTTTCTCAGCCTGCACCGTGGTAGCGGCTCTGTGCGTGCTTGGATGGACTGGTGAAATCTATGAAAATTCATCGAAGTCAGCCCATTTTGAGTTTCATTAAAGCGCCACAGACATGCCGGCGTATTTCCAGCGGCCAGAGAATGCTCTCAAACGAGCGAACGGTGAGTAGAAGCTCGGTTTTCTGTTTCACAGATGTCACACATTTAACGCTCGCTAGCTAATGTTAGCGCAGCGCATAGCTTGTCTCGTCGATAGTTAGCCAGGCTAAGTGCTACAGCTAGCTGTAATGGCGGGGAAGCCTCTGTCTTACAGCTAGCGGTTGTGTTTAGCTAGCAGGCCAGGCCATTTTGTGCTAACGTCCCTTGGTGACTCGATAACACTGAAGAACACATTAGCAGCGTAACGTAGCCGACAATTAGACAACTGTTAGTATATTTAGCAGAGCTGTTGGCGGTTCGCAACTGTCACTTTACCAGAGCACTAACGCGATCTGGGCTTGAGACCATGTCACGTTTACCTAGCAGCAATACGGGCCTATGCATGTCAGATAGATGGAGCCAAGCACGACGTTTAGAAGTGTTTTGCGCTAGTGTGCACGATTGTTGTATTAACCATATGTAACCAATATGCTTTTGCAGAGTTTCTTGAGGTTGGCAAGAAGCAGCCAGCCTTGGATGTTTTGTATGATGTCATCAAGAGCAAGAAACATCGAACATGGCAGAAAATCCACGAGCCCATTATGCTCAAGTACCTGGAGCTCTGCGTGGATCTCCGCAAGAGCCACCTGGCCAAGGAGGGTCTCTACCAGTACAAGAACATCTGCCAACAGGTGTGCGAAGAGAAATGTTAGATGGGCAATTGAGTGGTTGTGTAAACACCCTGTTAGAGGTCATTGCAATTTAATTTTCTGTTTACAGGTGAATATCAAATCTTTGGAAGATGTGGTCAGGGCTTACCTAAAGCTGGCGGAGGAGAAGACTGAAACTGCAAAAGAAGAGTCTCAGCAGATGGTCTTGGACATTGAGGATCTGGACAACATCCAGACTCCTGAAAGGTGAAGGTTTTTTTTTTGTTTTGTTTTTTGTTAGTTGTGTGTATAAGATGAGCCGGTTACAAGAGTTACTTATGTTGAGTTTGTCATGACTGTAGTGTACTTCTGAGTGCGGTGAGTGGGGAGGACACTCAGGATCGAACAGATCGCCTGCTGCTGACTCCCTGGGTAAAGTTTCTGTGGGAGTCGTACCGCCAGTGCCTGGACCTGCTGCGCAACAACTCCAAGGTGGAACGCTTGTACCATGACATTGCCCAGCAAGGTAGTAACACACATTGAATACATTTTTAAATTCAACAAATGTTTGGGGGTTTACTAAAGTTATTGTGTTGTTTTGTTATTTTTATGCAGTTGGGTGATAATAAATGCTATCATACAGCATGTGATGTCAAACATTTTTTGTAATTATATGTGGACATGTAACTGTTCACCAGCTGCAGAGAATTGTATATAACTAATATCTTTAGACATAAATCAGTAATTAAGCTAGGAATTATATGTGAAATGTAAATAATACCTGGTAATCTTTTCTGCAGCATTCAAGTTTTGCCTTCAATACACCCGCAAAGCTGAGTTTCGCAAGCTGTGTGACAACTTGCGTATGCATCTGGGTCAGATCCAGCGCCACCACAACCAGAGCACTGCCATCAATCTGAACAACCCTGAAAGCCAGTCCATGCACCTAGAGACACGTCTGGTGCAGCTGGACAGTGCTATAAGCATGGAGCTCTGGCAGGTCTGTCCACCCCACCACAAAAACAAAGATAAATAGTCAACAGTAATTGACAATATTTAGTGATGTATAATCTGTTAACCTAAAATTAAATATAATTTATTAATGATTCAATGTTGTGTCATCCCCACACAGGAAGCATTCAAGGCTGTTGAGGACATCCATGGCCTGTTTGCACTTTCCAAAAAGCCCCCGAAACCTCAGCTGATGGCCAACTATTATAACAAGGTGTCTACTGTGTTCTGGAAGTCTGGAAATGCTCTTTTTCATGCCTGCACCCTACACCGACTTTATCATCTATCCAGGGAGATGCGTAAGAACTTAACTCCAGATGAGATGCAAAGGTATCTTATTTGCTTTTTGTGGTAAAGTATTGTCTGTTAGATAATACATGGTAACGAAGCTTACTTTCTAACCTCAGGATGTCGACCAGAGTCCTGCTGGCAACACTGTCCATCCCCATCACCCCAGAGCGCACTGACATTGCCCGTCTGCTAGACATGGATGGCATTATAGTGGAAAAGCATCGCAGACTTGCCACTCTGCTGGGTGTGCAGTCTCCACCAACCCGCCAAAGCCTAATCAATGACATGGTACATTCGAGCAAAAAGATGTTTATAAGTGTTGATAGTGCCTGACAATAGCTGCTTTTATATTGATGTGCGAAGATGCTTTGAATTTTGTGAAAAGACAACATTTTCATCTGACATTATTGTACTGAATTAATAATCCGCACTTATTTGTTTCTGTTAGGTAAGATTTAATTTGCTGCAGTATGTTGTATCTGAAGTTAAAGAACTGTACAACTGGCTTGAAGTGGACTTTCATCCTCTGAAGCTCAGCGGAAGAGTAACCAAGGTAAACAGCAAGTTATTTTAAAAATATTTCTGTTGCGGTGACTGTAATAAATACTGTTGCACTCAAGTATGTCCTAAAAACCTTTTTCCTTTTAGGTGTTGAACTGGGTCAGAGACCAGGCTGAGAAGGAGCCTGATTTGCAGCAGTATGTTCCTCACTTGCAAGGCAATACGATCCTAAGACTCTTGCAGCAGGTGATTCGTCTCAAGTTTGTCCTCTGCTCCCCTAAATTTAAAATCACATCTACACATGAAGTCAGCCTTACTTACCATTCTGTCTCCATTTCTTAGGTTGCACAGATCTATCAAAGCATTGAGTTCAGCCGTTTGGCCTCATTGGTTCCTTTTGTGGATGCCTTCCAACTTGAGCGCGCCATTGTGGATGCTGCCCGTCACTGTGATCTACAGGTAAGAAGATCATGAATTAATGCTCTTGACAGTCCATGAAGTTGTTGTTGTTTTAGCTGTAAGTAGACATGGTAACTATCATTCAATTTAACCAAAACTATTTTTATAGGTCCGTATAGACCACACCTCCCGAACTTTGAGCTTTGGTTCTGACCTGAACTACTCAACCAAAGAGGATGCTCCTGTTGGCCCTTTCCTACAAAACATGCCATCAGAGCAGATCAGGAACCAGCTAACTGCCATGTCTGCTTCTTTGGCCAAGGCCATCCAAATTATCAAGCCTGCATCCATTCTGGTGAGTCTAGTCTCATCTCAGCGCTTAAGAACAGACGCACAGTCAACATTAGCTTCATACATACTTGCAAACATGGCATTATAATCTTATCTAAATTTGTAGTTTTTTATGGAATATCATTGTACTCATAAATATGTTTTTGTTATGTATTATTTTTTTAGCAAGAACGTGAGGAGCAGAATCAACAGGCCATTGCTGCCTATCTCAAAAATGCCAAAAAGGATCATCTGCGTATTCTGGCTCGGAGACAGACCATTGAAGAGCGCAAGGAGCGCCTTGAGAGCCTAAACATTCAGCGCGAGAAGGAGGAGCTGGAGCTGCGGGAGGCTGAGTTGCAAAAGGTTCGCAAGGCTGAAGAGGAGCGTCTGCGGCAGGAGGCCAAAGAGAGGGAGAAGGAGCGCATAATGCAGGAGCATGAGCAGATCAAAAAGAAGACAGTGCGCGAACGGCTGGAGCAAATTAAGAAGACTGAGCTTGGAGCCAAGGCTTTCAAGGATATTGACATTGAGGTAAAAATCTGTATGATTTAATGGGTTGACCTATATTGCTGGATAAGGTCATGTAATATGTTTCTGGGGTCAAACTAACAAATCAACGTTTTGCAGGACCTGGAGGAGCTGGATCCTGACTTCATTATGGCCAAACAGGTGGAGCAACTGGAGAAGGAAAAGAAGGAACTCCAGGAGCGTCTCAAGAACCAGGAAAAGAAGGTAAGTCCCCACATCATACATAATTTAAATATAAATATAAATAAAACATAGGTCAACTAAGAACAATTTTTATTTTCCTCCAGATTGATTACTTTGAGAGAGCAAAACGGCTTGAGGAGATTCCTCTGATCAAAAAAGCTTATGAGGAGCAGCGTATTCAGGACATGGAACTATGGGAGCTTCAGGAGGAGGAGAGGGTATGTGAATTTTTTCAAAAACATGCATCATTACCATTTTAAAGTATGCTGATTACAAGAAGGCACTTTGTCATTTCGTTGTAGATCAGCAACATGAAAGTTGAAAGGGAGAAGGCTCTTGAGCACAAGAAGCGCATGTCTAGGATGATGGAGGACAAAGAGAACTTTTTGTCCAAAATAACTGCTGCACGTAGCTTCATTTATGAGGTAAGACCTTGTAACTTCATTGAACTTAGAGTAAGCACGAGTGTAACCTAAATAGTGGTGTCAGATTAACAATTTTTTATTTAATTATAATTTATTTTTTTTTAGGAAAAACTGAAAGCATTCCAGGAGCGTTTGGTGGAGGAGCGGAAAAAGCGGCTGGAAGAAAGGAAGAGGCAGCGCAAAGAGGACAGGCGTAATACTTACCACCGCCAGAAAGAAGAAGAAGCCCAGCGTATCCACGAAGAACAGCTCAAGAGAGGTAATTGTTTGATTGCAAATGGTCACAGAAACGTATAAGACAGCCAGTGATTAAGTGGTGGAATTTAATATGCCACCGAAAAGTTTCCACAAAGAATGTTTTCCACTTCAGGATGATTGCAGTTTGTCCCCAATCAACAGCAAAATGCAGTGGCTGTATGAAGAATTATACAGTCTAAACATCCCTAAGTGTTACTCTTTTGCTTTTGTTACAGAGCGTGAGGAGCGTGAACGCCAAGAACAAGAACAGCGAGAGGAGGAGGAGAGGGTGTATCAGGAGCGTCTCCGCAAGCTCGAAGAGCAGGAACGAAAACAGCGAGCTCGTCAGCAGGAGATTGAGGAGCGAGAACGCCGTCGTGAGGAGGAGAGAAAAGGTCAACCAGAGGAGAAACCCAAGGTAAAAATTATTATTAGCACAATTATTTTTGTTTTTAACTGGCATTGTTTACAACCATTGTAATCTTCAATGACTCGTATTTCTCATACAGGAATGGGCTGAAAAGGAAGAGGGTGCATGGCGCAGGCGCACTGAGGGAGGTGATTCCGAATGGCGCCGCGCTGTTCCTGACAGGTGTGTGTTTGTTACTCAAATCAGAATAACTTTACTATTGGCCCCCTGTGGCCAAGACTGGCTATAAAAAAAGGCTGTGCCCGCTGTCTATAGGGAATGGAGACAGGAGGGTCGTGATGAGGAGAGAGAAGACAAAGAGGGGGGGGCCTTCAGGAGAGGAGATGGTCCTCGCAGAGGTGGAGATGACAGAGGACCCCGTCGAACCTTTGATGATGATAGAGGCCCCCGCCGTGGTGCCGATGATGACCGTCCTCCACGTAGAGGGATGGATGATGATCGTGGTCCGCGCAGGGGCTTTGATGATGACCGTGGCCCCAGGAGGGGTGGAGATGACGACCGTGGCCCCAGGCGTGGCTTTGATGATGACCGTGGCCCCAGGCGTGGCTTTGATGATGACAGAGGGCCTCGTAGAGGCATGGATGACTCAAGGGGTCCCAGGCGTGGCGCTGATGATGACTGGGGCCCCAGAAGAGGAGGAGATGATGACCGAGGTGGAAGGAGAGGCATGGATGATGGGCCACGTCGTGGTGGCGATGATGCCAAGCCCTGGAAACCATTGGGCAGACCTGGTAAGCATGCAGCCACTAATAAATTCTTATGTTTAATAAATAATCTAAAGCCTTTGCTTACCAGTCTGACACCACAACAGGTCTTAAATGTAATGTCACCAGGATGATTAATGAGTCAACACTTATGTCATAGGTGGCTGGCGTGAGAGAGAGAAAGCCCGTGAGGAGAGCTGGGGACCTCCACGTGCTGGTGATCGTGATGAAGGAGATGACGATGAAGGAGAGGAAAGATCTAGCGATCGGTTCAGGGACCGTCGTCCAAACAGGTAGATGTGCCTGCTTTTTATTTATTTTTATTGTTTTGTACTGAATGTAGACACAGTTTTAGTTGAATTTTCAGTGGGTGGTCACTGTTTGTATTGGCTTCTGTTTTCACAGAGAGGAGGGTGTTTGGAGGAGGGGAGGTGCAGAGGAAGGAAACAGCTGGAGGGAGTCTCGTAGAGAAGACGGTGATCGTGATGAGGGCCGTGATCGTGATGACCGCCGTGACCGAGATGACCGTCGTGATCGTGACGATCGCCGTGTTGAGCGTCGCGATAGAGACCGCAGGGATGACCGTGAAAACAGAGGCCCTCCCAGGGATAATGAAGAAGGTAAGAATAGAGTGATGTAAGTTTTACATCACATAGTAGTGACACAGCCTAGAAACCAAATGGGTTAAGTACTTAAATGCATCTTGTATTCATTGACCCTAAAATGACTGTAGTAGTCATTATTCAAACTTAAAATATTTAAGTGGCTGCTAACTTTGTCTAGTATTCCTGTCCTAAAAAACAGTTGCTACATGATGTGTTGTATTCAGCCACCAGAGGTCGCTGTTGAGCTGTTAAGTCACTGCTACAGCAGACATCCTAAAGTTGGATAAATATATAAACCTGTGAACTGCACTAAAGTCAGGTTGTGTTTTCAATGCTCCTAATGATAATCCTTGTTTACTCAGGAGGGTCCTGGCGTCGTGGGGGTGATGATAGGCGGGAGGAGCGGGACAGGGAGAGGCCCAGAGAACAGGAGCGTGAACGTGACCCTGAAGGAGATAAGGGTTGGCGTACTGACAAGGACAATCCTCGTCGCATCAAGAACGAAACAGATGATGATGGCTGGACCACTGTCCGTCGTTGAGCAACAACCTCTTCATTTATATGATAAATTAGGAAAAATATCTTGTTTTCCATCAGCAAATTAGCCACAGCAGTGAATGACTACATACTTGGGGGCAATTTGTCTTGAAAGAAATATTTGTAGACTAGTTTTTCTGGGGATTATTATTATTATAATATTTTTTTTTTTTAAGTTTTATTTTGATTTTTGGAGTTCTGACTGTCCAACACCCAATGAACTTGGCCTCATGCAAACCATTACTCTTAACATGACTGCCCCCAGTGGTTAGGAGTGTTATTATCTTAAATCATATAAACTAAAAAAAAAAAAAACAGTAAATCTGCTAAGACTTCCTGTGCAAACTTTCTATCACCAACTGCCTCTTTTAAATACTAAAATTTGACCTAGATGTTAAATTCTGGCCACAGATCCACAACTCTTATATTAGCAGTGACTATGAATACCACATGCTTCAGTGATCTCTGCTCCTCTTCTAATGTTTCAGCTGCTTCTACACTTGTGAGAACTTCCATTTTGATGTGCATGCATAGAGTATTCAATTCTTGCTCCATAGCCAGTGTGTGCTTCTGTCGTGCTGCAATCAGTGGTACCCAACCAGGTTGCATGTGTACAGATAAAGCCTTTATAAATAAAGATGTTTGCTCACCAACTACATGCTCATTTTTATCTGTAAGTATTATTTAATCATTTGGTTCAGACGCCTGGCGAGATCAGGATTTGGAATGTGTGTTACTGTAAAGGCTGTAAAAGTGTTTAGTTTTTTTTTTTAAACGCTGCTTATTTGACTTGAAGGTATGAGCGTCAAAAGACATGTAATCCTGAGGATAATTGTTTAAAATGTCTATATTTATATTGTATAAGGGCATAGAATCTATATCCAAGTAGTCATTTTACGAGTTCCATATATTGGCACTTAGCTGGACATATTTGCTTTCAATAGTAACTTCAAGCTCTTTTGACCCGAGGTTTGGGACGCATCAAAATTCTCCGGCTTTGGAACCAGTAGAGGTCAGGAAAGCTCCGCGGTGAGGACTGACGTGCTCCAGCGTGTGAAAGCAGAGGCTGCGAGGTGGTGCGTGTCTGCGATCAGCAGGTATCTCAGTGTAAAACTCAAAAACATGTTAGCGTGCAGCCAAGTATCTTACGGTTGGACCTGAAAATATAATTAAATTACATGAACACAGTCCTTTTGCACTTTGGTTGCAAAAACAAATAGTTTAACTAACTGTAGCCCCATTATTATAACAATAATAAAAATGCTGATTAAAATAGCCTTAGATGGCATTTCATTTTTGCGGATATTGAAAAATAAAGATTTTACTTTACAAGGTAAACTCATTAGAAATGTTTAAAAGTAAGTTCGGATGAATCGCTGTGTTTATGACAAAGAAATACATTTATATTAAAATGTGAAACCAAGGTGAACTTTGTATTACATTCACAGACTCTGGACCAAATTAAACATTAAGTAGACAGTACAATTTGTCGATTACAATAATTGTTATAATAATTAAGATAGGTATGACCAACCATTGTCATTATTATATAATAACAGTTTGTCATTACATTTATAACACAAGAGGTATCGTTGTAATTTGTATCTCAAACATTTAAGTGTATCTGCATTATTAAATCACCTGACATTACTTTAGAAAAGAAAATAATGACTAAATAACTACTGAACACTTGCAGGTGAGCAGGAAAGTTTCTGGGCTGCGTCTAATAATTTGTCGTGTGTGTGTTATTCCTGCGTGAAAGGCCTCGGTGCGCGGCCGCTGCAGGTTTGTGCTGCTGACCTCAGCCACTGATCCACACACGGTGGGTGACAGCCTGCAGTCCCGCAGGTAAACTCCTCCAGAAACACACCTGGCTGTTTGCCTTGGCTGCGTCTGGCTCGTAGCGCACAGCTCGTCAACGCGAGCGCTGCTATTTAATGCTGACAAAAACGCCTTCAATCCGGACTGAAGCGTGTTTGTGTCTCCCAGGGAGAAACGAAGCGTGAGCGTGTTCAACTGGAAATTCATCCCAACAGAATCCGAGAACAAATGAGAACGAACAGGAACGCGGCGAGAAGTGTTTCTCGACATTAGAAAACAGGGTCAGAGTTGAGAAAGAAATGACTGGTTTGCAGATGCTAAATATCATCCGCGTGCACGGCGCCCAAAACACCCTTTAATAGAGCTGCTGTTTGCGCAATTAAAAATAATAACACTACATACACCCCCATCCTAAAAAAAATCAGGCAGAATCTGTCACCGGCCTTAAAAGCACATGGGCTACCCAGCGCTTTGCTGCTTCAGATGAGTGTGTTAAATGTCCTGGAGATATAAGCGCGTGAGTGTGCGTGTGTGTGTGTGTGTGAGCGCGCGCGCATGGGGCTCCTCTCCGGACGAATCCGTTCCGTGCTGCGCGTTCGAGTCCGCCTCTCCGCGCCCCTGCTTCCCATTGACGCACTTTTTAAGCGTCTTCCCCTTCTCCACCTTAAGGCGAGCAGCAGCGGCAGCGACCAATCACCATGCCATTACAGCCTTCAGAGGAAGCTGTTTATGGGGCTGCAGCGCTAATTAGGCTCATGAACTAACAAATCTGCCTGCACGAACCTGGCGAGGAAAACGATCACATCCATGGATTAGTCTGGGAGTAGCCGGGCACTTTTTATTTTGGCTTCCTCGACGCTGCCGCCTTTTCCTAACTTATTTACTGCGAAGAAACTTTCGCTCTTTCTTTGGTGTGGAGTATTTCTGAAGCGAGAGCGCCTACGACAACTTTAACTTAAACTGGGGAATCCGGACTATCAGACCATGTTTCAACCTACACCGAAGAGGTGTTTTACTATAGAGTCTTTAGTGGCGAAGGATAATCCTGTACCGGCGTCTCGCTCCGAAGAGCCCATCAGGCCAGCGGCTCTCAGCTATGCAAACTCCGGACAGATGAATCCCTTTCTGAACGGTTTTCACTCCGGCGGCAGGGGCGTCTACTCTAACCCGGACTTGGTGTTTGCCGAGGCGGTCTCACATCCGCCAAACTCCGTCGTTCCGGTGAATCCGGTGGCCCCGCCGCACGCTCTGGCCGCTCACCCGCTTTCATCCTCACACAGTCCGCACCCTCTCTTTGCCAGCCAGCAAAGGGACCCTTCAACGTTCTACCCCTGGTTATTACACAGATATAGATACTTGGGCCACAGATTTCAAGGTAAGTGGCCAGTGTGCTTGGCTTGGTTTAGGTTTACGCACGAAACGCGCTGAGCGGCTGACAGATTTCTCTCTTTCAGTGCAGAAGGATGTAGGTAATGCTTCAAAAAATACATCGGCCGGTATCTTCAATCCTATAGCGAGAATATAAAACGAATTAAAGACTTATTACGCCCAAAAAGTATTACTACATTTCTCAATATAGTAAAAAAAAAATTAATCTTGCCGAAAGAAATAATAGCGGCGTGGCTTTTATCGCCGTCAGCTGCCTGAGACGTTTGTTCAGGGCTAATAAACCACCTCTATTTCTGACGCGACTGTCCAGTTTTACTCTGTATCCAGCAGGATGCATGCGAACGAAATAAACAATTATTTCCGCGTAGCAGCTCGGTTTAAAAGCTTTTGGCTATAAAGAGGCATTTTAAAGGAAAACGTAGCGCGAATGGTTATTTTACAAGTACAGTCTGCTGTTAATTACACGTCTGACAGGAGTCCAATTTAAAGACACGTAGACGTGGGCACTAAGAAAATGGGTTTGTTTATTTATATGTTTAGCTGGCATTTGTTTTTCCCCTGACAAATTAAATTAGCCTGATCATATTCTGCGTGAATTGATTCGAAAATATTTTTAATGTGGGTTTTGGCTGATTTAACCGTCTTCATGCGGTGTTATTTTACCTTAGATTTAGTTTACAAAGGCTGTTTTTGAGCTAATTTAATTAGGCCATGGATTATACCTGTGCGTTGTTGTGTTTATCCCTGTGCCTCACGCGGTGGCCACATGAATGTCAGATGAAGTCTACAGTAGGAACATAATTCGTAGGTTTTCGGTAAATTATCTTATTCGCGTCAGTGATGTCCAGCTTCACTACAGACATTATTATCACGCCATGTTTCACTACTGCCCTCATTACGCGACTGCCTGGCAGCTGTGCGCAGGCCTGTTGGTTATTTTGGAAATGTTAACAACTCCTCTAAGTCGAGAAACAAAGGTCCTGACAGATCCCCATTTTCTGCTCGTTTCCAGGTAACGAAACGAGTCCAGAGAGCTTCCTTTTGCATAACGCGCTGGCCAGAAAGCCCAAAAGAATCCGGACAGCTTTTTCACCTTCCCAACTCCTGCGGCTCGAACACGCATTTGAGAAAAACCATTATGTGGTGGGAGCAGAAAGAAAACAGCTCGCACACAGCCTTAGCCTCACAGAAACTCAGGTAAGACACGAGAACTATTTGCTTTAATATTAAACTTTGTTTTGCTTTTTTATTTCACGCGGACGCAGCCAAAAAGCGCTTCTTAGTTTAAACTGTATTTCCAGACCATGTGGTGTGTTGGATATTACAACAGGTCTGCTTCTACGTCATCGTCATTTTAACAGTTGTTATAAAAAAGTCATTTCACACATTGTGCGTGATGCAGTGGGCTTTAGCTCATATTATAGTTTTTCCTGAGCGTGGCACCGTGCGCCTCGGAGCCCTTTAAAACCAGGCGCTAGCCTATAGATACGACTGCACATTTACGCACGGAAATAAAGAAGAGTATTAGCATTTGCAAAACATCAATTTTAAATAATCAGGTAGCAATTTGTTTCTACACATCACGGTCCACAAATGCATGTTGTCAATCGAAGACAGAGGCTTTCTGTTGGATCAAATCCACCGTCATTGTATAGGCCTAACCTCGTTTCAGGAGGGCTTGGATTACTTTGTTTTGGGGGGAGAATGTTGCCTTTCAAAATGGAGGGCAAATTAACCAGTTAACCATTTTATAGGATAGGCGATACAAAGAGCGAGGCGGGTTCAGTGAATTCCCCCTGCCATATTTAAGATGCTGTTTGAGCCCATCAGCCGCTGTCTTTTGTCCGCTGTCTCCTTTGGACGGCGGGGCCTTTGGAGGAGCTGATGGGAGAAATGAACCATCACCTACTTCAATTAACCCACTGAAGGCTTATTAAATGCACCTCAGTTGCCTTTTAAGAGCTAAATGGGGCTGCAGAGTGACAAAGCAGGAACAGACTATTTATCGATTTAGATGTTGTTAATTCCCCAAGGTACCGTTTATTAACAGAGCTGAATCGACTTAGAGGCGTGTGTGAAAGTACATGTTAAAAATGTCACATGGACGTGATTCCTGTACTTCCTCCACATGCTAACAGAATTACTCATATAATGAATTTTTTATCTGACCTACTTTAGGCAAAACTCTTTATCTAGACCATCAAAATGTTTGTAAAATTATAAAAATCGGTTGTTTAGTCCAAGTCCTTGGCTTGATTTATTTTTTCTTAAACTTTTATTAGAGTAACAGCAGTGTAATGGCTGATGCACGATTTATTTATAAAACAAACCTGCCTGACCTTTATAGGCTAAGGGATCACGCTTTGTCATAAACTAATATTATACAATAAAATAACAGTTGTGACTTGAAACTTTAAATGCATGATTGTATGCATTCCTCGGAATATAACAAATTTTTGTTTATTCTGGATATGTTTTGTTGTGTGATCACCAATTGTGAGTCACAGTTCACCTTTTTTATTCCCACGGCTGCTGCCTGCTTATATTTAGCGCTTCTCCACAGACAATGTTTCCTTTTACGCGTGGTTTTACGCACAAGACAATCGCGGTTTATCTCGTGATACTGATCCATTTCTTTTCTCTTTTTTTTCCTTCCTGTCCCTCCCTCTTCAGGTAAAAGTGTGGTTTCAGAACCGGAGGACGAAGTTCAAACGACAGAAGTTAGAGGAGGAGGGCTCGGAATCTCAGCAGAAGAAGAAAGGATCGCATCACATAAACCGATGGAGACTGGCGACTAAACAGGCGAGCCCAGAGGAAATTGATGTCACTTCGGACGATTAAAAAGACTATACGCATCCGAGTGAAGGAGGACTTGGGTAAAGGATGCCGCGTAGAGACAGTGAGAGGGTAAAAAGCCAATGTTACATTTCAGATCTCCGGAGATCGGCAGCTGAGGGTGAGAGAAACCCGACTGTTGGCACTGCTGTCACCGTGTTGGTCTGTCACTCTACATGAGCCAGGAAAACGTGACTGAGTGTGTCTCAGTCCAACTACCTGAACCCTTCCACGCACCAACCACCACCACTACAATCACCCATCTACCACCACCTAATTATTTTTTCTCCAATTCATATTGGACGTTTGCACTTTTTTTTAAAACCCCGTTTCCACTAAAGATACCAAAACACCAAACTGCTTTTGTAAAACTTGAATTGCATGGTATAATTTTTTTTTCCTGGTAGTTGATTTAATTTGACAGCTTTTCTCAAACCAAGTTAAAAAAAAAGTCCGTTTTGTTTTTAACTCTATTTTCAAACTGAGAGATGTCGTGCTTCTTCCTTTTTACAAAGTGTGCAGTCTTTAATTAATGATTCTCGTGTACACGTGATTGTGAAAACATTTGAAGTAGCGGTGCTGCGTTATAGTGTTTTTTTAAAGAAAAGAGAACAAAAAGTGAATTTCGAATTTTAAAACAATCTTTCTAAAAAGTGAATCAGACCACAGATAAGATACTCAAAGGGAAGGTGTCAGGACACTCCTTTAACCTAAAGCTTTACCAATGTGTCGCTGTGGCCCCACGCAGCCTTCTGTCAGGACTTGACCCTCCAGTGAAAGTTGCCACGAAGGACTAAACGCAAGAATTGAAAAAAAAAAAAACTTCAAGCACTGAGCGTATTCCATGTACAGAAATGCTAAAAGTTAATGTTTCTGTTAAACCCTCTTTTCCAGAATGTAAATAATTTTTGTGTTTGTGTTAAGTTTGCTACAATTTTAACACAAAGTATACTTCCAAGAAGTATGTAATTGTCAATATTTTGTCAATAAAGTTTTATCAATATGTTGCGCGCAGTAAAAGTAAAGGCTCTTGGTTATATAGAGCAGCAAATGTAAGCCTCAGACAAAATGTAACTTTTAAAGCGATAATCTTAATCTCTTTAAAATAATTTGGGATGACGTGGCGTTAAAAAAAACCACTAGAGGTAAATTTTACATCTAATTTGTTGTCCTCAGCTTTGCCTGCGTGTTTCAGTCGGATATAGGCCGGCGGTAGTTTTAGTTCAGAGCGGCTGCAGCGTCTGCTCCGCTCCAGCTACAAAGAGTCTCCACAAGCTTTTGTGAAAGTGCAAATCAGTTTGGGCAATTATCATGCGAGTAATATGAGGGGGGGGGGGGGGGTGCATTGCCCAGTGGTCCACTTTAATCTCTTAATCCACAGATCCAATGGGGGGTTGCCTGGACATAATTTAGTACAATCTGACTACCCCTCACGATGCGATAAGGGAAGGTTGCAATGTGCCGCAAAATGGGATCTTTGTTTAAAATCTTGTAGGCTCCATCATGCTGCGAGCTGCTGTGAACTGAACGGGAACGTCACTGGGCTCCTTCATGCGCCCGCCCGCCCTAAAATATATTGTCTCCGACAGGAAACGGTCCCCTATTCACACTAAACTAGAATTAGACACATTTATACTGGATTATGAGCAGGTCTGTTTAATTCTCGTGTTTCCAAAACAAACTCAACGTCAGTGTTTTCTGGTGCAAGGTGCGCGTGTTTATTTAATTGTCTCATGAACTAAAAGGAGCTGTTTTGTGGTTTGGGTTCGGGGAATGGCATAGAGGGAATTCTTAATCGGCCCAAAGATTATAACAGCAATAAAAATCTTTAGAGAATACCATTAGCTTTGAAAAAAACTAAAAGCTTTATTACAAACCCAGCTTTGAAATAGGGGGGATTAGAGGACTGAAAGGGTCCCACAATAGTTAGAAGAAAAGGTTTCATGCTAATGAGGTTAATGCCCTTTGTATCTCCGGACTCCACAACTTCATTACTCCTATCTCGGGCAACACCGAGCGGCTCAGAGCTTCACAATCCACTCGAGCTTTTCCCTACCCTGCCTATAAAGAAGGATTTGATAGCAGTCCTGTTCAAACTAGATAATTATATCTTTTCAAGTCGGAATTAAGATAAAGAAAGTGCAGTGGAGGCGGTGAGCCTTGATCCGCCGCAAACAAATTTGGCGCACCCCCCCCCCCCCCCTTTGTGCGCCTGTATGGACACACAGGAGACAGGACAGGCTTCTCATTAGAGCCTGGCACAGTTTGATGCATTTGAAACTCATTTGATTTGTAAACTGCAAATATGTCGCCTTTTTACAAAATATCAGCAGTGGCGGTTGTTGCTGATTTTGTGGGGGGGCTTGTGTCTTTGCTTGCTATTTGTTTTTGCGAATTTAGTAGGTTAAGCTACAAAATGAAACCCCCACATTTAACAAAGTAAAAGCTCGCTCTTCAGGCTACATATTTAAACGATGAAAATAAATGCCCCTTATTCTGAAGACAAGCATTGACATATTAAAACATCTGTACACTGGAAGTTAAGTAACAAAGTGTGCAAAAAAATACAGTCTATCTACAATTATCGAAACAAATCGCACTGCGTATAAGATGATCAGAGAACTTGTCAAATATTTAGATGAACTTCTGCGTCTTACAAAAAATGCTCTTTTTTTTCCTTTTTAGATCCTGTTAAAGGACGATTAAGCGCAATTTGAGATTAAGGTCACATGAATATAATTGGTTTGGACAGAATTCAAACGGTGCGTGATGTGTGTTATGATGTGAAGTGGGCCCTCGCGTATCAGATCCTCCGTCCAGACGCTCGTGCTGCGCGTTGAGGGGCAGCTGTGGGGACCTTTAGTGACCCGCTTATCTAAACTTAAGCTGCTCCGCTCCGTCCGGGGACCACACGCTCCATAAATCATCACAGCTCCTGAACGGGTTGATTATTTCCTAAATATTCACGACCGAGCCAGTTTGGACATTTGGACCTAAGCCCCGCTGCATTAAACATTTATCCCGCAATGTGAAATGATTATCCGTCATTGAAAAAGAGTAGTCGCTCCTATCAAGTGACCCCACTGACCCAAAACCTCTAATCTGCAATTAGTAGGTATAATTACGTCCGCTGACACCACTAATGTGAACAGTGGCTGAGGGGGGGTAGGTGGAGGACAGGCTTGGTATTAGAGCTCAAAGTCAATAATTGATCGAGCTGAAATCTCTTAAGTCCGGAGAAGTGGCTGTTTCAAAGGACGGCTGTGGATAGTTTGTCAACATGTTCTCTGCGGACGGAGCTCCGGGCCTTTGTGCGTCTAATTCATAGGAGGGTAATAGAAATGCTCCCGAGGTGGCACCTGTACACCGGCCCCGCCGCACGACGTCACGACTAACTTGATCTGTCCCGTTTTCACAAATTGCCTCTGAAATTGATCCTTGAAACGGGAGAATGAACCCTACACAATTCCCTTGGCCTCGACATAAGGTGCAGCGATAAATATACAAGACTAATGAGCAATTACCATACAATCACCCTTCAAATAGCTTACATAATAATAAATTAAACATGGAGGACTGGGATGCGGTTTCTTTTTTTTATTATTAATAGCGCGGGAGCGCCGTTTGCAGCCATGATGGACTCTGACGATTGTGTTTTCCAAACGCAGCAATTTCCATCCGTTTGCCGTCGGGTACAGTCAGCACTTATTGACTCGGGCTGATTACTTCACTGACTTTGCGCGCACATGAACGCAACTGCGCGGGCGCAAACTGTATTCACGTCTTTTTCTTTTTTTTTTTTAAATTGTTGCACGTTTGATTTTAGCTCACATTTAGATTCGGAAAGAGACGAGGCGTTTAAGTGAATGGTGACGCCCGTGCAGCGGCCTTGAATGCAGCATACGCCGGCCTGCTGCGTTCAATTACACATGTGGTCATGTTAAAAACGCCCTACTGTAATTGAGTGGGACAAAAGATTGTAGCTTATCTATTGTCCAGCACGTTTTAATGATGGCAGTGATATGTTATACTTCAATATAATTATTTACCTATTTTCTTGTCCTTTTTCTAATTAGCCAGCCTTCTTTATTCTGCCACAATTAATGAAGTCAGATCAGAGTTACAGCTTGTAGACACACACCCTAAGAGCCTGGCACCAAAATGTGATTGTTAATAGATGAACGAAGCCAAGAGCCACATTACAAGCTGCTCTGACAGGCCCATGCAGAGTTTCACTCAGTATGCTTTGGTGCTCCATCGCCCAGGTTCACCCACGTCGCCACACAGACAACGCATGTCACAGGATTACAAGTGGCAAATGGCCACTTCACAATGAAATATTCATCGATTCAGAAAGGCTAAACTTTTCCACCTACACAGACGCGTCATTCTGCTTCTGTGAGGCTTCTTTTTGGCCCCGGGCCCACAGCGTCCCGCGCAGAGTCCGTAGACACCCCCCCCCCCAGCATGTGTCTGAACCCGGCCCGCTCCGCGCCGCAGCCACGCTGCACAAGCACAGCTCAGTTTAGGAAGCAGAAGCTTAACTGCTTTTTATTAGCCATTTGTCCTCATATTATTTTCATTGGCTGCAAGAGTAAACATTGATTTTCAGTGCGGTAATATTCCTACGGCCTAGTGAGCTCCCACACATTCCTAACATACATTTTCTTTCATGGTGGGGAGAATTAGGGCTGTAATGTGACGCAGATTCATTTGCATGTAAATGTTTCCCACATATCCGCCCGATCTAAAGAGAGCAACTGTCGACCCCCTGTCCTCTAAACTTCCAAACTCCAAACATTTTATAGGTTGTATCTGCGACCAGCGTTCCCCTCGGTGTACTAATGTGTAACATATGGCAGACTGTACACCTGATAAAATACCTCAGGGGCCCTGCAGTTTGGAAAATCCTCAATTCGCTCCCTAAATAAAACAAACATTGGGCTCACTAAACATATCACATCATGCGCCTGCTGAACTATTTTATGTATCTTGACCTGTGGGCCCCCTCTCACATCAGCGGCACTGATACCGGACGATCTGATTGGTTTCCAGTGCCACGACACAAATTATTACCAGAGATATGATTTGTTTCACCTGCTGCCGACTGGTTGTGTTGCTATAAATGACTGAACACACAGTGATTTTGTGTCGGCCTGCGTCAAACTCACATCAACGCTTCTGACCCTTCTGTTCCGTTTTCTTTTTCGGGTCATCCCACGTGAGGACATGATCACATCCAGTGACATTAGCTGACATCTAAAACTGGAGGCTCAGGCCTCTTTTCGCCTGCTGCTTCGTGTGCTGTGAAAGTGCTGCAAATGTGGCTACAATTAGATGTGAAATGTAATATAGCTGCTGGCGTGCGTGTTATACGGCAGACAGGTGAAATTGTGGGCACCTGTTCTTCTGTCCCTGCTTTGCACCCGTCTGAGCTTTGCTGTGTCTCCCCCTCTTGGTAGCTGCGAGGGAGAAAAGTCTGCCTCCAAAAACATGAAATATCAAGTTTCTGCTGGCTGAGTCTGAAGGCAGTTGAGTGCTCAGTGTCTGGAAAGTAAGGCAGCACGAGTGGTGAGCGCTTTTGTGCACTTACACATTGCCTTTCGCTTTTTCTTTTCCAACACGAGAGTCAAGCGACTTTATGATACGTATTTAAAACGTAATTTTAAATCTTTGGAATTTTCATTAGGCGCTTGAAAACAGATCAGTGTAGAAAAAGTGAAGCATTGAACCAAAGCGAGCCCTACATCAGTAAATACTATTTACTTCGTAGCCTTATAAAACCTTGTCATTTTGCTTGGAGAGCTTATTATTCTCAGGAGTTTGGCAGGAAATCTGCATTGTTTGCAAACCAATCTTCAATCAGATCTTGTTATAAAAATAACTGATCACAGAGACGTTCATATAACTCATTCTAACCTACCATGACACTGACTTGTACTGTTTGCGTTCCGCATTATTGAACGTATTTAAAGCAAACCTACATGTTGCATCAGACAGCTTTCATGTGTATATGTTTTTTATTTTTATTTTACAGGGACAAGTTTCTGACAGATAAATGGATAAATAGTAAAATGATGCAGGGATGTCATGACACTGTGACACATTAGGTTTTATATAACACGCTTCAGTTATTTGCAGCATTGATACGAAGTGCTGCCAAGTCTGAGGTCAGTGCTGTAACAATAACCTCCACCCCTCTACACAACAGACACTTGCATTTGCCTTTTACACAACTAATAATCACAAACAATAATTCCTGTGGGGGCCGTGTGTGCTTCTTGTGTATGTGTGCATGTGTTTGTGGGTAAATCTCTGCACTCTCCACTCCTCTTGGTGGAAAAATGCTCCCCGACTCCCCGTCTGTGGGTTTGTGTCAACGAAATCGAATGTCCTCGGCTGTGGCTAAAAACACACTCGCTGTATGTTCAGCACAAACAGTTAAACTACACTAAAGAAGTGGTTTTCTCTCGTGAGCCGACGGCCGAATGGGCTGCGGCTCCGGCTGAGGCGCGCGCGCAGAACGCGAAGCTGGA
The DNA here is from genome assembly GCA_030770545.1 of Macropodus opercularis. Taxonomy (NCBI): domain Eukaryota; kingdom Metazoa; phylum Chordata; class Actinopteri; order Anabantiformes; family Osphronemidae; genus Macropodus; species Macropodus opercularis. Next base: position 12,825,850 of record CM061103.1, read on the forward strand.
AAAAAAACTGGGAGAAAGTTTGTGTTTGTTACTCCTTTCCACTGGTGGCAGATGTTTTTCAATTCCCTGTGGCACAAAAGTGCAGCCATGTGTAGAGAATGTGATACGGGGAATAAATACAGCGCGCTGCTTCGTCTGACGTCTAAACACTGACATGTTTAGGCAACATAGATGGACAAGAAAAGGCGCTTAGCGATTTGTCCTGAGCGTAAACATTAGGCTTCCATTGTGGCTGCTTTGAGCACTGGAGCAATATTTGACAGACAGTGTAAATCATTGGTGGTGGTAATTCAGGTTGTGACATTTATTATGGGCCAGTGAACACCTTAGCACCTCCACAGAGAAACTGACCCAAATCATACTTGCTAATCATTCACTCATAATGTTCTTCCTCCACATTGCGCAGCTTAGCCATTGAAGGAGAGGGATGCCAACGCTGTCTAACGATCTCAAGTGGAATTTCCAGGAGTCGCCTTCTAATTAATAACAAGCATAACTTCTTGCGGAGGGTTTATGTGAGCTTAAGGTGCAATAATTACTTCTCCAGGAGCAGCGGCCTCCCTCCTCATACGCTGGGAGACTTTGAAGTTCGACCAGCGACGCTTGGAAACTCTCCAACATCGACGCTTGTGCAGCACTCCATTATGCATTAGCAGCAACTGAGAAGTGCTTTGCGCTTCACCTGACTCTAACTGGTGACCACGCTCGCTCGCTAAAATGCCTGCCACCATATAATTGCATGCGGCGCAAACATACGAACTCTAAATGCACATAACTCTCAGGTATAAGTGGCAGCTGACTTTGAAGCCATGTGATGCGTGATCCGCACTAGTGTGTATCACTTTCTCTGACTAATGAGAAGAAACAGGTGCAAAACTGAGTCTAGGACATTTAAACGAGGTAATGGCAATATACGTCTTTTCAAGTCCAATTACTGCAAACGCCAAAGCCGCGACACGCAGTCTGGTGGCTGCTTTTGTCGGCCCTCCCCCCCGCGGTCTGTCCGATGTGTTTATAAGGGAGCTATAATGGCAGCAGGGTGTATAAGTGCTGCAAGTTATGTTGTATTTGGAGGTGAGGACATGGCAAATCAGACCACTTCACACATGAAAGGCAGTAGTAGGTCCATTTAATTCTCTGTGCCTCTCCTCCCCTGGATCTTGCTGTCCTTTTAGGCGGACTCCAGAGGCTAGTTAAAAGGTGTCTGATTCTCACCATGAATCTAATTAGATCTCTGACTGAGGTCTTAACATCTTCTTTAAAAAAAAAAGAGAGAGAGAAAAGAAATGCATGGTGGAATAAGGTGCCAAAGCACCTACCCCTCGCCTCCATTGCACCTTGGCCTGAGCTGTCCCCTCGCTCCCTCCTTTCCTGGAGAAAAACAAAGTCCTGCAGGCTAATGAAGTTTGTAATTAAGGAGATTCTGTCAGGCTGAATGAGTAATTAGGACGTGGTTTCTCAGGGGTGTTAATGGTGGTCAGGCTCAGTGGAGCACAGGCTGCATGTATGGCCAAAGAGAGCAGGCTTTCATTCCTCACCAGGAAACCAAAGGAGAGAGGAGGGTTCGCTTCTCACTCGATTCAGATCTGCTTTCTTTAAGAGCAGCTCCATCTTGTTTGCTACACTTGCTGTGTTATGATATTTAATAACGAGCATGATCACAACCAAATGCTAGCCGAGGCACCGAGCATTGTTGCTTATTGCTTCCAGATTAACGTGTTTACATTTGTCTGTGGGAAACATTACTGTATTTGCTCGTCCGCTAATTTCCTATAGATTTCTGATGTGTTGTGAAATCAGATATAATTTGAGGAAAATGGCTGCAGGACAGAACCACGCTGTGTTCTCGGTGAAGACATCTCCATTCTAATTATCGCATTTACTTCAGATTGGTTGACTGTGCTGCTGATAACGAAAGTTCACCTGGCCTCAATTAACTATATTTATCTCAGATTATCCCTCCATGAGATTTTTGCTCTGGCAAAAAGATTAGCGTTATTAAGAGTTGCATATGCAGGATGAATACATTTTCAGACAAAGTGACATCTCTTAAGGATGAGAAATTAAATCAATGAAACGCAAATCAAAAGAAAGCACAGGCGAGTTCTCGGGATTCTCCGCCAGTGTGTGTTTTATTACTTCTGCTGTAATATCACAGTTTACATCCACTGATAGGCTCTTTTCATTTGGAACAACAAATTGAAAATTAAATGTGATAATTGCTTAACTCGTATCTTAAATGATATTAAAAAAAATGTCACCAAACCTGTGGAACAGTGGTGAGAGTTACTAAAATGTGCTACTACTCCTCCGTATAAACACACAGCACATTATTACCCACCAAACAAACACCCACACCCAAACCAGACTGGAGCAGATTAGCGTGTTTACAATCTAATACCTTCGGCAGATACAGTACAAGGAGTCGCTTCACAAGTGGATCTCTTTGATCTCAGGTTAACCTCTACATATTCTCTAAAATCATTTACACTGTTTAGACTGGGAAGTGTCCTGCTGCGAGGCACAACACCTGGGCTTTGAACCCGTGACCTCACATCTGAGCGCTCTCACTCAAGCCCCCGCTGCCTCCCGGTCAGCTGGAGGATCAGTGTGGACAGACAGGCCCAAAACTCTTCATTTCCTGTTTCGCCTGCAACCAACCATTCCCAAATGCAAAACAAAAAGCTACCTGTGTTATAGGTACTATAATCAACATAACCAGGGTTATCCTTTAGGAGGACAAGTCATGTTTTCTCTGCAAACTCGCATACCAGCTTCACAATCCAGAAGGAAAACATGTGGTTGCTCCAGATACTTTTTATATACTTTAAACATAATACACAAGCTTTTAAAGCGGCTTTTGTCTCCAGATTTCCCCTTTTATGACCAATATGTGTTTTCTTAGGATTTCTCAAAGATAAAACGGACAAGACTGATGTGACTTGCAGACTCATTACAGGTTAAGCAGAGCAGGTGTTTGTCACCTGGTGGCAGGCCTACATGTATGAGGCCTTTTCTTGCACTCAGACTACTTCCTTAAACATTAGTCTTTAGTCGAATTGCTTTGAGTGGAGTCTTTGCCCAGCCCATCCCTCATCCTCTAACATGACCTCTCCCCCCCTGTGCTGCAGGCAGGTCTACAGATAAAAAACAGAAAAACAGCTCTAGGAATCCTATATATTAGTGGTTGTAAATCAGCCCCCAGTGGCCTATGAATAGCAATTATCTTTTTTGCACTAATAAATCCCCCCAGTCACAGATAAGATGGTTTTTCTTCCTAACCTGCAGTAAAAAAAAAAACAGCACTGCAAGTATTGAGCAAGGAAAAAATGGGAGGGGCACAGCAAATAAATGAGGGCTCTTTAGCTGTGGATTACACCCAGTCTTAAAAGAAAATATACAGTCTTTTGTGATGGTGGCGTGCAGTATATCACGTATGAACGGAGGGATGCGGCCCCACGATCACAGGAGTTTAGGAATTCAGATGATATCAAAAAGCGAGCTAGAGCTCTTATCAGCCGTATCAATACCTTCTGAACACGATTCACTTCAGTGCACGGCGAAGTTCGCCTGGTAGAAGCGCTGAGATTCCTTGAAAATATCACTGCACAGGGGAGCCGGGAAAGCACCGCGGTTAAACGCCAGCAAGATTATATTGATCTGATAAAACACTCTTTGATTCTATCTACGGCAGGTCAGCATTGATGAGCTTTAGCTTCAACCACACGTCCAAACTCACCTTCTGTCTCCTCTCTTTGGAGTCACCACTGGGGATAATTTCCCTGTACCACTGGGATTTACAGCAGCTTCTGGTCATCACCTATATAGGAGAAAAACACCACAATCAGCAGCAGTGGGGCTTTTTCTTATAGAAGGTGACTGAACCATTATTCCATGTAAAGACTTCAGTTAACCTCATTAAGCTCGCTCACAGACTAGATACATAATTATACCTGAGAGGATAGCCAGAGCTAATACAAATTAGAAAGATAATTAAGCTACTGAGACTGGCCATTGCATCTCCCAGAGCATTGGACCCATAGAACCATTAGGTGAATTACAGTCTTTGTTTACGTTCTCAACAAGAGCCTTTCACCAGTAGCTGTGTTTGTCACAACCGCTGTATAACTGAGGATCACGCTTACAGCACTTCATTCGTGACGCTTGAGTTTGCACAGGTGTTTGAAGTTTGTTTGCAGAGGAAACCCAACACAATGTGAATTCCTTTCTGCTGAGCGTCCGCCGCGATGGACAAAGAGCCACGAGTCCATTTGAAAAGCGCCTTTGGGTTGCTCAACTTCGTAACTCTGGCAGTTTACTGCTCTGAAAACTCTTAAAGCTACTTCAAAGATGCCTTAAATGCCTCGTGGAGCTACAGGAAACATTTCTCTCTTGCCTTTCCAAAGAGAACAATAAATCTGGCTGATTTCTACATTCTTCTTTAGATCATTTGATACCTGAAAAGCAGCGCAGAAAAGTGAAAATGTTCCAGCCTGTGCACGACTCATGTACATGTGAGCTTCTCATTGGGGTCTCTGCTGCGTCACGATTAGATCAGAGCTGGACATTTTTGTGAAAATATGTCAAGAGAAAAAGATAAGTACACACAGCTGGATGCATTTTAGAGAGCAATTCCATTTTGACATAGGAAGAGCACTGGCTGGGTAAGGCCTAAATAAAAATGTAACAATTGTTAACTTCAGCTGGGCTTTAAAAATGCAGCAACAGGGCTTGCGATGTTGAAAAAGTTTTTGGCTGTGTACAGAGGCAAGGCTTTTTTTTTTTTTTTTTTTGCCTGGTGGTGGGGGGGAGTATGAAGGAGAGGAGCACGCTGCTGGTTGTGTGCCAGCTCTGCCTCCTGTGGTTTCACGCATAACAACCTTGCATGTGCACAGCTCTAAGTAAAGCATTGATTTAAGAGGGTACTTCTTCTTTCCACAGCTTTAGCAAAACAAGCCCCTATGTTTGGATAGACCCGGTAAGCAGCTCACTGACCTGAGCAATGGGTCAGATTAAGTTAGAAGCCCCCCACACGCATCACCCCAACCTCCACCCTTCCCCTCCCTTCTTCCCTGTCGGCCCAATTCAGAAGGAGGAAAGGGAAAGTGCTTTTCAGGGCCTGCCAGCCAGGTCAGGGGAGTTGCTCAGGAAAACAGGAAACTGACAAAAGAGACAAATGACAGGTCTTCACCCAACCACAGGCGTTTAAGCATTGCGCCACAAAGGCTGATCATCCATAATTGCTGCGAGAGTAATAATTAGAAAGCAAAGAGACTTTAATTGATACGCGCCTTGAGAGGTTTAATTATAAAATTGAACCGTTTTCCTCAAGAAAAAAGCCCACAACGAAATAGTCACTGTCTACGGCTGCGCTCAGAACGATCCCAGTCCAGGTAACTCCGAAGCCTGCCTGGGATGAACCTGTGATAATAACCTAGATAGACGTTCTTGGAACACAGCAAACCATCCGTTTCAATTAAAACAATCAAAAGAAACATTAACTTTGTATGTTTCTCTAGAAAACCACAAAGCAAACATGGCGACACTGCAACAGAACTGATATTCTACACCGACCATCCTGGGAGACTGTTTGCAATAAGTTATATATTTTCTCTGGACAAACTGGAGGGAGGATTGTGTTTGCGAGCGAGTGTAAGAGAGGGGAGGTGGTTTCAGAGTAAGAGGCTGCTTTTGGCCAAAGGCAAAGATAAGAGAAGGGGAGTGGAGGTGGTGGTGGGGACACAATGGATAGAGCCAAGCAATCAGTGAGCGATCTGGGGCCGTGTGTAGTGGTGCTGTAAGATCTGCTAAACTAGCCCTAATTTCCCCTGTTGTAGGAGATGTGTGAGTTGAGGTGGAAAGGGGCAGGAGGAGGGAAGGCCTTTGGTCTGTCAGAGTGGAGTTAATCTCAACCCGGGGCTGCACGTTCACTTTTGATGGAGGCCAGAGATAGCGGAGGAGAAGGAGGGCTAGGAGGATGAAAGATCACCCACACCTGCGAGGGGCTGCCGAAAGTTACAACTCACTCAAAGAGGCCTTTCTACCGCAGCTTCATTTGTCAAGAATGATGGGGGCAAGAGCAGCGAGAGCTCCACTCCAGTTCTGTTTTCACTGGTGGCTCATCATATGCACGCTCTGCTGCGGGAAAAAGAATGATTTGTCTTTTCACCAGTAAATCTTTTCCAAATGCAAACGAATTGCATATTTTTATGGTGAGCATCAACTAATATTCTCTGAAATAAATGTAACAAAAACATTTTTTCAGCATTCGATATTTGATTCACTGTGGCCTTTTACTGGTTTCAAGAGATGTGTGTATATGAATTCTCCCATAATCCTGTTGGAGAAAATAGGACGCACCATCCCATAAGGTTTGCACTGGTTGGCCCCGTGTCTTCCTCTGATGCCCTGTAGGATTCATATGTGCCATATTCATATGTGTCTATCTTATGACGCTAGAATGACAATCACTGAGAATCATAAGCAACAATTTAGTGCTGCAAGGATTTAACACACAGGTTTCTAATGGGAAATAAACGAACAATAAAAAGTTGTTTGTTTGCATTATGGGTGAGTTATATACAAAGGCCAAGTGGTTCCTAGTGAAGATGAGAGAAGAGCATTAATCCTCCATCCTCTGTTTCATCTGGCTGTTCCCACTGTTTGCCAGGGTAATGCTCCTGCCTAAACTGGCAGCTCAAACGGAGCTGGGAGCGCAGCATGTCTGGATCTGAGGCTGAGGCAGGCATAATGTCAGTCTGTGTGTGTCACAGGCAGAGGTTTGTATGTGTTGTGAAGATGGGCACCACTACGTGTACGGGCCTATCTTCAGAACGAGCCTCTCTGTCCCAACATGACAGGGTGAAAGAGCTGCTCATAAGCAAAAGCATGTGGAAGAGAATCGTAAAGATCTTGTTTCCACTGCCCTTGAGCCCCACTGAGACAATAACATCGGCTTCAGTCAAACAATGAGTGTATTTAATCTGTGAGTAGTAGAATAAGTAGCTGTCCTCCAGAAAACAAGTCAAGCTTCCTGTTGGGAATGAAACTGACTGTGTTCTACCGACTGCGTTTTTAAATGAGTCTTGTTAACATATTGAGACGTTTAACAAGTCAAACACGCTGTGACGGTGCTGCTAAATGCATTACCTTTTCAGATCTGCGACGAAGTGCTCCCTCTCCTCAAGACCACCAGACTCAAGTGGAATGCATTTGTGGAGTGTGGTTTAGGTTTTTATTTTCATGACTTTTCAATTTCACTTGCAAATATGTTGGTCCATATCCATGTTCCATATGTTGCAAGGACCAAGAGTCTGAAGGTGGTGGTGTGGGTGTGTGTCGCGAGCCGTCCTAGAAACCTTTTATTTTCCACAGCTGTTCTAATGAGACTGTTCAAACACAGACAGGACAATTGCTCTTACGTTACATAAACAAAGTGAGTGAACCGATGGAGGCCTGTATAGGCACATTGCTGGTGTTAGCCGAGGCTCGAGGCTCTTGTTCTCCTGAATCCTGCCGAGGCTACCAGAACAGGGACCGTCCGCTTCTTAATGGCACAGTGTTGTGAAAAACAAGATCAGCAGCATGGATCATGTCTCATGATTAGGGCCAATGGAAGTTGCTTTAAAGAACATCAGGAGGATGTGAAGATACCCAGAGGTTAGTGATGGATCCATCCTCTCCCTTAACACTACAACTGTGGAAGTATGAGCTCTCATTGTCCTGCAGAGTAGCAGCGTGTGGCTAACAGCCGTCCTACACAAGAGAGTCTTGCAGTGAAAAATAATGGCTACATCTTTACACCATCCCGCCCTTTACACCTTCAAGCCGTGTCTTCAGTTATAAACTGGATGAAGTGGCAAAGTTCACAGGAAACAGCACTTAAACGGCTGTGTTCCAGACTCAATCACCTGTAAGAGCCAACTCATCTTCTACTTCTGTCAATGTTTTTGAAGGATGCACTACTTCATGGTGATTGTGAGCAGCTAACTAGTGATGCTGGGTGTGAGAAAGTGTTGCTGGGATATTTCGCCACATGGTGGGCAGACCAATTGTGTGTACAGCACCATCTCTGCAGGGATTAGTGGTACCATTAAGTGGCGATGAGTTGCAGTGGGGGGCCACATCCCCTGCTCCCTCATTAAATCGCCGGCAGCTGCCCTTTATCACAACTCTGCTCCGCCGCCATACTGTACCATCAGCACCCTCACAGCAGCCATAGTGCCAGTGTACGACCCCTGACCTTATGAAATCTCTCTTGGCAGCTTGAAGAAAGTTTAATTGCCGGCTACTGTGAGAATCACAGCAATGTTTTTGAATGCATACACACCTTTTAGTTGTTTTTTCTTTTACATAAATATGTTCAAAAACAAAGCATTAATGCAAGCTTGGCTCACAATAGAGGCAATAATGTGGATGAGGGGATTAATAAAGCTGACAAAGTTGTTTTCAATATATTTATAGCGGCTATACTATGTCTGCCATGTTGTTATTGTCTGTTTATTCTGTTACATGTAGATTGTTTAGTGTGGGATGTTACCTAGTGCTGCATGGTGACTAACCACTCAGCAGGTGACGAGTGAACATGGAGACGGGAATTGATTTGTTTCTAAAAACGTTAAGCTTTACCCAGAACAGTCTTTTCTCTTTCAGACACGGCGCTGTTGTAGCTCGTTAATCCATTACAAACATTAATCCATCGACTTGTGTTTTAAGTGTGGATTGGGCTACAAAACAAAACGTGTGCACTCCTGCATATGTGTGTGTTCCACGCATATATGGCACGATACCAAATAAGATCCATAAATATTCCTAGGGTCTAAATGGCTTTTGAACCGAGGAGGAGACAGAGATGTGTTCAAACACTACCCAGAATTCAGCCTGAGGCTGTGCCCTGGGCCAGAGGGTTGTTCTGTAGACACAGTGGGGAAATAGTAGGTGGAACAGTCACTAATGACAAGCTGTACATCAGAAACACCCACTTTCGAGAAGTTTGTCATTTCCTTCAGGGACAATTCATTTCTGGCAACGTCAGGCCCCAATTTAAAGGCTCTGTTTAATTTAATTAATTTAATTTCAGCCACAATAAAACACCTGGGAACATAGACTATGGGAACATGGACGATCTTTCTTTCCACCTCAACACTTCTACTGTGATTGTTTCTGTGTGAGGAAATAAGACTTTTCAGTTAATGTAAGCAGTTAAAGGTGGTAATTGTCCTGTTGGATTTCACAAATGTAAAGGTTTCAATGTTGCACACACAGGCTACAAGGAAAAACAAACACACAAACACACCACACACACATACAATTATGTTGGAAATAATTTAGTATTCAATAATATGCAACTCAGTTGTTGCTTTTTCTGATGCTTTTCACACCTTCGGTTGGATAATCTACATCTTGGCACACGATATGAAAATACTCTTTAAAAACTGTTAATACAACACTATCTGTGACAATCTGCAGCTCAGCTGGTGGATAAACAACTCAAATCTTTACCTGCTCCGATGCAATAGACAGAGTCTAATTTCAAGGTAATTAGGATGATGTTGTTCCTATTTATTTTTTCAATTTACATGCCTAATGTCGTTCTTCATACAGCACCTCTGAAAACAGTCAAATCAGATTTGTGTCTCTTGGATTGAGCATATCACAAACCTGATAGCATCTGCAAAAGCATCTATTTTCTGGGGTTTACCTTCAGTCACGCTTTCTGTGATTACACGTCCAGGGACAGAAACAACGTTTGACACCAGAATCACATCGACGCTCGCTGAAGTAATCGCTCCTTCACAGCATTCATGTTTCTACTGCTGCCTAAAGTTGGCGACTCTTTCATTGTAGTGGAACAGAGATTGTAAAGATGATTGCTGCCACCCAGCCCCTCCAATCTGTCATTGAATATGTTGCCAGTACCTGGAGAGCTGCTCTAGTCAAAAGAGAATAACGGCCATAATGGAGATCTCTATCCAAGTTACATATCTGATCGAGCTTTAAAGATCAAACAGTCGGCTAAACATCCGGCATTCCTCACTGAGTTTCTTTTGAAGTGGCGGACTGCCTCTCTTCAAAGGTGTTGTCTTCATACCACCCTGAAGACACAAACACTACTGTAAACCCACTTGGTCATATTCTGTTTGCTTTCAGGGCTGAAACATATTCATTTTATACAGCGCAGCCCAGAGAAATGCTCAGCCTCTTCAGGAAGTACAACGGGAGTCGCAAGGTGTGGCTGCACAGCTACCTGCCATTTGTTGAAGATTTTATTTGAAGCAGTTTCATCTTAAAATGTCTGTGTGCTCATTCTGCAAATAAGAGTTCAGGTATCTGAGAACATCTTTTACTCAAGGTATGATCTTAAAATTGCAATGATGCATAATAACTGCACTAATATCTTAATTTAACATTTTTCACACAAGTATATTTTATTTTAAAAATGTTAGTAACTTACAGTGATTTACATTCTGAATGTGCGATAGGGTTTGACTTGCATCACCTTGATTCTGTTCAGATGGAGGCAGCTATTATCTGGCAAATGTAACGTAGGGAATATTAATGACGACTGGAACGCATGCCCAATCACTTCCCCGTAGAAATTATAGAGGATTATTTCTGAAAGGCAGAAAAACACGCCGCTTATTAAATCATTTCTCTTCCCCCCTTCTTCATGCTTTTCATGGGTGGTCAACAGTAATCAGTTTACCGTCTGGCTCTTTCAGGGTGTTAAGACATCCACTTTTCAGTTGCACAAACAGTATGATAGTTTCAAGCAGCCATTTAAACTAATCCCCCTTAAAGTTTTGTGCAGTCCGTCTAGAAAAAAAACAAACCACCCACTTTTAATCTGAAACCTATGTTTTTTTTTGTGAAGAAGGATTTACCCATAATTCTAATCGCCTGCATCCCTTCCCCCCACTTGCCGAAAACACATCTGCACCCTTTTTTGCGCACATGCATGCAGACACACACATGCAGATGCACACGCAAACACACACTGTATAATTTATAAAGCCTAAGCTCTTTCAATACTCCAAAATGCCAGATAAACTTTTCTCATTTGCTCCTAATTTGGTCACGCAAGATAATGCCAACATCTGAAGGCTTTTTAAACTGCTTTTTAAAATGCATTCCTGAAAGGAGCTGGCACTGGCACCTCTGCACCTTGTCAGCTCCAATAATTATTTCCAATCCGGAGCTAGCCCTTAATGTGCTGATTAATCCAGCCCTCTCCTTGCTGCGAGATGCATTCAGCTCCATTAATTTTTCAAAAAGGCCTTACTCTTTTTTGCTGGGAGCCCTGCAGATGTCAGGGCTGTGGCAAAGAAAGCCATTAGAAGTTAACACCTCCCACTCCCCAGAGACTGGCACGGACTTTCCCCTCCCTCATTCTAATGCCAAGCAACCGCATTAGGGACGTCAGCTGCCAAGCCTGGCATTCCCTGAGCTTGGACATCACCATCCGAGCACCATCCCCCTAAAAAGAAAACAGCCTTAATAAGAGTGGCTTCAAGAAACCAACATAATGAGAAACAAGGCTACGGCTCGCTCGGTGTCAACATCTTCGTCTTCCTTTCTTGAGAATGTCCAGGATTTCTTATGTCTAATGTCACCGGTTTTATCCAAAGTAGCCAGGTTTCACACCGGCCTTAGTGAAAACGTCCTTTTAGAACAACTTACTCACCAATGTATGCAAAATCAAAGCAATTTCAAATCTGTGCTCCAACCTCCTCTCACTCCAGAGCTTTGTGCAGCTTCCCCCTTATGCAGACTGGTTACAAGCTGTCTCAATTGAGGAAAGCCCCACACCCCCCCAGCCAGCTTTTATCTGCCGATAGGTAGGTGAATGGTGGAAATTAGGATTCCTGGAGAGACTTGGGATGGAGAGAATAGAAACAAAGACTTCCCCATGTCGGGAACCGATGTCTCTTTTTCCACTGCTTTTCCCTTTCATCCCAAGGGCTCCTGTCAGACAGAGGGAAAGAGAACGAGAGCACATATAATACCTTTTAAGAGGCTGCCAGTTCTCTCCCATGCGATAAGCTCTGCTCGAATCACAATGGAGTTTCAGGACCCTGCAGTCACCCCACTGTAGGCCTGAGAACACACTCCAGCATACACGTCAACACCGATATGCAAGCCGCATTGAAATATAGCACTGTAGCTAATTAGACATACAATATTGAATCCATTTTAACCTAAAGGCTTCCCTTTCCATCACAACTTCTTCTCAATCATCTAAAGAAACATTTTAACTTCGGCACTACCTTCATCTGCTCAACGATGCCTACGCCGCCAATGTGAAATTGTATAACTCCACTCAGCATTGCAGACACAGTGTATACAGTGTTTTGTATACAATCCACACGGCGAAGTATTGAACAATCTGTATAAACAGAGGCAGTGTCAAAATCCCAGCCCTTTTGGATGTTAATGAAACGGAGGTGTTGGGATGTCAAAAATCTGTCCAGTAACGATAACAGTACAACTCCTGTTTACACTGAGCACGCTTCAGCTCCCAAAACCCAAAGTGCAGCCTCATTTACGTGCTAATGTGGGGAGGCAGATAAAGGACGGAGGAGCGATCACATGCCCTGTCAGAGAGTCACCCTTTGAACCATCCCTCATGTCGGTGAAGAGGGGGGAAATTAAAGAGTCTCAGCAGGTTTAGCACCTTTCAAACATAACTCACTCTCCACTCGGATCCTCACATTTGTGACAGAGAGAGAAATGAGAAATGTGTTTGTGCCGTAACACACGTGCATATACGCACACAAGCTTTCAGGCCAGGAGTTCGCTGTCATGCTCCTATGTGGGAGATTTTCTTTGGCATTTAATCCAAATGATTGTTTGGATGGAACAGAATTGATGTAATGTACAAGAGACAGCCAAACACAGCTACACTATGTGAAATGTGGTCACGGATGCTTACAGCACTTGAGCTGCTTTGAGGAGTGTTTTAGCGATTTCAGCTTGTTGTTCTGCTTTATAGCTTGTTTCAGTCTTGCAACCTAAATGTTGATAATAAACTGTTATGCTGATTCCCTGTACTGCTGGTCCTAAAGCTGTGCAGCTTTCAAATCTTAAAATCCCAGTCACTAGAACCCGAGCGACTTCCAAACAAATGGTTGCTGTATTTTACCAGCCGCCCTGTTAATGAGATCAGTGGTGTGGAATTCTACACGCTGCCTTGCAGAAGGGAAGAACCTTCATCAAAAATCTCATCAGGAGTAGATTCTTTAAAACGTTTCCAAATGTGTCCACTACAGACGACCGTACAATTAATGAAGAGGAGGAAACAACATGCACCCTCCCAGAACTTTCTTAGTTGTGGTGCTACGGGTGAAGTGTCCTCTAAAATTAAACATTTACTGCTGCACACACATGCTGAAATTGCAGACTATTCTAGTGTCAGTGTTCCATCCTCCATCCAACCTTTGATGATGACTTCTGTCTTGTCCTGAGGTCAGACATTAAACATTAACAATATAATACAGAAATGTTTTGACTATTACACAGAGAAACTGTCAATTAAACTTTGTTACTCTGTCTGGATTGTTCCAGCTGAGTAAACCCCGTGTTTGTAAGGCAGTTCAAACAAATGAGCTACTTGCTGACACTTCATGACCCTGATTGGTTTAGGGTTAAAAGGAGGTACCAGAGGACTGATGGAGCATTTACGTGATCCCAGCTGTATTGCCTTTAAGAGAGGAGCAGGAAGTGAATTCACAAAATCCTTCTGTAGGTGTGCTGACATCTAGCCCAAATAGATCTGGATGTTCTCTCTCACCCTGCACCCTTGCCCTCTTGCCTCAGCCGCCCTGAAACTGTGAGCAGCCAGCTAGACCATATCAGCTGTGCTACATTAACAGTTTCCACATGCTGCTGAAACGTAACGTAATGCACCTGTAATTTTCCTTGCGTTTGTTAATATTTTACATGTGGGTTTAAGGTCAGCGTTACTGAGTCTAAAAGGTTTGAGAGTTTGACGCTTCTGTTCAGTTTTCATTCACACCTGCTTACAGTTTTACAGGCAGTGACTACTTTAACTTATAGGTGGTTGTGTAATGCTTTCACATAACTTATAATAACACCCACATAAAAGCCTGCAGTCTAACTCAGAGGTCATTTCACGGTGTAACAGCTTTCCCTTTGTCTGATTTTGTTCATGTAAAATGGATCCTTAAAATGTTCAACCAGGCATTTAATACTTGTACGACCAATTGAACATGGATGCTACATTTTGTTTCAGTCAGCTCTGCGAGGTAGGTGTGACTGCTCTAATATGAAACCTGGTCAGTTTCCTAACTTAAACCCAAACTGCCCACATGCTAGGATGATGGCCTGTGAGATGCTGATTCTGCTTCCTCTAATTCCTGGAAAAGGATCAGTCTCTAAGAGGCATAAACGCTGAATAAAAATTCAGTGTAATTATTCAGGGGAGATTTGGAACAGTGGAACATTTAGGCCTTTATCCCGTGTATTATGCAGGGAATTAACAGCTAGAGAGCTATCTGCTTTTGGCAAGAGCAACTAAGTAAATACCCCAAATGGATGAACCAGACAACCCAGAATCTCACTAAATGCAATCATTAAACTTGCACGCGTTTGCATTAACTTTGAGAGCTGTGTTATTGCTCAGGTTGACTGTTGTTTCTGTGTAAATCAGTCACTGATTTGATGACCGGCTGTACTATGAGGAAAGCTGCTATGAATTTTCTTTCTTTCTTTTTATATGGACATATTTTGGTGTTGTCAACAAAAAAAACGAACCCCCAATGGCTGGGTTCAGACAAAGGGCAGGCTAGATTGCAAAAGAATTGCTTTGAGTGGTGGATCGGCATTGCAGGAATTTTTTAATTTCCTGTTACTCAATAATTCTGCTCTAGTTAGGTCCTTGGACAACATCCTGCATGGTACCCTGTCTGATCAGCTCAATCCATTGGACAGATGCAGGGGAAACAGTGTTTTAATCCTTTATCATTGGTCCAGAACAGGGTGGCCCAGTTTAACTGGCCTGGCAGGTAGGAGATCGAATGCAGTTATTTGGGAGGCGGTTGGACAACGTGGTCAGGCTCAGTGATGTCACACACAAGGGACATACTGTATCCCGACCCCCGTACAAATGATTACTTTATCCTGAGGCTTTTTATGATCTCATGGTGATAAACGGGAACGATTTTGCCGTCTTTTACAGGGGAAGTAAAGAAAACAGTCAGATGAGAAGCAGAACGAAGTGAGCAGTAAGTGCTTTACAGTGGGGGCGTTGACTTCCAGGCCTCCAGGGCTGTAGAGCTGGTTTTCTGCGGAGGATCTTCCCTTCTTTAACCTCCACCCTGCTGCCCTCCCCACTGTTCAGAGTCAAATAAATCACCTGCCATCGCAGGTGCTGACCTGTTGTTTATTAGTAAATGTCTAAAGGACAAGCTTGAGAGGGGGAGGAGTTGGAGAGGGGCAGTCAAAGGGTTAAAGCACTAGTCTTAGGTCTTAAGGTTGATTTAGCAGGCCCTCTGGGAGGCTCCTGTACTACCCTGAAGAAATGAATGCCAATAAAGCTTGTAGTGACTGATGTTTGAAGGTCTCTTAATTGTGTTGTTAAAAATACAGACAGTGGAAGTTATGCTGCAAGAAAATCTATTTGTGATGCTGTGAGTTTTCGAAGCACAAAACAAACAGCTGGAAATATTTTATATCGTGTTTTTCTTTGACTAAAAACCCATTTTACAGGAAGAAACTATTCCACAGCATTTAATCACGGCATTTGTTTGTAAAGAGATCAAAAAGAGATAAAGAGATTAAGGCTGACTGTCAGAAATGACAGACTATTCAAAATGCACAAAATGATTTCCACCACTTCTTCACAACTGAGAAGATAAAGGGCCACGTAGTAAAAGCTCCGAGACAAGCTAGGATTTACAACAGAGCCTGATCTTCACATATCTAATAAACTGAACCGTTGTCTTTTCACTCTTGACTTAACCTTCGGATGCATGAGAGCCTGAAATACACCAAAGCAACACCTGCGCTGTCACCATCCAACAATGACTGGCACCTTGTACCGAAGGCAAGTCAACCTTGACATTTTTAAATTAAAATAATGATTGTCTAAACATTTATACACTTGATTTCTGTGGACTTATGCTTTTGTCTGTTGCCATAAAGCTGACAAAACAACATTAGCCCGCAGGAGCTGCGCAAAATATCAGTATCAAATGATGTCATCTGCCCATGTAATGTAAAGCTAAGATTGAGCTCGATCAATTAGGATTTGCAGTGAAGCAGAAAATAGCTTATGACAGAGCTAAGGTGGAAGACTGAGGGAAAAATAAACTTTTCCTCTGACACACTCTCTACCTTTGCAGATTCACAATGCAGTCACACTGTGTGCTTTAGTGTACTTACCTTTGGAAAATATGACACAAATCATCCTCATACTTGTTAAACAGAGAAAGTGCAGGCTATGTATATTTTCCAGCAAATAATAATCTCATTGGACAGACGGTTGCACATGTGAATTTTCCAGATGTCTACCGTTTTATTTTATCCACCACAAAGTATTTTGAGTTCAACATAAACATCCTAACATTTTAAGTTTGGTCTGTATTAGCCATTTTGTATCATTTCTGATTCCGCTGGGTTTCACCTGGGTCTACTGCCTCAGTTCTGGTCCCACTGAATCTGCTTGATGTGCTACAAGCCGCTGCTTTTTTAACAGGATTGTGAGCGACTGTCAGAGCATGCTGAAGTTTGACTACAGGAGAGCTCCCACGCTGCCCACCGTCTACCATTCACCAAAGAGGAAGACTTAATGCAGCGCACATTCAGCTGTAAACTTGACAACCTGACATTTATTCCCGTTTCCTGTCTTAAAACAAGTTATGCTTGTAAAAAAAAAAAAAAAATCTAAAATAATAAATAACATTTAAAAACAACATGTTTATTCCCTTAAAGCTGATTTGCGGTGTTGCATCACTGCTACTGCAAATATACAGCATCGTTGCTCTCCTCTGATTTGTAGCAGCGCTTAGTATCAGTATAAACATCAGCACGTCTGAGTTAAATGATGATTCATTTACAATGAGTTATTACTTGCTCGTCACCATCACATTATCGCTTTGATCTCCTTTCAAAAGCGCCACCTTTAACAGAAAGCTTCCTCTCGGTAAGCATGCCTGCACAGCGGGTCGATTCCCAGCAACACCTCAAACCCTGTTTGTTGTCGAGCAAAAATGCTAAGAGACAATGTTTGACGGGCAGGTGTAATAAGCCAGGGAGCTGAGATGTCACCCGTGGGTGCAGCTTAGGGCAAATAAGTCCGGAAGATTCCAGGGCTATAATGTAACTCTTTGTTCAAGTTGTACTGCTGAAATGGGGAATATGTTCACGCTCGATGTGTTCTTGTAATATCGGTAATGAGTGTCAAAGCGCATCGGCCATTCCAAATACCTTGTGGCATCATATGTCACATTGGTGTCAAAACCACAATCGCCCATGCAGGTGTAGCTATAAGTTTTACACTTAATAATATTTGATTTATGTCAGCAGTACGTTCTGAAGTAAATGAAACCAATTTTTACTTATTAGTCAGCTCTATGCACAACTGTCTGTCAGAGGAGCAGAATAAAGTTTGGATGAAACTTAGTGTCGCGTATATATATTATATTATAGGATTCTCAGTCATCGCTGATGGCCCGCGTTCCTTAACAGACAGTATATGTATGAATGGACGATTAAAGAAATATGGTTGGAAATGACAAATATCACCCTTAACATGAACTCAGCTTTACATGTACTTTTTATCTGCCCTGTTTAAAGGGGAGCAGGTACACTACAATGCTAAATGCTGTTAATCCTGGCTGCAGGCCCCAGACAACACAAATACAAATGTGCAGCTGCCTTAATCACTGGATTTCAGAAACAAACAATAAGACAGAGATGCTCGTGAAAACAAACAACCTCTGGGCTCACAGAAGGTTATCGCCATATTCTGATGTCTTAGAGCGATTAGCACAAAAGCCTCATATAATGTGGAGACGGGCCTATACAGGGGTTGTGACACTTAAAAGTCTATGATTCATGGTTTTCTAAATGTAAATGATGTTTTTCCTAGAGCAGCCGCCGGTGGCTGCAGCCGCTGTTTAAAGCGCTTGTCTTCCGAGTTGATTGAGGGATACATCTCAGGCACTGGAACAAGGTGTGTCTGTTTCACGCATGAGTACAAGCTCCGGCGGCACAAAGCTGTGCTCTGTTCCACCCTGACCACCCGAGTATTGCAGCCCAGCTTTTGAGGTTTTGATTATATTTTATGAGTCCTAATTGTGACTGACCTGGCCTGCTGGTGGCTTCATTTCATCGGAGGGAAGAAGGGCCCGGTCCCTGCTCCTGATTGGGGCATCTTGGCCGATCAGCGTGGCTGTGTGCTGACCTGCACCTTCACAGGACAGTGAGGGACACGTCTCAAGTTCATCCTCCCCTTGGGTGGTATAGCTCTAAGGTTACCTCCACCTGTCCGCTGGGGCCAGCTTCTCCCTTCACCCCTCGCCCTGCAGCTTCTCTGTGAGACTACTTAACATACCCCACTCAGCTCCTTTTACAGCTCTTTAACAAAACTCCAGTATTGTTTACCAACACTAGTTAGGTGAAAACACTGCTTTCATGTCTAGTTAAATCTTTTTTTACCTACAAAAATGAGCGCGCTTAACGTTTTATAATTGAATTTGAATGCTGCTTTGCTGAACTTGAACCTCACATACATATTAACATATTAGTCCAGAGCAAAAGCAAGTACTTCCCTCACTCTCCAGTCCAGTGGCCTCTTTAGGTAGTAACATAAGAATGTGAGTCTAACCCTTCATTAAACTGCAGATTCCTCTTTGTTTGTGTAACCCCAAAGTGACTCCGGAGTCACATTTGTTCTCTAGGCCTCCGTAGAGCTGAAAATGGCCGCTGCATGACCAGATCCTCTTTGATGCAATAATGAAAACAAATGAGTGTAACATGATAATATATTGAGGAGCGCTGCAGTTTCAAAGCTGACATCGCCGGGAATTGAGGTGCAACCAGGGAAACACTAAGCTATGTTTGTCATCACTCTCAACATTGTCTCTCGCACAAATTATTTCCTCCAGTTCACTTGAGAGTATTAGTCTTCTTAGGGGCTCAATTAATCAAAGGAAGCACAGTTCCACATGTCTCTGTGAGGTGACTTTGACTGACCCCACCTTCATTACTCTATTCCTATTTTTTTTTTTTAAATGACACAATTAACTGCTTCGTGCTCTGACGTTAGAACCAAAGTAAAACCGCAAATCATGTTGTAAAAATACAGTTTGAAAAATAAAACATTTTAGCAACTCTAAATGTTGCCTAAATAGGCTTTCCTAAAAATAATGGCTACTATAGTTCTCTAAATATAGTATTAGTACATGACCCAGTTTATCATTTGTGAAGTGACTTATGGAAGTTTATCCTCTTTATTTCCATAAACATAATTTTATCTTTCTAGACTGTGTTACCTGCTATTTAGGCAGAGTCCAAGTTATTTTCTACAAGCTCACCTGTTGTTCTCATAAGGAAATCAATGCTTCTCTCTGGCGGTATAATAACATTCCCGCTGGAGAGTAACAGCTTAATTCATTCTTATCACTTTTGGTTGTCTGGCTTTCAGTCAAGCTGGGGTCCAAGAGGTGAAATGAGTTTGGCAACCTCAACTCCAGGCACGACAAGAGAACACACATCATGGTACAGTTAGTGGAAAAAGAGAAGGAAAATTGCCTGCATAAGCAGGAAAGATAGAGTTTCATCGTCATCCCACTAAAAACGCACACTCGTCTTTGGCAGACTTCAAACATTTAATCGGCAATCATTTTTCAATGAGCCCCAAAGGAGCACATTTTAGTGCTCCACCAAACAGTCTGCTGCTTTGTGCTCTCTAATCCCTCACGGTTATGCATCATGGGGAGCCAGTGGTCATTCTTTAGGCGGAGGTTAACCCCCACCTCCAGGATCACAGACAAGCAGACAGACAGACCCACAGCACTGCTCCAGTCCTCTCCTCTACTGCCTCAGCTCTGCCTCAGCCGCAACATCTGTATCCATCAGCAAACACTCACTTTCTATTGGTGCAGCCTTCAAATTAAGATTTTCTTTTGATCTGGAGGCTGGACAAATGCAAATGAAATGTGATCCCATAAATGGTCTTCTCATCTGCCTTGTTAGGCTCAATGAAGAGGTTTCGCTAGCCCTTTAGACTGAGCCCTGCCTCTTCTGGACTTGCACATGTGACTGCCTCGCTTCAGAGACACCCCCCTTTCCCAGTCACTACCCCCAGCAAACACACATCCTCTCTTTACTCCCATCTCATCTTTTGCTCGTGCTCACAATCTGAGACATAGTGCTCAGGAATTAAAAGTCATATGCAGGGAAACCGATAATCTAAACAGCACTTAACCTGGCTGGTGCAGAAGTGTGTTTGTGTGATGAGAAAATCTCCAGGCTCTGTCCTCGTCTCATTAAAGAGAAAAGATGAGCGTTCCCCACTGCAATTAAGAGTCAATCTCCTGCATTAACTCACCGCCCCGCGGCCACACACACAGCACAAAGACAACAGGCCATCCCCTGTCACTCATTTTCATGGGGTGAGCAGTGCGGAAAACACTCCCAAGACAGATTAAATTAGATGCTCTGTCATTCTGGACTCACCTGCAGAAATCTAAACTTGGAGAATGCAATGCTGCAAGGAAAAGCAATAAATGCAGCACCAAATACTGCAGCGCTTACTTCACGTTGTTCATGTCTTTACCAACATCAACATACTGAGTAAACGGTTATGATAATACTATTTGAAAGAATGTGAAGATGTAACATAAAACTGCCGGCCTACTGACTTGTATTTATAAAAACAGATTTACAATTTATTCCAAAGCAGAAACAGCAACCTAATTGAGTATGCAAACTTATTATTATTTTGCCATTTTGAGTCTTTTTTCACATGCTACAGTAATAACCTAGCAAGTGTTTCAGTTTCGTGTGTTCTTTGTTTGGGATTATGTCTCCAGAGGGAGTTTGTGAGCTTGAAGCAGCCACTTTCATAAAGCATTTGCCAACTTGTACAACATTTGTCAAGCCAATTATGAATAATATTTTAAGTTGTTTGTTGTTGACATCCATGTTTTTCGGCTAACAGTCTTCTTCTTTGGCAAATCCGTTGGCACACGGCTCTGTTTGTTGCCACGGTACCGCCACCAAATGTCGAGCAGCGGAAAGGCATGAGCACAAGGCGTGAACTACATACACAATAAAAACAAAAGCAGGTCCACTCTTCATCCGTCCATTGTGAGCCGCTCCTTCACTCGTTTAATAATCACAAGTAATATAAATATAAATGCACACACACACCAAAATACGTATACATACACTATTTTAGTCTGTGTAACACTCATTTGAAGAGCAGGCTTGGCCGACTCAGCATTGTAATTTAAAAAGCAAACACTTTAAGCGCAATATTCATCAAACAAGATTACTGCAGCTCTCACAAGGAGTGAAATGCCAGGCGACAACAAACAGGCAGTCGTTTCAAAGAAGAAGGCGTGGCAGGAGAAATCTCAGAAATACAGGACAAACACGCCACTTGAAAACTCAAATGACGTCTTTGCAGGACTGTTGGACCAAAACGAAGACGCTGGATGTCTGGGGCGGCTGTGTGTGCGTGTTTGTGTGTCGGCGTGGTGGTCATGAAGGCATTCGAGACTCTAACAGAGAATACGAGACAAGTGAGATCGAGTTGGGATGGGGTGGGCTGGCATAATGAGTGACATATTGAGAAATCTTTACCTACAAAGCAGAGTCTTCTTCCATGCAAATGAGACTCACTTGATAAGGATCTGTTTGATGGGACACATGCAGAATATGAGGCAGTTAATTCCCTCATTAGTATTCCACAGAGCTGATTGGCAAAGACCAGAGAGAGCCAGCCGGAGAGCTTGTCTGCAAAACCCAATATTGATTTGTTTAATGGTGTCAGGGAGTCAAAAATCACAAATCTCCTGTCAATTGTTTATGAGGCTGTTTAGCAGGCCAATAGATGCCCCTCGCTTAATTAATACCTCATTACGGAGATGTGATTATATGCTTGAACTGTTAATGGGGCCCCTGAATTTCAAAGACCACCATAAAAGGTGTTCTGACAAACAAAGCTGGGGAAAACGCGATATCTGATGAGTCTCACTGTGTTTGTTGATGTGGGACTCTTTTGTTTGTTTTCTTCCCTTTTTATGCTTCCATTATTCGCAGGGCAGCCATGCTCGAAGGCTCGACGTTTCCCTCCGCTTAGGTCCCGTTTTTTTATTTTCCATTTTTTGATGGCACAGTGTTAGTTACCTGTAGAGTAAAACTGTCTGTTTTTATGAAATAGACGTAAAGTCAAAAGGTGCACACTATGCTGAGCACAGGACACACACACACCTTCGCAAGAGCCATATTTAAACAAAAAGTAAATGCAATTAATCAAGGTAAAAAAAAAGCACTAAGTGTTACAAATGGCAGAAAAGCGAGGAGGCTGGTGTTCACCTAAGCGAGCACACATGGCTGATTTGAAGGGCTCTCTATTTAAAAGCCCATAAAGCGAGTGATAATGGCTGAGGTTTATGAGGACTCAGCCCAGCGAGACAGGCTGTTACTGCCGTGGCTGCTGTTGTTGTTATTCCCACTGTTCCTCGATGGCCACTAAAGCGGAAAAATGGATCCTCACTTTGGGTTGAAATATGAAGCTGGGCTTATTCTCCCTCTCTTTCTCTTTTTGTGTGAAAGGCGCCCAGGCATTTGCCTGCATGGTTATGGAGTTAAATGCTCAGCTCCATAGCTGGGCTTCTGCACGGTTCCCCCTCCATTTCATTCCCCCTGACAGGATTAGCAGGTCTCCAGTGTTAGAAATACATTAAGTGGACCTTTGCAGTCACTTATTATGCCTGATTATGCAGCTGGAATGGGGAAGGTAGGCTCTGTTTGTAGTTAAATAACTTCTCAGATGCTTTTTTTTTTTTACAGCAGCAATCTTCAAAGCATGAACGGGTCAGTGGCTCAGGCACAAAGCCGAGATTGATTTCCACCCTCCTACTCTTTGTTCCCGTGCTTTAAAGAGGACAGGTTCTACTAAATTAGTTTGCCCATGTTATTAATGGAATAGCCAATTAAACTCCCATACTGTGGTGTCATGGCAAAACAATGCAGCAGTACAGCCTCCCACAGCAGTGGTTAGTACAGCAGGGTTAATGAAATGGTTAACTTATGTTGATGTATAGATAGGATTAGGCTCCATCTGGGCAGCGTGCCACTCTATTAGTATGAAGTCTGTACTCTTGAAATACCACAGAGTCCCAACAGCTGTCCACTTTCTAGATCAGCATAGTAATCATCGCAATCTGGAATCTTCTGGGATCTTCTGAGGTCAAGGCGATACATAACGCAGCATCGACATCACCCGAAACGTGCCTAATCTGGACTCTTCGTGTTTTGACAGCTGGGACAAAAGCGTTTCACCCTGAAACAAGCGAACAATTCAGCAGGTTATGAGAAAGTTTCCCTGTAATCGACAGCGAGAGCAAGATTGACAGGAGGAACGGGGAACGAGTCGACCCAAACACTGAGAAGACGTGTGTTAGTAGGTGTGTGCTCAGGAGAAAACCAGATATTTAGGTAGGTACAGAAACTGGCTTAGAGTCAGCTGCTCCAGTGTCTAAAATTAGAGAGTATTCATTCTTGCTCCAACAATGAAACCCAAGCCTGTGTCCTTCCCAACTACTTGAGTTATTTTCTGTAACACTAGCAACATTTGCCCATTTGTTATTCATTCATTATATCTGACAATGTTAATGACTCATCACATTTAAAATAGCTCCCAAAGGTGAACAGACCCCCAAGGCACGATGTGACTGAAAGCACGAGCATTTAGGTCATAGTCCAGCTCCCCTTGCTTGAAAATTCTAGTAAGAATACGAGGCAGAGCAGAGGGAAAATTAGTCCTCCTCACTTGATAGCTGTTATACTTGGCCACTTCCTGACCCACTGTGAATAAAGCTCCAATTTATGGCAATTATCCATGTTAAAGACGGCACCCATACAAATTAGCAATAATGCCAGAGGTGATGAGAATGTGCAAGTTGAAGCTGCTATTATCATATTCTTAAGCAGGGACACCTCACATATAGCAGATCACAGCAAAAAAAATCACTTTACACTGTAAAGCCAGTTATGCTGAGGCTAAATTCGTCGTATTTCTATTTATGTGTCACAAAGAAGCTGCAGGAAGAAGTAAAAAGAGGCCTTTCCTCCACAACCGTGAGAGACAAGTGATCTGTTATTTCTTACAGAGGAGGTCAGGCACATGAGGCCTCCACACATCCCACACCTCAGGCAACGCCCTCCCTACCCTAAGCCAGGCCCTGTCACATCTGGCCCCAAAGACCCGGGACATTTTCTTTCCCCTGTTCAAAATGCACCAGTGGTTCCCATTTAACACCTGTTCGCCCTAATTTCCATTTTCAGGGACGCTGTGGATTTCAAATCATTTATCACTTCTCAAAGTGCTTCCACATGTGCGCTGCTTTTCCCAGTGTGCGGGGTCCTTGCCTCTGGCCAACCTTTTCCAAATGTATTAAAATTCAGTTTAGTCCAAAGAAGTTCAGACACTGATGTTTCATTGTGGTGATGTCTGGTAATTATTAGTCTAAATTACAGCTCCAGCATGTGACTTGACAGGGTGGACTCCATGTTTAAAAGGAGAGATGGGGCGAGGAGGTAGGGCCAAGGTGGTCTGTCACGCTTTGTGCACTTTTATAACCGTGTTCCTCAACACTGGGATGTCAGTCAGACTGAAACAGTTTCCCCGCTGTGGAAACACTTGTGTGGTTAGGGACCTGAGAGAGTCCACTGGGGCCCACTGTGGGGCAGCTGGGTGAAGGCTGTGTCAAAAGCACTCCGCTGTGAGGGGAAGACTCCCACCCCGAATTCTGATGAACATTAAATACCAGCTGCAGTCCGGTTGATATTCAAGGTCAGAGTTCATATTGTGAAACCGGGATTAGATCTCAAAGTGGAAAACGATTTGAATGAAAGTGAAATCAGATTATGTCTCGGGGCTCTTTGGTCAGCAGTCCCCAAGCCTCAGCTCACCAACCGTGTGTAATTGGCTCTGACAAAATAGGACGGGAGACATGAAACCTGCTTGGAAAAAGTGTAACGTGATTACGCGGTGCATGCTGCCTTAAAACAGACACACTGAAGTATCGGCATGTAACACCTCCTCCCACATATAACCGTTTATCTCTGTCAAGCTATCACCTTTCAAAATATCCGAGCAATTAAACACACATCTAAGCAGCATATGCAGCTATCGTAAGCAAAAGCCCAGACTCAAAGTTCAACAAAGAAAAAAAAAAAAGAAGCACAAATGAGGGAAACACTGCAGCCAACTGATTGTGTTGTCATCATATAAAACCAAAAATCATGGTAGGTAATGAGAAACTTATCATCACTTCAGTTTTCATGTTCAAGGGCACGAGCTACAGAAGTGGAAAAAAGGATATTTCCACAAACACAGAAAGAAGAAATGTATTCAAATGTAATCTAATTAAGAAAGGAAATTGCAACATTTGTGTTTACAAAGTAAGTTTTTTGACGTGTTAAGCTCCGTCTCCAAGTGTGCGATGTTTAAAACTGTACTGTAAGTGTGCTTAATTAAAGTGGCCTGTGAAAATGTGCACTAATCAGATATGGTTGGTAACAAAGTCCATGAAATTACTAATTAGAATTTCATTAAAAGGTACTGCGTTATCATCTGAGGAAATCATAACCTTTAAAACGCTTTCAGGAAGGCAGTATGCCTCTTTAAATGGGCTAAAAGAGAGGAACGGCTGGCTTTTGATGTAATATCTCATTTAGGATTTGAGCTAAATTGGACCATTTAAACATGTCATTGTTTTGGACGTAATTTATCACACTAATTAATGACAGTTATTGCCTGGGTTGGGAGGCTGACAGAACACCAGGCTCCTGCAGGAAGAGATCACAAAGACAGACGTTTAGCTTGGATGGAAACGCAACATTAGACGGTTTTTGCCTCAGAACGAGAGCCACCTCTTTTTGATTTCTCCCTCTGTTAGAGTCTGTTCAGATGATTCATATCACATTTCTAAATGCTGTAGAGAATACAAAACATCTAGTTGTTCTGTGATTATTTCAACCCACGTGTGTACACCAGCAGTTTATGCTACTAGTTTAAGGAACTAAATATTCCAGGCCATACACATTAAAATGTTTTCAAGGATTCTTGTAGGAGTTTGGGTTTGTATCCTATGGGCAGTATAGTGTGACGTCCACGTGACTGCTCGCCTGATTACTATTCCACCCATCCGACGCTCAGGATGGACTGTGTTAGTTGAAGAGATCATATGTCAGCACTCAGACCTGTTTATCCTAAAGACACGGTGGAATAAAAGACAATCTGTTCTACTAATGACTACTTGATTTAAGCACCAAAACGGACCCATTTCTACACAGGATCACAGGAACAAAGAAAAACAGCCAAAATGTCCGCTTTGGCAGATATGTGTAGAAAGCTGATTAGCTGATAGTTCACCTAGGTAACACCCATAAGTCAGAGGTGAGTGCGAGTGAGAAGTGAAAAGTAATACTGTAGGTTTCCCTTATGTCATGGCCTCAGCAGAGGCGCTGGCCTGCTGCAGATGTTAAACAGGGAATTCTGCTGGAGCGGAGAGCTGCATTACGGAGCCAAAACAGTCCGTTCGAAACTGGACACAGTTTCAGTGGGACTTTACAGTTTTGAATGGAAATCAGAAAAGTGATCTGCTCTTCAAACTAACTTACGAAATGCGAGGCTTCCCGTCAAGATAACTACCAGTGTGGCGGAAAACAGGGCATGTCAGGAATGTAGCTGTTTCATTTGCCCTGCAGGCTTCATAAACCTTTGCCTTTGAAAAAGCGAGTGAGTGCTACTGTCTACATGTGTGCCCACGTAAGATATCGCCAAGTGACATAAATTCTCACAAATTGAGCTTTGACACATTTATTTATTATTTCTATATAAAATAAAGTCAACAAATTTTTGTGCATAATTGTTCATATACAGTGTTTCACATCTGCGTAAAAGCTAAAAACAAAGTAAAGCAAAACAAATGTATACAGTAGCAGACGGCTCCGGCGTCATACCTTCATGCCCGTGATGGACTGACTGATGCTGCATATACAACTTGTCCCTGAAACAGATGCCATGTAACAAGCCATTACACCGAATTAAAGAGTGAAACACTGCTGACTGACTAGTTCAGACACTTTAGTTGATTGTGCCGTGGGCTTGAGGCCTACTGATGCTGTTAGTTTGATCTGTGGCACACCCTGGTTCCTCAAGTGGAAAGTAATTTGCGCCTATGCACGGGTGTCACTTAGGTATTAGCTTGCGAGTGTGTCGCTACCTGTAATTAAAGCAGATGGATAAATAACCCTGACAGGACTATTAACAACGTAAGGCCTCTACATGGTACCTTTCCCATCGCGTCGCGCTTTGCCTAGGTGAATTCCCTGTGCACGTTGTTACAGAGGAGCTGTGACTACAGTTAAGGCGTACTGTACGTAGTCTGGGCTGAGGACAACAGAGAAGACAGTGAGGTGACAGTCTCTGTGACATGCCAGATATGACCTCAAATGACATGAAATGAAGCCTGTTAATACCCAGCTGCCTAATCTCCACTGCACAGGTACTCGTATTTGAATGACCTTCAATCAGCCCCCAAAAAGAAAAGGTTATTTCCTCAATCATTTCTTTTTTATCCTGGAAGCAAAGAAAGAATGAAAGAAATAAAATGAACAAGTGCACCACAGGGGGTCACTAAATTAAAGCCATGACAGATCTGTAAGTTAGTGTGCAGTTGGGCTTAAATTTGAAAATAACCCAGAGAGATTGCTATTAGGCAATTTTGTCTAAACTAGTTCCAAATTCTTGTTCCTTCCCCCTTAAATTGTGAGATGTGTTTAAAAGCACCACACTGAGATATGTGCTAAATACCAGCTGAGCAGAAAAAAAATCCCCATATCTGTCATTAAAAGGATCATAGAGTATAATCATCATTTTACAATTGGAACACATGCTGTAATAGCACATTCAGCAGTCCTGTGTAGTCACCATACTTTCTGACATGATACTACAGCACATAATACAGCCTGTGATTATATGTTTCCTGAATGTGGAGGGCCACGTAAAACTGCCGTGAGCTCCTGTGCGCCTTCAATAAAACGCTTTTCTCCTCCCTGGCAATCACTCACAGGGACTGACTCACTGGGCTTCGACAAGGAACTTAAGCAGGTTTAAACCAGGAGGGGCAGTAGTACGGCAGCCATCTGGTTGGTAGAACAAGCGGTAAAATATAGTGCTCACTGATTCACGGCTTACTGTACAAAACGCAGTCTGATGGGGAGTGTTTCAGACCAGGCTTAATCATCGGCTTCCGGGCAATAATATATAGCAGTTGACTGGATTGCCATCAAGCTCTCATCAACCCAAAGTAATTTAGTCGAGCCCAGCCTTCTACATCAGGCCTCAACATGACCCTTCATCCCACAGATAAGTGTGAACAGCCAGGAACACATGATACCCATATCTTTCAGCAGCGTCAGATTAAAGAAGCGAAATAAACATAACCAGCGAAGGCAAGAGCGCTGTTGTCCAGGGCCTTATCTAAAAATATTCTTGTGAGGCATCATCATCCTGCTCCCCGAATTGATGAAGGTACTGATGCCCTTTCCTAATGATACAGAAAATAAAGAAGGCAGAGAGGGAGCGTGAGTGTGTGTGGGTGATTTTGGTGGTGGCGGTAGAGCAGGAGGAGAGAAAGAGAGGGTAAAAAACATTAATTATTAGCCCCAGTGGGATCTCTTATATTCTGTCTAGCCTGGACAACACCAATTAATACAGCAATTATTATCCTGGCCCGTAGCACAGGGTTGACTAAGCTGGCTTGCCTTCTGACGATTATGGCGTGAGGGGGAGCAGCAGAAGAGAGGCATGCTGGAGCGAGATTACTCATCTCACACTAAACCCCTGCTTTTATGATGCATGGGTGATGGGGGAGATAGAGCCAAAGAGTAATTTAGTCTGCAAATTTCAACTCAGCATTACTGCAACACAATCTCCCTATAGATTAATTTCTGTTGGGTGTCATCTTTAGGGGTGTAGTCGAGCACCAGTTTGATAAAGAATGAACCACACAGACATTTTCTCATCCCCAGTAACAAGGCAGCCTAAAGTTCCACTTCATTCTGAGAACCACTAGATCCTGTGTGACAGGTGCACAGTTCACAGTGCTTCTCCTCTTGCCCATGAGGTCTTCTTCTAGGCTATAACCCAGCCCTGTGCAGCATTCATTTCCTAAACATTGTCTTTTATCCCCTCCCCTTATTTGGCCCTGATTCCCCACCAGTGGATGCAGATGTAAGCAATAGCTCCACCTAGTTTCAGCATCGCCTCTCTCTCCCGTGGTCTCCTTTCAGAGCAGCACCGATGACTGAATGAGGCTCGGATGAGAGAAGATCTGGCGTTTCAAATAAAATACTGCTCCCATATTATCCCCCTACTCCAGTCAAATTATCCACTGCGGTCTATTCTTCCTCATCATCCTTTTGGACAGGAGAGCCCTGTGTCTCTCTTGTTCTATTTTTGCGCCTCCCCGTCCTCGTCCCGGCTCTCCTGCAGTGACAGCCCTTGCAGGAGCATCTTAAGCACATATGCCCCTTTTCCCCGCAGCCACTGTAAAATCTGTGCTGACAGCCAATGAAAACAACACGGATGCTTGCATGTTATCTTGACATGGCCATGTTAAGCTTCGCTCTCGTGATGCTAAATGGTCGTCATAAACCTGTTAAGATTTGCGCGGCCTAATACGGACATTTATAAAAACATTATGCTGTGTAATATGTTTAGGTTCAGCGAGGACATACAGTCGGCAGCGCTGTCAAGGAGCTCAAAAGTCAGCCACTCTATCAAAACAATGTTATTGTGAACAAAAAGAACCAGCAAGGTGTATGGAGACATGCTTAGTCTATGCATTCAATGTATTAAATAAATGTTACACTAGATCTGAATTTAGAATTAATTATATTTAAATTAGCAGTATTTTAAAAATGTTATCTTTCCAAATAATGTCCTACTGTCTGTTCTTCTCTAATCTACGGCTGCTTTTCTATGGGACCAATTGACAAAACAATTACAGTCTACAGGATCTTGTCTAACAAGTCATTGGAGTACTAAGAATGATTAGATGGTGGGTATTACATGAGAAACCCATCTTTGGATTAGTGATGAACACAATAAATTCTGAAATAAGTGGAGGAATATGTACATCCCTTTCATGGAAGACGCTTAGGTGATTGCTGCCACGAGAGGATTTGTCAGCATAACACAGGATCTCAAACAATAATGTGTGTGTGATAGGACACCATGGAACACATTCATAGCCGAATTTGGTGCCTGTTGTGTAAATGGATTTCTCCTCCATGAATCTGAGCGAAGGGCCAGAAAGAATTCAGCTCAGTTTCATCATAATTCAGTTGAATATATTAAATCTTTCTCACCATCGTCATCTTCGGAATTCACGAGAAAACAGCTTTTAGGCCTTAAACAAGTTAAATACGGGCAAATGTTCGCCTCCAGCTGGTCACAAGTTTTAGTGAGTAATTGGTACGTGGCTGTTTGTTCCTTTCCAGGAGGGTCGTCATTTATTTACAGGGGTGTTGTGTTGCACCTTAGTACAAAAAGCTGGCCAGGCCTCTAAGAGGAGGCGCTGTCATTGTCACCATGAGGTGTAGGATAACAGCTCTTGAGCAGGTTGTAATTAGAGTGGTTGAGGTGTAATGAGGGTGCAAGATTCCTGCTCCTGCTGTCGGTGCCAAACTGGACCAGGGCATCGATGGCATCATACCAGTGATTGGCACCACAGCCAGAGCAGCGTTGCTACTCACTGTCTCTCCCCGTGGCTTCGAGTAGGTCAGTGGATGCCTGACAGACGGCTGCTTCATGTCAGAGGTGGCTCATATTCAACTACAATATTTTCACAATAGTTTGTCAGATGAACTGGACTTGATCCCAACAGGTGGTAATGATAACAATAATAATGATCCCGATTTATTAAAATGATTCTCAAGTGGCGAAACAGAGGCAAAGCTTTGGCTCAAAATTAAACCAAGATGTGAAAAACAAATGTGTGGCTTACTGATCATCTTTTGTTCGTTCTACTGTTTAAAAAAACAGCCCATTTTTACGTTCAACTCCTCGTGTTATGGTCACATTTTCACTTGTGTGTCACAAGATGTGTACAGTACACCTCCCAACATACACACACACGCCTCTTTTTGCACTCTTGGCAAAATGAAAACTTCTGTCGAAGTCAGATTGAAATTTATATCAGTTTGTCAGGCGCAAGCCAAAAAATGATCTTACTGCACATTATTTTGATAAGTTTGGTGCCAGAGATAGAGAAGAAATGGAGGAAAGAGGGAGGAAAGTACCCCACACTCCACACACCAGATAAGTGCAGAAGCCAAGATTCCTTTTGCTGCTCCATCAGTAAATGCTCAACCTGGTCCTCAAAAAAAATCTTTTGGTAGCGATGCCTCTTTGCATAATATTCTACGCCCAGCTAAACTCTGTAAACTGCACACACTTTTCTTAGGGAAGGGCCATCATCAATCACTCACTAAAAAGCTAGGATCAATCCAGCTACAGTAAGATGTGCTTATTTGTGCGCAGCCCCGTTGCGGCTCTATCACCAACTGTGATGTGCCAAGAGTTTGTACAAACTGCTACTACTGTACTGTACGTGAATACACGTTTAAATTAGGTTGTGAACAGTTTCCATTTGGCTTTGGAGACAACAGCTGAGGATTGATAATGAGAGCTGAGAAGAAAAAGTGTTATGCCAATAATGTGTTGATATGTTGTATAATTTCCTTTCTGGGTTTAATCGCTTTTTATGAAGGCAGAGTCTTTGTTTAGCCTTTATTTGTGACAGAACCACAGGGATGACATTAATTCATCGTCGTGTGGAGTATCAAACACAATCTAACCCTATCAGAGCTTCAGCAGAGAGCAATGCGAGTCATTACTGCTCTGCTAGAGAACATAACCACATTAAAGCCACGCCTTTCCACCAGGGCAGGCCACAGGGGAAGCCACTGCATTTGTATCTGACTCCAAGGATGAAAGGATTGCTGTGGTTTCCCTGCCTCAAGTACGCTTTGACTTTTAATGTCCACCAAATTATTTAAAACATTAAATACCTTTAAGTGAAAATTAGAGTGCAATTATTTCTCCCTGTATTTGAACAGGTGAAATTGTATTGTTTATTATATTCATGTTTACATTGTAGAACAGTTTACATCTGAAGCTGAGCAGTTCAAGCAGATCCCCACAGGCCATAAACCCCCTAATGTAGGCCATCTCAGCAGCTAGCCCATGTAAGTCTGTCTTCTGAGAGGCTTTGAGAATACCACGGCGCCGCCCGCCACCACACCACTACAACCCGCAAGAATGTCAACGTGAATGAAAGAATCTCTCGAGAAAACGCTGCAAGAGTAAACCGACACCTTGTACACCTTCTTGGATCTGCATTTTTAAAACGGGCCAAACTAAGAAAAGCAGCTCCCAAGTTCCTCCTGCTGCGCTGACATCATTTCGGATGTTTGGTCATCCACACAAAGGCTAGACGCAAAATCAAAGAAAAAACACGTTGAAGTAAGTGTGTGACACACTGAAGGGAAAGAAATAAACACTGGCAAATGCACAAACAAAATCTGTTTGTCAGTATTAGGACAATTATTCTTTGAATCTTATAAAAACAAATTTAGAGTTTGATGCTTTCAACACACTCAAAAACTGTTGGCATGTTTACGTCTGTATTGCATCACATTTGCTTTTAATTACATGTTTTAATCAACTGAAGAGTGAGAATACTAATGGATGCATTGTTGCAGGTGGAATATTTGCTTATTCTTTCTGAATACAAGACTTCAGCTGGTCAACACTAAAACTTTCCCACTTATTAGGTGCATTTTCAGCAGGAGACAGCACCATTTGCTGACGATGCCATGATGAGTGTTAAGGCACAAAGCCCATGTAACTATATTCACTATATTAGCCTGACGGTTTCTTTATCGAGGGTTTCAGAGTCACACACATTCAGTAGTGATGTTTGCCCTTGACCTGTATCGTCCGCAAATACTTCTTACTTCTGACAATTTTAAAGTAAATTATTAGTAAAAGAAAAGTTAAATTTAGAACTGATTGGTGTTTCTCTTACAAAATGTAGTGGTAAGCCACAACCCAGCTGTCATTTGATATGCCATCATGATATTAATTACTTGCTATTTTTACTTTTTGAGTGTGTGTGTGTGTTGCAGATGATTATACACATTAAAGGTTTATTAGTATAAACACATAAATCTCCTTTATAACTATCAAACCTCATATTGTACTATACAGTAGTTTTGTGTTGCAATCACTTTTATCACTTGTACCCAAACACGTTGGAATAAAAGGTGTCACAAATAGATAGATAGATAGATAGATAGATAGATAGATAGATAGATAGATAGATAGATAGATAGATAGATAGATAGATAGATAGATAGATAGATAGATAGATAGATAGATAGATAGATAGATAGATAGATAGATAGATAGATAGATAGATAGATAGATAGATAGATAGATAGATAGATAGATAGATAGATAGGACTTTATTTATCCCGCTTATCATAGCCTGCACCTATTATGTTCACACTTATTATAATGAACAAATTATACAGCATTGATGCGGCAGAGGCTGTGTCCTAACACTGAGTAATATTCAGCTAGCAGTCTGTGTTGATATGCAGAGAGCAGGTGATGTTATGAGGTGATAATGACCAAGCTGCAGTAATTGCTGTTCCAGTAGGAGACCTGTAATCACTGATTATGTAATGGACCTGGTGATATAGATAACTGAGAGCGAGTTTATTCATAAGAAGCACCAATCCTTTAATAAAACGAGAAAGGTCTAGATTCATATTCAATATTAAACAACTGTTGACGATAGCTGATTAACGCATAAGTGATGTTTTGTACTAGCAAGTATGTGCGTAAGTGTGACCAAGAAAAGCATAAAAGGGTGAAAAACAAAAAATATGTGCTAGCAATAAAACAAAAATAGCTTCTGATATTCTTACTCTCAGTTTATCCTGCTGGAATCAACTTGAAATGATTTCGATTATTACCCTGAACAACACATAAGCAAAGCAAACCAAGAGATCTCAATTTCCAGCACCTAAACTAGATCACTCGACAGACTTTCCACTGGCATGTCAGACAAAGTTCAAAGCGGTGGGAACGATGAGCAGCGCTTGACCTCCCTCATATCGGCACCCGCTGGACGCGTCTTACCCTTTCACGGGTCTGATAGTTAGACATTATCCATCTTTACAAACAGGAGCTTGCAGGCACGATTCCCAGGCAAGGTGCAGCACACTGCTGTCACAGCCCACCTTTTCATTGCTTGCACCTGCTAAAACATTTGAGGTATTTGAGCAGCAGGGCAACACATTTGCTTTTCATTTAACCTGCCTTTGGAGACCTTTGAAGTACATAATAGCAGAGCAGCATAGGTCCCCTCCCACCCCCCTTTAATCATTTAACTAGTAAAGGCGCATTCTCTGCAGCTAACCCATCAAGCGGAAAACGAGTTTGGCCCACTATTTCTCTCTCCCTCCCCTTTCCCTCTCCCACATTTCCTCCCTTGCCCTCTCTTGGCCTGTTCTGCTCTGTGTGTCACTCCCTCCCCATCCCATTGTGAAACCCTTACGCAGTTGCTCACTGACTCTGTGAATGAGGGAGGCACAGAGCCAAATGCTGGCCATGTCTGGGCGTGAAAGGTTTCAAAAGATGGCGTGGCTGGCAGCCCATTGATATAACATGGCTAATTATCTTTTGCGTCCAATCAAGAGGAAATTTATTGGCATAGAGAATATAGCCTTTGTATTTTGGGCACGATAATGAGACTTGTGTGCTTCAACATGAAAAATGAAAAATATCTGGTTGTAAACTCAACTCGGGAATAGATCCAAATTTGCCCTATGTTTCTATCTTTAGTGATAAAAGCATATGTTTTTTGCTTATGAACAGATGGGACTGCTTGTGTCAGAGAGTGTATGTAAGTCCAATTAAGAGTACTTCTCTCACGATAACCATAATTTGATTATTATGTATTAGATATTAGATAGATAACCACTGGCTTCTCTATATTAAAAAATGGCTTCTACAAATAAAACAGCTGTTTGTGTTTTACATCATTGCCTACGTAGAACCAGTGAAGTGCATTTCTGGTTTATATGATTTGGGTAAAGCCACAGCTATAATATACAGAATAAACAGCTGTGAAAAGCTTCACAATGACAGAGACAGTGATTGGTTTGTAACAAATCCCTATTAGCTCTCTCACCTGAACTTCAGAGAACCTTTAACAGGCTCAACAGAAACTTTACGGCCAAGTTGCAAGTGGAAAGATATTTGCTCTTGCATTAAAATGTTAGATAATCTAAAGATGACACTAGTAATAATATACAGTGGCATTTACTGTATTGTGGTGACATGGTTTACAGTAAATTTAGGAAAAGCACAAGCGAGCACGTACTGTCAGAATAACAAGTATGTGGCTGAATCAGACTTCAAATCAATCACTCTAACTGTCAGACACAGTTTTTTCATACTTCACACACGGGAGAAAAATACTGACATGAGGGTTGTGGAAGTTTAAAATATTCTTTGAGGAAAAATTTACTTCCACACAGGAGTTCAGAACCACAACACTATCTGCGGAGCTTCTCTGTGCAAGCTGATTTCCATAGTTGCAGGCTATTTTTTTTTTTGCAGCACAACCAGGCAAAATGATTTTTCAGGCGCTCTTACTTCAGACATTAATTCAAACTGCAATTTGTAGATCTGCTTTTCCTGTCTGAGTATAATAGAAAAAAATATTTCAAGTTCAAGGTTTACAAATGTTCACATAACACACAACGAGGAGAATAATAAGTGGCCGAGGTTAATATTAAAAGCTGATCGTAGTTAAAACAACAAGTTTTTTTGAATGGCGAGTGGCTCGGTAAATCATCGGTGCATGCTGTAATGAAATCAGCTCAACAACTACTGCAGTACTACATTCTTAACATTATGAGCAATACACTTCAGTGGAAAAAAGAAAAATAATAGATGCAGTAAGTGGACAATTAAAAGCCCATATTATGAAAACAAACGAGGCAAAACAAACATTAAGGGGTAGTTACAGGGTTTTTGTACACATCATTGAAAATCAGCGCACTCAGTCTTCATGGTGCTATCAATGTCAGTCACACTCACATTTTACTAGAGCCCTTGAGTGGTTCTCTTTAATGCTCAATTTAACACAATCACCATATTAAAGGACCACCTTAGCCACCTGGCTTTTTCCTTCAGGAGAAAACCAGGATCAAACTCTTGACCCTGGTAACTAAAATTGTTATGCCCCCATCCAAATGACTCTGATATGCATGCTTACTTAACATATCTTCTTTCCTGTTACCGTAGCTCTTGCTTCATTTGGATATTTTGCGGGGTGTAGCTAAGCAATGCTAGCACTGGTACGGCTCCTTTTGCCTACACAAAAGTCTGTACAAAAAGCCAGATTTTTCTATCTGTACTGATTATATTTACCCACATTAAACAGTATGAGACAAAACTCAAAATGAGCAGTTTGGTTAAACATATCTGCACACAGCATCTTAGTCTGATATGTCATAGTCTCTTAATGACCACTTCAGTGAGGCCAAGCAGAATTGCCCGCAGGATTAAGGGCAGATTTAGTTATTTGTTTGTGTTCATATACATGGCTCCTTCTCTCTCAGCTATTTCAACCAGAGCTAATGGCCCGTTAAAAAAAAAAGCCAATCTTTCCGTTATTTGGTAATGTAATAGAGAACAAAAAAGAGACACTGGGCTTAAAATCAAATAAATCACACCTGGATCCTTGTTAAAACACCAGCAGAATACTCCTTATATTGCACTTAAATTACTCCATTTGTTCCCTAAGATATTTTAATCCCGACTGACCTCAAACTTCCCATGAACCAGTGACTGAACAAAAGGCCGCCCACTGTCCATGCAGTAAATCTGTTGTCTCCCTTCTGGGCCCTCAACAGGGGATCATAGATCAGCACTGCTCTGCAGCTTGCTTCAATTTACTCAATTAACTCGGGTAAAGCACTTGTAAGTTCTGCAGATGTTGGTTTATTATCAAGGACTATAATGTACAAGTGGGTTCAGGAGCCTGGGGTTGTGGCAAGGTTCAGAAGGGGGTGGGGGCAAATTAATTCAACCTTTTAGTAAAGAACATAGTGTATGATAAGCGTGTGACTGTTATAAGCCACATATTTTGTTGTGTCAGTGTAACAGCTCTAAAACCAACACATAGTAGCTTTAAAGATAAACTATTAAATGCTTTACATTCAGCTGCTTAAAGGTGATCCATGGAACTGAAATAGCAGGAAAGATGAGCACACAAAATGTAAATTATTTCCGCTCTTACAGCTGTTGAACGTCCAACCGGCCTCTGTGAATAAAGTTCTGTGAAGATCTTAGCCACATGAAGTGGCTTAGTTCCTTGGCCAGAATCATTTGCAGATGACAAACCTCAACAGGCTCGCTGTAAATCATGATCACAGAATTATTGCAGTGCTTATTGTTATCGCAGAAATGACCTCGCAACTAAATGATTTGTAAAAATGTTTCACATATTTATCTCTTTCAAGTTATCAGAAAATCTCAGATTTGCTAAAACATAAAACTCTTTTTTTATCTATCGCTAACCTCTCTTGGATAAATCAAACTAAAACTGACGCGAGGAATGTAAAGTATACAGTAAGGAGGATGTTAATATTAACCAGGTGTGGTTACCATCACCATAAAACATTCTGCCGACACCATCCATGTGTGCCCATATATTTCCTCGCTTGGCCAAGTACATTTCAATTAAGAGCGGCAACACAGGCTGACATTCACAGCGCTTTAAAATAAGGTTTTGACAAATTATTTTCCTCTGTCAAGCTAATATGCTAACTGCAGGCTTGGCTCTACCGAACGAGGGCTTATCTCTGTGCGGCTGGTGAGGCACAGGTCAAGTTAAAGTTGGATTTTTAACTCGAAAGTCACTCGTACACAGGCGCAAAAGGCACAAATATTATTCTTTCTAATAATCTCACTCCTCATGAACACACCGATGTGAATCTCAGAAGTTTTTACTTCACAACGCACCAAGTCTGACAACACATTTGTCCCAGTGAGGGGCACTTCAAACATCATGGTTGTGTGTTTCTGTATTTAAATATAGAACTTGAGTAAATGTACTTAGTTCCTTATCATATATGGTAACATCGGGAATTATTTGGCATCATGATATGCTATGTATAATTTAACCTTAATTAAAACATTTCTAGGTTTAATTCACCTGTGAAAGCTGACTCAAATTATGACATGCAAGGCCTCATGAAAGAGATGAGCCTTACTTTAGACGTTTTACCCCATTTACAAGATGAAAAGTGAGTCTGTTGGGGGACTAAAAGAACGAATTCTGTGCTAATGACATTCCCCTGTGGTAAAAATGCAATTTATTCAAGTGAATGCGTCTTATTTTCTGTTAAAGGTGTATGCCACGGAATTACCAAACAAATTTAATTGTTAATCCATCTGCTTTGAGACAACCACAATCTTGTTCAATAAGCTCTGAGTCAGCTTGATCCAATTATGCTAGAACGGAGACATTTGTAATCATTTGCCATCACACCACCCCTACAACCTACACAGATACACACACAAAACCGGCTTATGCTATTTGAGAGAAAGCATGAAACTTGTGCTTAGCAGGCGCCAGAATAACACAAACTGTTCAAAATGAAATAGTAACCCCAGAGAGTCTAAGGTCAGGGGTCTTGGGGTAGGAATTGTAAATGACATGTTTACCCTAGGGCTTCTTCTAATAACTTTTTGAGGAGAGGATGAGGCCTGCTCATTTCTCCACTGTCTTCACTGACAGGTCTATGGGGAGTGATATGCAAGTATGGAAGTGTAATGAACTTGTTTTCCTTCTCTAAACCCCCTTGCTGTCTCCTAAATCACTTGCGCAGCATATGAGCCACCATCTTCTCTCCCACAGCTGCACTAGCTCTGAAGCGCTGAACTGAAGTGGTGTTGATTCTAAGCAGATACAGACCTTCTGTCCAGTCTGGGGCTGAATTATTGACTATGTGGAGGTTGTTTTTTTTATTATTCTTTAATTGTGGGACAGAACCTTCCCATCCATTTATTTATTTATTTACTGCTTTTCTGTAAACTGAAATGATGCTTGAAATGATGCTTGACATTTTTTTGAGGTTTCATTTGTAATGAAAGTATTGTTACTTTCAGTTTGATTGTTAGCAATTCATTTTAGTGATCCCCAGTCCTGGGTACGACGTTCACTGATTTTCTTTGATTTCAGTCTGTAAGGTGATGTATCCATGTCATATCCTGCACAGGGTGCTGCAGTGAGTTAGGACGAGGTCTGCTCCTAGTTAACGGAGCAGATCTTAATCTTTTGGGCAGACTGAGTCCAGCATCTGTGGTATTCAAAGAGGATTGATGGGCAGCATTCCTTGATTTTTACCCCTGCCCTTCGCCGTGCCCCTCCCATGACGTAATGACATTATCAATTAGCTCCCATTAATTCACCAAAAACAAATAAGCGCCACAGTACACCTCCCTTCAGGCATGTGGTTCTGATTTCCTGAGTGTTTGTCAGTGGCCGCTGTTTGGTTAATCTTTTGGCCAAGGTGGTGCAGCCATGAAAGGTTATGCATTTCCCCTCCCTATAACTCGTTTCCTCCCAGTTCTCTGAAGGATTTCTTCAGGTCTGTGGAAATCTGTTGGCTGTTAACTTCCTAACATCGCTCTTGCTTGCTCTGTCTGAAGTCAAAAGTGTGTTCAGTAATCTTACTGAATGGAAGTGATTAAGATACGTTGTTCATTTAATTATGCAAAGTAAACATATCACAAATGATAGAATATGAGCAATATGCTTAATCATCATGAAATTGTTGCATGAAATGTTTTATGAATGACAAATAAGTGCCCGATGTGCTATTTGAAATTGAAAGTTGATGAATCTTAGAGCTCATGTTTACTCAGAATGGTGTTTTATAATATAAATGCTAAATAATAGTTACTTTAAATCTAATAGAGAGTAGAGTACAGTGTATTTTGATTGAACTGGGTCTACTGTACTTCAAATAAAAACCCTTCCCATGCTACATATTAATGTTGCAGGTCAGAGTGTGTATGTTTGTAGTAACTTCTTAGTTGTTGTAATGGGTGCCTTAAACTCCAATGATTTATTATGGCTCTGTTTTGTTAGGCGGCAGAAGCAGTTTTTGTGAGACAAACTGTGGTTTTGTTGCTCCACCCACTGTGGTTTAACACAGATTTAATCTGCCCCCAGAAACCAGTGATGCTATAACTAAAAGTCCATTGTGCATAATGGTCTCTATAAATAGCTATACCCATTGTAAGGGCCACGACGGGACAAACGCATAAACAAAGACATTGCTCTTACACCAAACAATATCAATGCAAGTAATTTTACGTTACTTATGTCACAGGGAAATAAACTGTGACAATATTCACTACATGTACATACTTTACAGTACATACATACAGTATGTACTGTTACTGTTGTAATTATAATGACCCAACTTAATTAGCAATGAGTGGTTGAAGCTGAACACTAAGATTTACTAAAGTCCATTATCAACTCCTAAACCAACTGCTCTTGGGTCAGTGTGTCTGGATTAGCTACAGGGGTCAGTAAACCTGTCATCTGTGTGTGCATGGTGTCACGGGATTTTTACTTAGGCCACACTAACGCTTCTCTGTCGCTCACGGCTCATTTGCTAACATGGACAGATTTTATTGTTTCTGAGGACCATTTTTCCAAAGTGGTGACATGTTCAGTACAGAGCCAACTAACTTCTGCTGGCATTTATCAGGGGATGGAAAAAGAGTTTATCTGCAGATTAAACAGCAGTGATTTTGGTTATGACAAATCTTAATCTAGACTGCAGATAGCAGAGCATGTGCTGGTTATGTGATTGCTTCTCCATCCTATTTACTTTAGACTGAA
The DNA here is from genome assembly GCA_030770545.1 of Macropodus opercularis. Classification (NCBI taxonomy): domain Eukaryota; kingdom Metazoa; phylum Chordata; class Actinopteri; order Anabantiformes; family Osphronemidae; genus Macropodus; species Macropodus opercularis. The sequence goes on from CM061103.1 coordinate 12,867,126, forward strand.
GGGAACAAATCGTCAGCTTCTCCTACTGGATGCCACACAGCAATTCCTGAAGAGAAACCAAGGACCTTGAAGCGTGTTAATGCTCATATATTGAAGTCTTACAGCATGGTTAAGATACAGTGCCTATGAGGGAGCACAGATAACAAGGTGTGAACAGCGATGTGAAGTTTCTGTGCAGCATGTTTGTGTAATATTGCATCTAAACACTTCAAAGGTGGTTTGACTCATCTTGGGATTTTGCACCTGTTTTTGCTTAACCAATCAACAATGTACATATTTATCCCAGAATCATGTCTGGATAAGAATGTACTTCAGGCTTCAGGTCTTCAAACTTCTGTGCGAAACCACAGCCCAATAGTGCAGCACATTTCCTTGTGTTCTATATACTGTATTTCTGTTGCACATATTGTTTTTAGTTGTAATACAACTCTGTCATCTATTAAGCAAACATATGTATTTTATCTCCATCACAAGCTGTAGTTTAGAGACTACAAGATTAGATACTACAAGACATATGACAACTTCAAACGATATGGAATAATTGATTATTACGTCACATTTAAACAAAAAACTTTTTTTAATCTATCTTTACATTAATGAGTCTTTTAATAGACATGTTTCTAGAATTAGGACATAGTTAGAAAAAGAAAGACAAGTATATATTTGAAAACTACATATGAATGGAATTTAAAATTTAATTTCAGTTTATGCAGGATATCTGATGGTGAACGGTACGTAATAGTTCCAATACTTTACTGTCAACTGCACTGACCCACAAGAATGTGGTTTTAATGGAGGCAAAATCAAGCAGAAGACCCAAAGAAGCTTTAAATGTGCAGTAAACTCTCCTTGTCTCTGTGTGATCACTTCAACACTCTTTAAACTTGCCATGCTACACCCCCTTTTTCCACATATTTGAATAGGCCGGCTTTCGTGAGAAATAGCAGTCAGATTAGTGTTTTCAGCCTAACTGAATGAACCCAAATAGCTCACTCCTCAACAATTCTAGCCTCTCAGGAGAAGCATCTATGATGTATATAAACTTGAGCTGGCCTCCCTTCGATTTATGTGGTAACCGGGAACTCACGTGGGAAGGAACTCATCCCATCAGTGGCCAGTACCACCGCTGCAGGAGAGGAACCGCATTCATATGACCTGGAGTTTGGAGAAGTTACCTTCCTGTTGCCTTTTCTAAATGAAAGTCTCATTTCTATGTTCCAGGTCACACAGAAAAATGTAACACACATGTATATTAAAATACAACTTGCTTTAATATATTGCATTATATACTAGTTTACTAAAATTAAAGACAACCAGTGGCTTTACTTTTGCAGTTCTTCATCTACTTATGGCTGCTGAATAGACAGAAATTCCAACCTGATTTATGAGGCCTTAAACATCCCGAATCATCTTTAATTCTTTAGAAGGCAGGCTTACTTGAGGTTCAATCTTTGAAAACTTGTTTATCTTCTCCAACGTACTGTGTATAAAACAGACTAAAGCACCATGTGTGTACTGGAAGCTACTATACTACTATAAGTTATGATACATTAAATAATATTGTACATTATTTGTGTCTGCTAGAGGCATGGAGACTATCACAATGAAAAGCACTGTCTGGGGTATTCTGGATATAATAAAGCAATGGCTTCCATTTTTTCCTTCTCACATACAGTATCTGCAGCTGCATGTATGTATTGGCTGGGGGATAGGAAGGAATGGAATTCCTCCTTTGATTTATACGATGGACCTGGTTTTGACCCGATCCCACCGCTGGACGTTTGCCATCACCCGATTTAGTTATCACTAAGTGCTTGAAAGTGACCAGGCAAACCTAAATTGTACATTTTGGTTGGGCATTCATAATGTTGAGTTTCGTGTCAGGTAAACATATGCCATTCATAGATCACATATTACATCAGACCACACTGGGAAAGATGTTTCAAATAGTTTGTTAAAAGTTTACAAACCTGTAAGAACTTAAGAAGTGGAAAGAAGCCATCTCTAGTGAGTATGTTGTACAGTGTTGTACATGTTGTACAGTACAGTGGTGAGAGAATTTGATAGAGACTCACAGAAAGTGAGGAGTACAGTCCCTCCTTCTTTTATCTCTAGAAGAGCAATGTTAAAACCTTCCAATGAGTACTTGTAAAATGTCTGTTGGTAAGCTGTGCCGTAGTTGGATAAGCAGAAAGGAAATCTAGAAATAAATAAGGTGGATTATGTCCTCTGAAAGCTGAATCTTTCCCCTACAGCCAACTGGGTACCTCTCCTGTCTGCATGATAATGCTTTTGTCAAGGTTTGTGACCCAGTTGGTATAAAGCGGGAAATTACGTCATTTGCAAATATGCTTTTATTCCATGATAGTGTATAATTGTACAAATGAAATGAGATTATCTCTCCAGTCCTCCACAAACAGCCATGCAGCTTTATAGGGGGGATTGGAAAAGACTGATAATTTGCCAAAAAAAACCCATGGCGTGGAAACATGTACTCAACCTTGGGCCCAGGTTATTTTAAGGAAAGCCAATCTTTGATCAGCCAAGCTGAAATGGCTAAGATAAGTGGGAGCTACATCTCGCGGCAGGACCGCGCACCAGTCTGATATTGCTATTTCCTCCCTGGTTTCTCAAGAGCGGTAAATAGCTGCTGCGCCCACCAGTCCCCCCACTGCACCTCGTCCTCTCCCCCTTATCTACTCCCCACTTTCTTCTGGAGATCTCTGTCACTTTAATCCACAGAGTCTGCCGCTGGTTAACAAGGAAATCCTGTGTCAATTATCACCAACCACTTCCTGCTGGGATAGCAGCGGGGAATCAAAGGGGTCTGAGAGTCTTTCACACCAGAGAGGAGCAGTAGGCCTAATTAAATGGCCCTTGTGTCCCGCTGGCTGCTAGTGGCAGGGCGACAGATAGCCCAGCCCCACGATAACCTCCTTCAGCTGATGATTGTTTTGATAAGGAAGCTAGTAGGCACTTTGGATGCCCAAAGGTTGACAGATTGTGATCCATGAGTTCAAATTAAGTCGAATTCAGGACGTAAAGGTTTATGGAGGAAAATGATGGATCAACTCTTTGAAATCAAAATGTAATGTGGTTATAACAGATGTAACAGATTCACGTTGAAGTGAGAGCCAACCCTGAGAAGCTTTGTAGAGCAACACGCATTTTTAGAAAGTCATCATAAGCTCCCCCCCTCCAAAAAGAAAAAATCTGTCTCCTATCCACAAGTCATAAAAAACAGTCATTAAAATTCTGGCTTCATAAATCTGGGACTGTGAACCCCCGATGCATCATTTGCACACTAGTGGGTGAAGCGTGCATATTAAGATTTGATATGCCATATTTTATCTCGATTCTCAAAACCCCTGCATTTGGGGAAAAAGGGAGGTTATTTGAAGCCCAAATATGCAACACTTAAAATGACAATTCCAAGACCACTTTCAGGTGGAGGTCTGTTAAAGCACAACTTAAGGTTCAAACTGCTTTATATCAACTTTGAGCATCATATGGGGTCAGCAAATCACTAGCCCGCCAGCCTTGTAGTTGTCATTTCACTCTTAACTGTCACTTACAGGTATCTTGTGTCGCCTGCATAATGTCAGATTAAGCTATCACCCACAGTCACTGCCAAAAGTAGCTTTTTCTGTTCATTAAAAAAGTTCGCTTCTAAAAACTCATAGAATTATCATTTCAAATAGAGCCTGTGTGAAATATGTTTCCCAAGGATTGGCTATGGATTGTGCATGATTGATAGAATAGGTGATTTATGGGTTGGGATGAAGTGAATGTGAATAAATGTGCCAAGAGCGTGCACACGGGGAAACGTACACATGCACAACTTACAATATTTAACATTTAAATGGGATTAATATGCCACTGAAATTTAAACATTACAGTCAAACATTAAGAACAAAAAAAAAACCCTGCAGGTGGATGACGTTGATCATAACATCCTGCCCTCCGCCTATCCACTCCTCGCCTGCTCCCCTGTTGGAAACTGCTTCAACCCCCAGTGCCTTGTCCACCTTTAAATTTTCATATGGAGGAAAAGGTCTGCAGAAAAACCAATTTACTAACAGAGCGACATCATCTGTTTGGCCGTTTATCTCTGACACACCACCCCTCAGTCCAGTGTTGACAGTACATGATATTCCATTAATCTGCCTAATGAAAATTTAACCAGTGTTATAAACAAATAATTGGCCATTATCCTCTCAAAGATCCCGAATAAATTACTTGGGCGTTTTTCATGGCTACTGAAAGAAGAAGAAGCCAGCCCCTCCTGATTGATGTTGGAATAAATGCGGGGCCGGCTACGGCGCTGCGAGTGGGTCTCGGCTAAGCCTGTGATTGACTTAATGAGAGTCTTTGGGGTGAGTAAATGTTCCAAATTGCTCAGTCATTAGCTTTTGCTCGGCTGTCTGAAGATACCCCCGGATCTGCAGCGCGGGTCTCTCCTCTTGTACCATTCCGCCTGCAATTACATTTTCATTTAGAGCAAACCTCTGAAGTCCGATAGGCAGGCCCCTTTTCATTACGCTGGCCTCCTTTTTCTTTTTTATCTAAATGGTGTGAAATGTCTCTTCATTTAGAGCAATTAAAGTTGAAAAAGACTGCGCTGTAATGAATTATCATACAAATTATTTACTTAATGCCACAATCTCTCTCTCTCTCCCTCTTCTCCTCTCTCATCCTCCTCACTCTGGCACTAGGGATGCACAGAGTCAGGCAGAAGGGGAATACAGGGGGTGAGAGAAGACGTGGTGGGAGTCCACAGCGGATCTACTTTGAAACTGAAACTTCCGTCAAAACGATGCACATTTTGCTGAGGTTACGGCTCTCTTTAGCATTTATCTATGTCTTGCATGAACTGAGCACTGCATATGGCCAGTCTCGACTAATAAAGGAGGATGGGGAACCCAACATCTGAACAAAAGGGAATAGTATGTCGTCAATATAGCTCATTTCAGATATTTAATTTCAGGAGATGTCTAAGCTCTTCTTAATTAAGGACAAGCTTATGGTTTCAAATTAACTCATTTAATTGAGGGGACCAGTTCTTGTCTGCAAGACAGTGTGGAGAATGTCTCCAGTCTCCTTCCGGAGGCTGTTGGCTGACACATAAACACAGCGAGAGTTCACTATCACAGCAGCCCCATCCGTACCTCTGGGACCGCCTCTCTCTCTGTGTGCTCCGTCAGAGCACAGTGCCAAAGACTCCATCCATTAGCTTTTCACCAGCAGAACAGCTATTCAGTGCATATTCTCCAGCCATTATTTGTGTTAGCAGCCAATGCACCATATTAGGCTTGTTTTTCACCAGCCAGCATAATGGGGAGGGGAATGAAACGGTATATTTTCTCTCTATGTTTTTTTTTTTTTAAAGCCAGTCAATTCACAGCTTGATTGTGCTGGGTAAAGCTGGTGAAGCTGAAGTGACTTGTCACCATGGAGACAGCAGCATCTACTTCATGCCAGAGCAGTTCTGCTAAAGCCCCCAGATGAGGGGCAGCAGAAAGGGGGTTTTAGTTTGTCCCGAGCCCAGCCACCCCTTCACTCTCTACAAATGAGGGGGGCCGACCTGAACTTCGATGGAATCCAGATTTGTCACTGGAGGCCATATTTTTAAAAAAAAATCCCAAGCTGGTGAAATGAAAAGTCCCAGCCTAAATAAATTACTTTTTCATACTGTGATGAAATTTGAATTCTATGGGGAAAAATAAACTCAAGAGGGGTCAGTTTCAGACAAGGTGTCAAAGTGCTGTTAAACTTACTAGGCAATAATCTTAAGTACTCCGTGATTTGCACTAATTGGTATGAAATCACTCACAGTGCTTAAGTGCAGCTACCGCTTTGGTTTGCTGCATCTGCACTATGTCAGGGTCGATTCTTTCTGACAGCCTGGAAATACAAATATAAAATTGCCATATGGATCGCCCACCTTTGAGCTTAAGCCACAGGTACAAAGAGGGAATGGATTTCCACCAGAAAATCATCTCTGTTGCCTTTTGCTTGTCTTATCAGCCGTAAAGAATACATGTGCTATTTGCTGTCATTATCGAGGAACACATAAAAGCGGCAGACATTCTCATGTGCAAAAGAAACCATTCTAAATATTATGACATAAAATTATTTAAACACAATGACGGCAGTGCTGCTGGCAGCTGAGAGAAACTGTTAAAAGTTAAGCGGTGACAGCATGTCACAACATTTCCAGATATTTTCTAAAGATAAAGAAACATTTAGCCTTCCAGAAGGAGACAAGCGATGGTGATAAATGAATGTTATGAGAAGATACTGTAGTAGTTTGATGTCAGAACCACCTCACTTAAATCTGTCACGGAATAGTGTCCCATGACAACATATGGCTAGATGAGGCTATTTGCTCTCTCAAACATCAAGCTGTCTGAGTAATCATACCCAAGTACTCATTATGTCTAGCATACACCCTTATGCATGCTAATTGCTGCTTATTAACCTAATACTTCCATTAACAAAGGTAACAGTACAGGCTTACACGCACACATTTTGAAGCTACATATAAAATATAAACAATATATAGAACTATTAATAATTGCTGACAACCACTAAAGCAAGGTAGCGCCTATATGAATTCAACTCACCGCCCCCACATAGATATGAAAGCAGGCTGATTAATATTTCCCTTTGTATACCTTAAGCATTGCTTGTGGCTTTAGTTTACATGAACACAAAATCAGGAAAGGTTAATCCTAAGTGCTTATGTAAGTAGCTGTATCTTCAGTCCCACTGCAGCTCCTTGAACAAAAGTGCAAGCGGTGACTTCAACTGAGTGAAATAGCCACCTGTCATGAAATGCTGCCGCCCCAGAGCGGTGTCATGAGTTGAGTTAAGCAGTCAAGTGACATGAGAGGTAAATCCTGCAGGCTAACATTACCTCCCTGTTACTTTAACACAAAGGGGCTTGTTTCCACAGTATTAATAACCAAGCCTCACCTAAAAAATTAATTTGAAACTATGCATAGACTCCTGAATAGGAGAGGGTAAAACTATTAATTAAAAGTGGAACAGGTTCTTATTTTAGTGGAAAGTGGAAAAATTATGAGCCTTTGTTAAGGAAGGCCCAGGAGCAAAGCTTTCATTAGCCTACATGCATGGCAAAAGCAATTCATCAAGTGTAATTTTGCCTCAATGGGCAAAAAAGAGGGATCAACCTCAGCATGCTATTTATGGAGATTTACGGAAGTCTGGGAAATGCTAATGTGATTAACATGTATCTACAACATGTTTCGAAATGGCCCTCATGTCCATGTTTTGCCTTTAAGATTACATTTTTGCAATTTCTTGAGAAAAAAAAAAATAAGAGAAAGTATGGAGTGATACAGAATCTGCTGTGCAGTGCAAGAGCACACAATGCTTTTTTTTTTTTTTTGGAAAATTCTCTGTCACATTAGTGGAGGATTTCTCTTCCCCCCCCCCATCCCTCCCTTCTCTCTAAATATCTCTCTTTATGTGTGTCTGTCCCCAGATGAAGGCGCGGCGAGCAAAGCAGCGCTTTTGTCCTACCGGAGTGTCTCTCTCGAAAATGTGAACTGTTCCACGGATTAGCTGAGCAGAGATTTATTTAATGCATCCTCATAGAGTATTGTTGAAATCTATTTTGGGATATGGAGCTTGCCAAGCTCTAAGCCTGGTAATATATGCCTGCTACAGTTTAAGAGAGAGGGTTCACAGACCCTCTTTATGTTGGGATCATATGGATCATACAAAGTCATTGAATATGAAAATATTGGGTGCTGGTAGCACGCTTATTGTTTTCACACTGGGCCCAAAAAATGCTTGTTTCCATGCCCTCCCTCCTGTCTCTTGTTTGTATGGCCTGTTTAAATATTTGATGTCCTAGAGAATGATTGTGATATTCGCCAGATAAGATACTGCACATGCATATGCCATGAGAGGCCCCTATTTAAGATACCGGCTTAAGGTTTCTGAGAGGCCAACAAAGCCATGGATGGAAAAGACTGGAGTGCATTTGCATTTAAGCTGTGGATTTAGTAACAGCTACAGCAGAATGAATACTAATAAAGTATCTAATTTAAAATGCTAAGTATTTACCTTAGAGTTTATTCAACTTTAAAACCTTATAAAGACAGACACATTTTTTTTCAATATCCATAATAGTCTGTTTACTGCAAATTACCGTCTATGAAAATTTCATGAAGCATTTACTAAGAAATACATTAAAATTTTCGCATAGTTTTTGACTGAAATGCAAACTGCAAGTTGCTGATGACAGCGATGTCCCAAAAACAGAACAAAAAAAAACTTTGACTACACTTCCCAGCATGCCTCAGGGGGGATACGGTTTGGACCGCTTCTTCTTACAGTGAACGGGTACCAGTGTGACAGAGAGTGACACAAAAGAGGAAAGCCAGGGGGAGTGCAGGAGTGGGGGAGAGGGAGCCGGACAAAAGAGAAGACATGGGCTTTGCACGGAGGACATGATAAAGCCAGGAGCATTATCGTCAGTGTGAAAGACGGGGGCCATACTTCAAACGGGATTTTCTCTCCATGACAGGATACTCCGCTGACGCAGAGCAAATAGCTCTTTGTAGCAGTATATAGCCGCAGGGCTTCTAGGCTTCTTTGTAAATTCAACAAACTACAATGCAATGATAGGATCTCTTAAAGAGTATCAAAATCATAGATAAGCAAATGGCAGTGAGGAGAAACTCGCAAAAGTAAAGAATTTAAGAAAATATTTAGCTGCATTTTGTTTGAATTATAAATTTACAAAACAGGTGAATATTTAATACATTTCAAGACTTACTTGAACCAGCAATTGATGCATTACCGCTATAGTGGAGGCATTAAGCTTTACAAATATGACTCTTGCAAGGATGCCATGGGGTTCAATCAATTAGTCTGTGATTATTATTACTTCTGTTGTTATTACTAGTCCCAGCAGCCAGGCTGTTATGGTAACCCTAGACACAGTCCATACTACTAATCCTTGCCCCTTCCCTAACCTTAACCTTTACTCTCTTAATCAACATCATATTCTGAGCAAGTGGGTAAAATATTTACATGTTATCTCTTGCAGCGTTCAGTGAGAATTGGCTTTCACTCTGGGAATTCTCAGTTCGGAGTTTGTTTGCATGCTAACATACATCGCTATGCATGTGAAAACATGTGTGTGTGTGTGTGTGTGTACAGTGTGTCCAATGCGTGACTGTGTGTGTTATTCTGTTATTTGTCCATTGTCAGTTTTTCATCTTATGTCTGAGCTTGAAATTTACAAGGACATTAAGGTCCCAATAAATTAAAAGAAGAAAGGCTACCATTGTAGATGAGCTGCTATGTGTGGGTAGCTCTGTCTTTATATAGCTCACTATTGCACATGATGGTGACACTGACAAATACAAGTTTAGGCCCAGCCTTAGAACTTGTGGTAAAATACAAAATATTCTGAGTTAATAAAGACAAGACAGTAGTACCACAGCTAGACAAATATATATTCCAGACTTGTGGAAAAGCTTTTCCTTTATTTTGTTCAATATTCAACCCATCTGTCCCCTATTCTGAAGACAGCTATTGAGAAGTTTGATCCAATAGCAAATATAAACTGGACAACAAGATAAAGGAAAAGCACGAAAACACTGAAGCAAGCAAACATCACAGTGAGACAAAGATATTTCCTATGCAAAGCTTGCACACAATGTCATGTGTGATACCGACGAATCCTGTCCAAGTCACACGCAGGGGGGTTGGTGGGGAGGCAGAAACGAGGTCGGCTGCCTGCGTCTTCCAATGATTCCCCCTCTTAGCTTTGATTTCTCTGATCCAGTATCTCGCCATATAGCAAGGGACACAAAGCAGATTTCAGCTTTGGGCTAATCTCATTAAGAAACTCTAACCACCCCTATGAGTAGTTGGGGGGGAAAAGCAACTCGTTCTGCGCTATGCCAGAGCTAAGGCTCAGGGAGGCAGGTGTAATGTTACATAATTAGCCTCTAAATGGTAAAAAGGAGATTATTGCAAATGGCCTACTAGCCAGCACATGCAGTGGACCTGCTCCCTAAAAGAGTCGCCAGTCCAGTGAAGCTGAAAACATCCACGGGGAATTAAAGTGTGAATAAGGGAAAAAATGTTATCTGCAGTGTGTGGCACAGTATAGGGTGGCCGAGAACCTCTGTAATTTAGTCCACTTTAACAAATGAACATGTGCTGCTTAGGGTGGAATGTAAGTGAGAGATGTTAGAACAAAGTAGCCAAGGACAGTTTAAGGCAACAGGCCGGCTGGAGGAATCTCAATTGAAATGTATCCCAGCTTTCCTCCATCCCTCTTCTCTTCCTCTTAATAAGTGAAAATGTTACTTTAAAATACATAAAAACAGCATGAGGGGAGTTTGGTGAGGCCCAAGTTTGTGCTCTCGCTGAGATTTCCTGTCAACTACCAGCAGGGGATATGCAGCTGCAACGGCTAACAGAAGAATTGATGGACTTGGCCTGATCTAGGGAGCCCACACCTAGTCACTCATAACCTCAACACCGGATTACCATGTCAGATTGTTGCCATATGTGGCACGGCGCACCACTCACACAATGACAGTGATCAACTACTACCGTTCACCATACCCATCCAACAAACATTATGGAAGTTCAAACACGGAAGGGATTCAAATAAAAGACTCCTGCAGCCTGTCAAAGAACAATACCCCATATTGTCCGGCAAACATGCTAATTAGCAAAACAGATGATCTGAAAAGACTCTCTGGGCAGCGCCGGTTAGGACAAAGAAAGAGAGGCGGCATTCCTTTGTTGCCTCTTCAGACACGCTGAGGCATCGGCTTGTTGTTACATAAAGTTGTATAACAAATGAGCCTGGGCTCTTTGAACTGGCTGACCACACAAGCCTGGAAGAGTCACTATGAGCCCAACATGTGGCAGCAATAAGATGGCCCCGCCCTTTGCAAAACATGTGGGAGACACTGCATTCCAGTGGAGCTCATTAAAGATAAAACACAAATCCAACAAACACTGCCCCACTCTCACAGGAGGACCACAAAATATGTAGGACGGGCCGCTATTACTTTTATTTATTCATCTTTGTTTTCAAATAATTGGATTATGTTCATTGTCTTTGCCACGCAACAGCAAATGTGAGTGTTGTCATAATCCTTAATTCCATCATCTCAGTAACTTTAATGAGTCGGTGTGACTGACAGCAGAACTTTCAGACACATTTTAAAGACAGTGACATTTACCAGGGCTTTTATAACGTGTACAGATGTGGTTTAGCATTTTAAACCTGTCATTGAATTGGGCTTATTTATAATGCTGTTTGTTCCACCAGTCTGCCCAGTTAAGCTATGTGTTGTCTGTTTAACTTGGCTATAAACAGACAGTTGCTGACTGTTTGAACTCCTCCTCATACATTCACATAAGCAAAGGGTGTGTTTGTTTTGTGTGTCTCTTTTTCACTGTTATTGTAAAACGTGACATGATATTCAGTTTGTGTACATGACTTCACAACATGAGGCCATGCATTATGGTGATCCCGCAGTGTATTCACTTAAGATTGATAAAAACTCAATAAAATCAAATGCCCACCGGGGAGGCAGTTTTCTCACTGTAGCAGACATCTGGCATGATTATTTTCAGCTCTTCAGCTAATCCTCTCTAAATGTAAACTGAAGAAAAATGTGCCAAATGGCTCTAGAGCAAGACTGAATTTTGGACTTGTGGAAGATTTAAATGAGTTTTATAGAAATGTTAGAGGCATTATTGGAAAACACAGTGAGACAATTGTAATTAGTTTTCAGCCTGTCACATTTATAATCATTATCCCACTTTTTAGACATGCCAATTTTTGACTCCTGTTAACCACTGCAGCTGCGGAGAAGACACATAACATACAGCAGGGTTTGGTTTTTTTTGTGTATGTTTTGATGTGCTTTCATCTGTGTTGCTGGGCGTTAGATGTTTGATATGTAGCGTTGTGACTGGAAATGCTTGAGTCGTGTGCATGCCATTCAGAGGTGGCCCAGTAAGAGCTAATCTACTTGTCAGGGTTGACTGCCAAGCATATCAGCCCACACACTTCACAATATGACTTTATTCATACTGTAGATCTGGGACATTAACTGTCTCTGCCCACCAGAACACAACACTTACACCCACTGCACCCAATGAAAGAAATTTATATTATAAGCCTGTGCAGAAAACTCATCCACATCCTTAACACCTCATGTCTGCATCCCCCATTACTTTAAGACTACAATCTGAACAAACTGCAGTTTGCTCAAATCTTCACCTAAAGAACATCACTTTATAATGTGAGGAATCTACAACAACCGTCCACATTTTGAGTGTCTCATTCACTGGACTCCAGGAAAGCTGCCAGTCTAGTGTTTTGACAATGCTCTGCTTTACAATGATACAGTTCTTATGCACCCACATCTGAAATATAAAAGCTTCAGGGACTATGAGGTTTACAGCAAATGTATCATTAGTAAGTTCTCAGATGACACCCACCATAGTGAATAGAAAAAGATTTGTGATTACATGAGTCAACCCAAAAGTGAATTTCATGTCAACTCTGTTCTGACAAATGTGGTGATAGCTTCCAAGTAGATGACCAGGAATAATCTTAAATAGGAAAACGGCATATCACTTTTGACTTGGAACAAAGAGATGCATTTGATCAGCTTATGGCACATTTGACCATAATAAAAGTGGTTGGCATGATTTACTGAGCTTGAATAATGGTGCCTCATGGGCATTTCATAAATCTCTAATAGGGCGGTGACCTCAGTCAGTGATACTTCATAAATCTATATCAGGAAAACGGAAACTTCAAAACACACATACTATGGCATATCTGTCTAATATGATTGCTTCAATTAAAGAAACTGAGTAGAGGTTAAATAGGCAGGGTTCACATATACAATGCCTGATGAGCAATTATTTAGAAAGTAATAATTCCTTAATAATGAAGCAAAGGCCATACAGACCATCTGCAGACAATTAAGGCCTCACAAATGAGGCAGAAGAGAGATGTCAGGTTTTAACATTCATTTAACACAGGGCCTTCCTGACCCAGCTATTACAAGAACGGCTCTTTTACATAACATAGTGTAAAGATAATTTAAGGCTAAACTGTTAGCAAGAAAGCTGTCACAGAGAGGATCGTTGCCAAATGGAAGAAAAACAACTCCGGACTGTATTGTTGGGAGACAAAATGAAAATAAAAACCTATCCAAAGTTCACAATAGCAAAGCTATTTAAATACACCAATAAATAAATGAGTGTACAAATGTGTAAGCCTCAGGGCAAAGAGACGATCTTGCTGCCAAGTCACAATCTCCATCTCAGTTTGTAGCACACCACAAGGGGCAGTGTGCCGTACATGTCAAATGAGGGCTGCGGTGTACACGCATTAGATTCCCTGCAGCAGTGGGCTCACAGAAGCCAGTTAAGGCTATCGAGCGTTTATGGAGCCTGCGTTCAATTGCTACGTGTGTTGCAGGATGACACAGGAACAAATAAGCCACTCAAATGCACATATGTCATCTAACTCTAGATATATTTGGCCTTGCTTTATAAAGGTGCACATACTTTTGATGTCTACAAAATAATCTAAGGCCATTTGCTGTGGTCTCTCCACTACACTGTTAATATGAAGGTTCTAGGGCATATACTGTACTAACATTAACAACAAGCCTAAGCAAAATTCTTTTCGTTTTGCAATGGCACCAGTCATTTTCAAGACGCCATTAAATCAGCTGAGAAGAATACTGAATATTTCATATTATCAATTAACAGCCTCTTTATAGATATATGAATTCCAATGACTAAGTTGTTTTAAAGGTAGGAGTTCTTGTAGGTATAGTACTGACAACGACAGTGTGTGTGTGTGTCATACTACGTTTTGAGATGTACAGTATACCTCACATTTAATATTTTAAAAACAATTTTTGATTACAGTACGCATCGTGGTAACAAAACATGCAACTGAATGAAAAAAAAAACCTTTGAAATGTTTCATTTTTTTGTTTAATTAATTGTTTTCATACATTAGTATTATCGGTAAATGTTTACATTTGTTAATATTTAATTATTTGAAAGATGTAAAGCAAAATTATACTTTAAAATAGCCTGTTGCAGTGCATTCAATTAATCACACACTGTAGGTTGGTGCCATGCTGATGCGATTTACAATGTGGGAGTAGTTTTTCAGGGTTAGTTTTTCAACCTTGCTTACAATAAAAAATCTGCCAGCTGACCCAGCTGGGGGCTGCAGGCTGAGGAGAGGGTGGGGTAAAAGCATGTGGAACTTGAGAGCACAACCTGAATCACTTTCAATCTATGTACTAAGTTGATGGCGATGAAAATAAGATTCTGACACACAAAAAAACACTTGTTTGCAGATTAATGTATAATGAATGGAGGCTTGTGAGGGCGCTCTTTGTCGCAAGCCTCACATTGTGCCTTTGCCCTCACCTGAGACTAATGCTCAAAAGAGCCTAAAACCACACTGGGCTGAGCAGCGCAAACGGGGGAAAAGAAATGTTTATTTCACAAGAATGTTCAAGAACACTGTTGTTATTTACTACATAAACACAGAAGCCAAATTATTGCAGGAGATCGCTGCAGCTGCAACACAGTTTATGTTTATTCCACAATGTCATATTTAGGCTCTAATATTCACTGGGAGAATGAATATATTTGTTGACTAACAGCATGGATAAAACTCTTAAATATTCAGAATTTTTAATCTGGTTTAATATTTCCACCCGTTTTATGCAAATGATAGCCTATTAGCATAATCTCATTTGAGAATACATCCTTTTAAAGTAAAAGATTATAACCTTTTTTTCCAACACATACAAATCAAATGTTATATTTAAATGGTAATGTTTTAAAGTCGGTGTGCTCTGCTGAAAAGAAGTGCATTTACATATATACTTTTTTTTTTGCATTAGTGGCTCAAACAACATGAAAAGATACAAAACGAAGCTAAAAGCTCCATGAGGGAAAACATCCAACAGCTTAAATGACTTGGCAAACATGTGAAATCCATTTTAAAGAGCTACAATAAACAACTGAAAATACATTCTTTGTGTTAGTTTGCCCAACATGTACTTTATGTACTTATATCGTTTCTACCCTCTTTCTTCTCATTTTCTGATATGTGTACTCATACTGACAGAATCAAATCAATTTTCGAGGAGAGAAGAGAGTAGAGGAGAGGAGAGAGGAGAGGAAAAAGGTAGGACATTACCTCCAGGCATTTAAGTGGAAACAGGGTCTGTAAAAGCTTCAGCGAGATATTGAGGTGGATAAAGATGTAAGAAAGGGCCATTATGCTGCTGAGGCAGGCGGTGGGGGTGGGGGGTGGCGGCTCTATCTCTCTCCGTTCCCTCCTCCTTCCCTCTTCACGTCTGCCTTGAACTTGTAAGGAGTTCAGCAGGTCTGAGCCTACAGTCCAGACAGGCCTCTGGAATGCGAGCGCGGCCACTCAAGCCTGTCTGACCTGCCACCGTACCCTCTCCATTTCACTAGGCTAACTTACCTATTCACTTACAATAGGACTTCAACTTTATCTTCCCTTGTAACACAACATTAACTGCCAAAGAGCTGGAAATGCATTATCAGCCCGCCCCAAAGCTTGGATTGCTTCCCTCATAAATAAGATCATTATACGAGTGGTAATCCCATTAAATAGATCATTTTGCAAATATCTAAATCCAATTAATAAAGTGTTTTCAGAGGGGGTGCACCAAACACTGCCTTTTAGAGAGCTGACATGCTGTGACTCCACTGCTTTGTTCCTCACTCCCTCACTAGCAAGGGTGATATTAATAAATACTACCATGAGCCTGAATCTCTCTTTAAAAGAAAACTGGGATTCAGTTTTCGCTTGGGCTGCTAAAATGAGCATTAAGTGAGAGCTCTTTTAGTAACAAAAAAAGATGTCATTATTTAAAGTTCATTTTATGATGAATATGGGTACATCTCCTACAAAAAGAACTCCTTCTCGTACTGTTCATTCTGGCATGCATTGCACTTGCTTGCATAATATTCTTATGGATGTCCTTATGCTGTAATCCCACAAAAATCCCTGGTTGTACTGGGCCAGAGTTGAAAGCTTTTAAATGATTGCCAGATGTTTTAACAAATTAGTCATTTATGGAGTTAATCCAAACTAGTTTCCTAAATCATTACCATAACGCATCAATGAAGCGCCCTCCAGTTGCCCTTTAACTTTTGGACGCGCGCTGACCACTTTCTGTGGACCATTAGACGCTCTAACAGGATGATAGAACACTCTCTTACTAATTAATTGCCCTGCATAAATTAACCATCACTGAGCAAAATAGGCATTATAATCTTAAACTAGATGCCCCTCAAGTGCTTGTGTTTGTTCTACAGAACTAATAAAGTGCATAATCGGATAAAGGATGATTTCCTAAGCTTTGATTGTGCCTGAAGTGGTTGTTTTACCTTTGTGGAAAGTGCGTCTGGCATGGTAAGGATGTTTTCGTATCTTGTCATGCTTTTTAATTGTCAACTGAAGCTGAAAAACACTGCTGTGGTTAAGTGAATTAGAAAACAGTACCCCTGGGTGATGTTAACGCACCGCACTCTTTCGAAGCGAATGTAGAACAAGGCAGCTGCCAGCAAATTATCTTTGTCATTTATATGACTGTTAATGGTACAAAGTGGAAAAGACCACAGCTCTAAATGCGGTTTCAATGTGTCTTTAATTATCTATTAAATTATTTTGGTTTGGGATGAAAACGTGAAACCGTCTATGATACTGCAAAGCTAGATATATGTGACATCTAGTATACATGTGACAATATTAGTGTTGAGAATGAAGCATTTTGTACGACGGCATCATTAGAAGTATCATAGAAGTAATTATTCTCTCTGGAGCCCACAAACAGGGGCTGGTGAAAAACAAAGGCTGAGACAGGACTCTGCTGTCCCCTGTCTAATCTGTCTTTTTCTAATGAAGAGAAGGAAAGCGAGAACAGCGGAAAGAGGGAGATGTCAAGATTGAGGTCGGCCGCCCCCCTCACAGGGTCAGACACGAGGGGTTAATACCTGGTGTCCAACACTGCACATAAACTCCGCTGAGCTCATCACACTAATTAAACAGACACACATCCTCTCCGAGCTCCGATGGCCAATCGCTGCCAGCTAAAAAAGCAGTCCATTCATGGAGGTTGGCAGGGTGTGCAAGTGGGGTGGGCTGGGGAAATGCTACCTGCCCTTCCTCAATTTGATTAATGTGAAGAACAATGAAGCTCTTGTGGCCCGCCAGCCTCACTCCACTTGGTTCTGGTTCACCTCCCGAGGAGAGTGGACTGCATGTTCCAAACTCGTACCCACAGACAAACCACCTGATGATTGTTGACTCCTCAAAACACTGACACTCCATCCTGAGAAACGTTTTGAAGACAATGCGAACAACTAATAAATCCTTACTGTTGCAATCCACACTGTAAGATCTGTGGTGCAACATGTTTCTATAGTTATTAGAGAAAACATATAATTTCCTTCATGTCTCAGAATTTCCCCTCCAAGACTCAACCCATACTATTGCTGGAGGCTGTTTCACATTGATGATTTGTTTGTCTTTCCGCTGACTTAAGTCTTTAAGTGAATGCGTCCCTTGCAAGCTTGCCACACTATATTAAAACACAATTTTGTGAATGTGATGTAAGTTTCATCAAACGTGTCAAACGGATCATCTTTCTTTCTGGCTGTTGATCAAGATCAAGAGACAGCAGGCAATTACATTCAAGGCATAAAGACATCAACGTCATCTCTCTAAGGGAGTGACAGCATAATGCCGTGTGTGTCAGAACTCAGGCGACATAATTAATTGCAGCACACACTGAACTCACAAAGACTTGTACAGATTTACTAACACTTTGCCAAGACTCTCTGCTTCAGCTATATCAAAACAGAGACAAATTGAGCCACCTGCATGCGCCCAACCCTCCAAAACTCATCTCACTTGCAAATTGCAAGTATTTTACCCCCCTACAAAGACGTCGGCAGAGGCTAGTCAAATTCTTACCAGTCAGGGCTTGATGGTTCTCCATGAAGCTCTGAGACACTTTGACAACAGTGCAGACATTTAATAATATTAGAGTTTGGAAAGAAACATGCAAAGTCTAACTGATGATGGTCCATATGGCTGAGAGCAGTGTTCACACAAATGGAGCTGTTTTGAACAAGTGCTTTAAGATTACTTGCAGTTAATTTATATTTAAAACAGTGACTATTACACTGTACTGTAGGCATGCAGTGAGAGGAAATCCAGCACGCAGTAGGACTTTAGGTAAAAACATCTGCCTCTAGTATACGTTACATGTATTCTTTTAGGCAGAGTGGAGATTAATATAGGCCCATATTAGCTGAGAACAAGATTCTATGTGATAGTACATACAGGCATCGCTTATAATTAGTGTACAGGAAAGAACTGTTCTCATGAGACAGCAGATCACAAAAAAGAAAAAAGACAAAGGGAATGAGGCAAGAGAAAGAAATTTCAATTCCTTTCATAAAAAAACTTCTTACTTTGTATTTTATGGTATTGTAATCCTTTCTATGAGCAATTTTGTAATACTATAAACCATTATTTATCAGAGATTAATAAGATTAAAGACCTTTTAAATCTCGTCTGGTGCAGAACGCCCATAGAGCTTCTCTTTTCACGGCGAAGAAACACCAACAGATCTTTCCTGCCGATCACTTTTTGTAGATTAGAGGATTGTTCCTAATTGGTCATTGGCTAATTGTTCTTTTTCTTAATTAGTCACCACTGAGGAATAATGAGCTTTGTTCAGTGACCCTCATTTACAGTAATTTGCTTGTCTAATGCTGTATTAGAGGATTCACATGTAGAAGCCACACACAAGCCACAATCTCAATGACTGGACAGAAATATATAATGTGCGCTAAAATCTAGAAAGCTAAGGTAAATAAACATAGGAAAACTGGATGTTCATTTAGAAAACGCGTCTAATGAGTTCAGCAAAGGCATAAAAAAAGTATTCTATCATATCTACTTTTTCTAATCTACAGTACTTCATTCTAAACATACACTGTAAGCATAAGGCATCAGAAAAAACACATGGATTTTCATGTGACCTTTCTGACAGTACTCACACAGCATCATGTCAGAAAGAACTCAAATGTAGACCTACATATAAAACCACCCATGAAACATCTATTCACACTTTCTTTAATTTACCTGTCAGGGTATGTAGACATACAGTATCTATGCTATTTGTAGATTTCTTTTAATTCTGGGCAGTGAAATTTGCACAGCTCCTGCATCTCCAAGCAATCACACCTTTTTAGCAATGACGTGAACCAACACAGCTCAATCACACAAAGTCAGTTCTATCAAAGCAAATTGTTTCTATTTCAAATGTGTTTTTTAAAGAGTTGCTGTATGTAACAGTTTATTCCGTTCTATTAGTTGAGCATAGAGTGACGTCACATTCAGCAGGCCATACCTCATGGTGTAAACTGTCTGGAGCCATCATCTGTAGGATGACCAGTGAGCAGAGCTCAACAAGGAGCTCTGTATGCAAGACCATGAAGCCAGACACTCAAAGACATTGGCAGACTTTGCTGAGCTGAGCCCAAATATACAACACTCTCCACTCAAACCTGGGCTTGTTTAGCTGCTGGCACCCGAAGGCATCAGTCAGATGTATGCCAGCTGAGCTGAAGTGTGCCCACTGAGTACACACAGCAGCATCAGTACCAGCACTCGTGCCCTCACCTTGTCTACCTTGGCACTTTTTAGAGTTTGATGGAAAAAAACGGCCCATTGCAAATGACAAGTCAAGTGCCAGAGAGCATATTTATACATCTTAATTAGCAATAATGAAGCCCAGAAACTGCCAACAATCTGATGCCAGTGGTAACTGTGTCACATTGACTAGACAGTATGTCTGTTGTTTGCCCACTACTTACATGAGTACTGCACAAATAAAACAGGTGAATTCTAGGAATCTAGAATTATGTGTTTTGCTAAAATTATTACTGTACTTCTGTTAACAAACATGTACACTAATGACGATGGAGCTTTAAAATCAAGTTAAACATGATAAGACTATTTAGTCTGAATAACCGTTTAATGATAACGAAGAGTATAACGATAGGAAAGGAAAACCTGCAAGCCGCAGCATGCCTAAGATTTACAGACAATTATGAATGAGCAGGAGATGATTATTAGTTCCTCTCACAGTCTGTCATGTTACAGATCATTCATTTTAAAGGACCTGTCAGGGCATGGTGAATTAGGACAGCAGATCCTCATGATGTTTTGTTACAAGTCTCTATGATTTGACGTTGTGTCGTGATGCAAACATGTTTAGATCTGTCAGCAGTGATAAGTTTGAACCTTACACAGCAAGATATTTTTTATGATAGCAATAGAACAAGTTGCATTACTTTTTTTTACCATGAAATAGGCTACAGCCATCCTCCTGACGTCTGGATTTATGGCCTGGTAATTCCCCTCTGGAGTAATTTGGCTGGTACATCTGCAGCTTAGCAGCATTCCAGCAGAGCTCTCCTGTGCTGTGAAGTCAGGAGATGACTGATTGATTGATTGTATTACTCTAGTTTTAGCATGGCTTTACTGAGCTACTGCACCGAAGTTCTAATGTGATCTATCCACTGCAAACTACATCTGCGCTTGATGTAAGCAGGGAGCAGGCTGCCTGCTGCTGGGTTAGCCTGCTGTGCTGTGAAGTCATACAATGGTTAAAAAGCGATAAGAATACTGATACTTATTGAAATAAAACAGCCCAAACAATTACAGTGTCGTTAGTTCAATCAAGAATCACTTCTAGAATTATACCTGTATATAGCTTTTACAATGCCATTAAATGCTTAATCGTACGAGATCATCAGTTGGTAAATAAGTTTCTCACAGCTCTCACAGGACACTGATCTCTCTACAACCTCTTTGTGCAGCCGATGACAGACTACAAATGACTAGATGCAAACCTGTGTTCTATGCTCACGCTTCATTGCTTTTAGGTGGCTAAGCCCCAGACACGTGTCCTCAGGCCTGCTCACCTGCCTGCAGAGGAAATGCTGTGGTCCAATGAGCTGCATCTCTTCCTTGAACAACCCAGATCTGCAAGGAGCATAAAATATCAAAGTTCAAATAAGGTGCATGTGTTACTTGTGACAATAACCGCTATGAATACGTATATGTTGTATGTAAAATCTGTTTATCTAAATAAAGAACAGCGGTAATTCACATTCAGGCCTTTGGGTGGATTATCTACAGTACTGTTATGAAATAATAATTAATTTGTAAAACTGTTCTAACTGACTAGCATGAAAAGCTACTGCTAGCAGAATGAGCTAATTAAAAGTAGCTGCAGTCTAGCTAGCTATCGCTAGCTACTGGTGCTAACGTTGAACGACAGCTAACAGCTAATTAGCGCAGTGTTAACGGCTTAGCTGTTTTCATTACTGTCAAAACAAACAAGTCAACAAAGCTGCTGCAATGTTAGTCCAAACAAAACGCTCGAAATACTTGACACCAAGAGCACAAACGTGTGTAGCCGCTAGAACAATAACATTAACACGAGTTTTAGTAAAGTATTAACGTTACATACTGAGAGCGCAAACGTGGCTGACGCCTGAGCAGATGTCACATCGTCCATCTGCGCGATGTGTTAAACGTGTTAAAACGCGTTTCAATAATAACAGTCATTGTTATTCTTCGAAGTGAGCTTCTAAAAAACTCCCATTGTTATTAACAAGACAGAGCAGCGTGTCACACAAATGATCGATTTGTAATATTAATATTTGTGTGTTGGCAAAGTTAAACCACCGAAATGCATGCTGGGTATTTCTGTATACAGCACTAAACAAACAAACTATACTTAAGTACATTATATCTAGGAAACGTACTTAAACAGTACACTTGCCTATTTTTGCTTAAAACAATACTTCCTTTAGTAAAGTACATAAGAAGTAAAAGTACATTAAAATAAACCTGTTTTTAGTTTAAAGGAAGTATACTGCAGTAATAGTACACTTGTATATACGTTATTATGTGTCATTTCTAAAATATTTTCTTTTTACTTATTGACATGTCCCGATTGTAAGTAGCCTATTTTGTTGTTGCACTTTAGTCGTTCTCCCCTTGTGTTGACAAGTTCCCTTTTTCCTCTGGTTGTCATCTGGCATTGTTCATCCGATACCAGACGCGTGGCAGCTATCAAAGGAAGACAATACCAACAATGACAGTGCACAACATCGGGACCTGCTGCACGTTGGACATCTGATTTATCTCAAGCACCCATTCAGATGAGTTAACCGTGCAACAAAGAGTCGGATGAGTGGGTGGGGGCTGACACTCCAGGGAGTCTGCAGGGTTAACTTTGACATCTGGTCCACGATCATACAGCAGGTTCAGGCCAGCTGCCCAAATAGGTCTGGTTTTCCACTAAAAACACCTCATCCATCTGCCCAATTTCTCCTCATATACGTTTCTCCATGATTGCCTGAGGCGCTTCCATTCAGCGTCGCGTGCTGTGTGACACTGATCCCAGCTATGACGCCCATCCATATTTAAAGGCAGCGCAGGTGACTTGTGGGTGGCCCTTTGTCACACGTGTGGGCTTTCCTGCACCTACTGAATCTTGCACCGCACACTTGTTGGATATTTCCTCAAATTACAGCAATATGATATAATGCACTACGATGACACGTGCCTGCGCCGCACTGAAGCTGGGTTCTCTGAAATTCAATCTACTGATGAATGTGTTGGGACGACAATGAGGATGCCATGTAGCTTATAAATACAACAGGTGACATCTACATAAAGCCCAATTACACACTTATTTATGATCAGCGTTAACACAAGTAAATAAAACATTAATCAGGATGCAAATTACCAATTCAGTCACCAAACAGAGCACTGTAGTCACTACAATAAATGGTAATGACACAATTTAGCCTATTAATTAACAAATAATCATTACAGGTAATTTTGTATTTTCCTAGTGTCTATGGTTACTAACTCGGTGCATCTTCCATTGTGAGATCTAACTCAGCGCCGAGCAGTGGCAGCTGCTGCACTGTTGAGGTGCAACTCTTCGGGGACGACTATGCTGAGGTGACAAGGGAGAGGTCATGTTTTAACCTGTAATGTGGTGGGGTGACGTGGCGGCAAAGCCGCTCACAAAAGCGTCAGCTGGTAAACAACACAAGTGTTTCTTGTCCCAAAAGATTTCACACAGTCTTGTTGCACACATAAGCAAATTAGAGTGGAGTTTTAACAAGCAATCTTGCTACTCAGTTGTCAAATGATGCCACTTCTCTCTTTTGCCAGGAAGGCATGGGAATTTCTCCAGAACAAAAGGAACAGCTGCTTTGAGCAGGGAGAAAACAAAAGCTTGACACAAATCAGCACAATTAAAACACTAATCATGGTTTAACTGCCAGCGAGATCAGAGTTAATTGAGAGTGGCTTTTAATTTATCCTTAAGAACGACACGACAGCTGAATAGCAATCCATTCTGCAGATTAGCATCAGATTTACACTGCAGTGCTTGATTAACCAGATCTGCTGAAAAATGTACAGACGCATTATAAAATTCACATTTTATTTGTTAAAGGTTGTTACTGGATTTGAGTTTCCTGCCTAAAAAAGAATAAATAAAACAGAAGAATAAAGTCTTTTCATTACAGTGACTTTATTGAAAAGGACAATACCATCTTGTGTGCACCTTTTGAATTACATCCAGTGAAACATTGGTATTTAAATATAATGATAGGCATGATATCCGAAAATTGGAAACAGCAGTACAGAACAAGTAAATATTAACATCATCCCAAAATTTGTGTGAATTATTTTGTTGGTTGGTTCCTTACATACTGTCACCATTATCATTTTTTTTCTGCTGCTGCAATACATACACCAGCCCGTCCCCAGTGTTTACCCAGAAATACAGTAATATAAAAGACATACATTCTCATTCCAAAACATCCAGGTATGAAAGTCTTGCATATTAACTGTTATGTGAAAATACTAAACCAACAAAACCTCATCTAGCATCTCAGGTAAAAGTACATTTGTTAAACAACTTACAATGAGAGGGTTGTATGATCAGGGAAGGCCATTTCATTTAGCAGTTACATAGTGTTACATGATCAAAACATGATCAACATGCAGGAATGATCAAGATTTGAACACGCTAACAAAAAAAGCATGGGTCTGAATGAATTTGCCAAACTACTAAACAATGACTATCAGCTTAGGTTCAATACATAGTTTGTCAACATGGGTGAAAAGGTTTTTGTAATCTTATTATTTGGGGGGAGAGGGGTATTCAACATTTTATATAAAATGCAATCGTGACACAGGCCATAGAAAAGTTTAATAGAAAATTTTTATCAGTGATTGCTTTTTATACTCAATTAAGTAGATAACAAATATGCATCTGAGGAGTCCAGTAATTATGCAACATATTGAGACAGTATAGTATACTGTACATGTAAAAAATAAGAATTTTGAATCACTTGGATCAATTTCTTATTTGAACTAAACTCAAGGTGTAAATATATTTAACAGTAAATGTCCCCTCGTTATTTCATCACTCAAACAAACCACTGAAGCTTTAATGCACATTGCAGTTACAGTGAGTGTAAATCACACATTCTACAACCTACAATAGAACCAAAATGTCTGAAAAGTGGTTTACCTTAAATAAAAATGGGTGGTGGGGACCTTTTTATACTTTTGTTCCCATCCTTTCTTTTACTGAATATATCTCTAATAGAATAAATCCCCAGGAAGCACATTTTCATGCATGGCAGTCTGTTCAGATGTCCAGGACGGTGAAAACATATTACAGTGTAGCTTTACAGAACAGATAAAGCTCACTAAGGTCCATAAACAACCGGTTAATACAGTACAGACTAAATAAAGCAGTTGATCCAAGGCCCGTAACAAAGTTTACACTTCAACATATGTAGGAAGGCAACCAGTGAGAAACTTTTCCAAAATAGGAAACAGATTTGTATCCACATATCTTGTTGATTAAACTCATACTTTTTTGGCTTTATCAAACATATGCAGATCAGATTTTTACTTTTACTAATACAAAGGAATTCACCCTGGGTCACATCGTCACACAACACCACCAAGTTTTTTTTGTCACCAATAGATTTGTGTGTGAATTTTGTCTGTATTAACAAACAAAACCAGAACAAACACCTATGACATGGTGTCTTTGGGTACACCAGATACTTTAAAGGCAAACATGGTTCAGTGGCCTCATCAGTGTGAATTATATTGTTATGCATTTCAGAATTGTGTTTTAAAGCCAACCACAATACATTCAGGCTTCAAGTCCAAAGGGAGATCGCATATCTTGAGATGAAATAACTATGTTCCTAGCAGCAGGAAGTAATCAGGAGGAGTACATGACAAAATGTGTTTCTGAGTGGTTCAACATTCATGAAGGATTTAAGTAATTTAAGTGTTTTCAACTGTTGACATTCTACTTAGTCTCGTCTGCGTTTTGGTATCATACAGTGTCAAGGCCAAAATTAAGTATAAAACAAATATAAACAACAGAATTCATACCAGCAACTGGACGAGATGAAACATCATTTCATAAAGATGTTGGTTATGTCATAGCTATAAAAACCGTGTGCAACTTTAAGTGAAGAACAGTAACCATGATAATACAAAGCATGTTTAACACTGTACATGCAGCTGCTTTCCATTAAACAGGAATGAACAATTAAACACGTTAACTAAACACTTCACAAATGCAGAACAGGTGAATGAAAACTTGGTCTTTTTCTTTGAGTGGTCCTTTAATTAACATTAGTACCAGCAGTGCAATTCGACAGCTGCCCCTTAAACCCACTCAACACTTGTTCGTAGAAACTGATAAATTAATATACAGTAATTAAGTTGCACTGTTTAACATGGTAATAACAAACATTACGATGTCAGTATTACAGATTGAGGTGGCATACAGTATGTGATTATTATCACATATCTTAATCTTAAACTTCTGACAGACTGTCAAACTGTTTCCACGCTGGGAAGCTGTGTAAAATGTCTAAACATGCTCTTTGCAAACCCATATTTAATTAAACATAGTACAAAGACAATATATCAATAGTTGAAGGTGATTTTTTTTTTAAACATATGTGTTGTTTAAAAATATGTTCACCTTCGGGAACTTGTCTGAAAATGTAAAGACAGGGCAAAAGGAGGAAGGACGGGGCATACAAAACACTGGAAGAGTAGTGTATCTGAAAATAACCCTAAGAATAAAAACAATCTGGCGAAACATTTCAAAATTAATTAGGTAAAATGTTTAGGAATAAAAACAACTGTACTGTATGGGTAAATACAATAAAAATATTATTGTACAACTCTATCGAACTACAATCGACAGTACACAAATCAATATGTGTGTTTGGTGGTTAAATGAATCAAAATGTGAAAATCATAGACGTGGCGTCCCAGACAGAAGAGGCCCCATTATCAGTGTCAACAGCTCGTTATCAGTATCCAGTTTACCTGCACGACTGTGAAGGCACCTTAATGCTGAACAAATGCATAGAGGATTTGACAAACTATTTGCTGCCATCCAGACCTTTTCAGGGGATGTTGTGCTCATTAAAGCAAGACATTGACAAACCAGAGTTAAAATGAATAACAAGGGCTCAGAGGTGGACACTAAATGAAACCGTCCACAATCCAAACAGCTAAAAACATTTGCTGCAATATAACAAATAAACAAATGAGGGCCTGAAATGTTGAGCAGCTCAAATGTTACACGGAAGAACAAAGGAGGAAAACAAGAAATACATATATTTGTATATATACTGTAAAGAAATGCATTTCTTGTCTTTGTACTATTAGTTTTTGTAATGATTTGCAAAACATTAAACACTCTTTAGTCTTTATTTACATTTCACACAGCATCCCAGTGTGTTTGGAACAGGGTGTGGTATTTGTGCTGTGAATGACAACCACTTCCATTAGCACTCAGTGAACCATACAACACACTTATCTTAGAGGAATGTTGAAATTATATTGAGGCACAGTATATAATGAAACTGTGACAAAAAGCACTAAAGGGTAAACAGATAATACGTATATCAGTAAATTGCATTTAAAATGTAAGTCAAATTCTAATAAATAAATACTTCATTAAATGAGCAACGTCATCTTTAGATTTGTACTGTACAGTATTATTACAGTGGAGGAGGAGGTGAGAAAGTGGCACTGGATACAGTAGCATTTTACAATTAGGAACCTTAAAACACATTCAAATTAAATTCATAGTGTATGTAAATAAACCATGTTGTACCAATTTAAAAAAGGACTGTTCTGCATATATCCCCACCTGCATCTATTGTAGGTACCACACGTACAGTCACAGCAAAAACTGTAAGCTACTGGCTGCTCGATATGCGTAGGCTCGAAATCTATGCCAGCAGATGGGTTGAACGTGTAAACAATCAGAAGACTATAAAGTCAGATGCTTCAGTTATGATTATTGCACTTAGTCAGCATCAACAACTGAGACAAAAAACACGTAAGCAGAGTCATTGCTAATAGAGCAAAAAAAATTAAGTAAACAGTAATAAAAAGGAATGTAAATTTTTTTAACTGAAATAAAGGCATGACTGCTACGTCTTACTAGTCTTTTTAACAAATACCTATTTTTGAGCAGCCACTGAAGCACAGAACATACTTAAAAGAGAGCTGAAACTGCAACTGCTAAACGTGGAAGGGAAACTGGGATAGCAAGTGTAAGACGTGTGCATGTGTGTAAACATAGTAACTACAGCTTCTTCTTCACCAGCCATCGTCTTTCAGCAAATAGCAACACAACTACAGCATCTGGTCAACATGAACTTGGCTGCATTTGTACCTTTAGAGCTTCTGGGCAGATGACGTTAGTTATATGTGCAACAGTCGTCAGTGGGTTCACAAGTGCATACAATATAGTACATTTATTTTTCCCAGAACAAAGTATGGATTCGATTTAAATCAACTGATAAATTTCCAGTGTTTAAGTATCTAAAATATAGATTGTATTCATCAAGTCAGTTTGAAATGGAAATACAGGAAAATCAAAACAAAGAGGACAGAAAACCTGCATGAACTAAAAAAACAAAAACAATGAAAAAAAGTCTATAAAAACTACATCCACTGATTAGAAATGTTCTAAAATAAACATGTAACTCAATCACAAGTTTGGCTTTGATCAATCCTAATTTTACCACAATACTGATAACTTGAGCTCCCACTAAAATAATGGTCAGCGGCCTCTCAACCTGCGTTTCTTTGCTTCTTCCTACTTCTTATTAAGTTTACCGGCCTTCCTTTTTGGCTCATAAGGGGTCCGCAGAATGCTCGGCGTCTCCTCCATGACACGTACCAGTAGATTATCGATGTAGTTTTCCAGCTCCCTGATGTGGGCGTCTTTCTTTTTTACCACTTCTTTTTGCTTGATAAGTTCCTGCACAACCTCCTCAAAGGACAAGCTGCTGTAGATGGCTACATTTTCTTGTGTCACCTCCTGAGATAGAAAAACACGTCAACGCTCAATGACATATCTATATTTTGTGTACATTTGTTTTGTTATAGCAGAGTGGCTCTATAAAATGACAGCATCTAATAGCAGAGGTAAGAATAAAGACACCATCCAAGTTTGCTCACTGAACAACAGAAAAAACAGACTAATTAGACGTGTTGGCACAAGCCGTGGTTAAGTCATGATGTGCTTTACTTTGTGTATTTCTTATTTTGTGCTGCCAATAAAGGCTAAACGAGAGAGTAAAGATGAGACAGTTCTTCTAAGCTGTTAGTAATGACAATGAAGTCTCTGGCAGATGTTTGATGATTTAACAGTCTTACAGTTTTTAGCGTTAATCAAGGGCAGATTAACTCCTCTAATGGGACTTAACTTTGACAAAGGAAACAGCTTCGGAAACTTGTTCTTCTTTATCTTCAGTTTTAAGCATCTGAAAGCATGATCGCTAACTAGAGAGCTCTGGCATATGAATCTTGCAAAGCTGCCAAATCTGAACAAAAAACATTCCACCCCCCAAAAATGGAATCTTTGTTTTGAGGGGGAAATACCAGCCTGGATATTTCTGCAATTAAAGGTCAGCCTAATAAATACCAAAATAAGTATGTATCCCAAGCCCGACTTTGCTCTTTGAGGACAATCTTCTTGGACAGAGTAGTGTGGTACGGTATGTGCAGATCATATTGCACTGGTACGAGAGGAGCTGTAATCGTTTTTAATGAGGGACCACTTTATCGCTTCAGTGCTGGGCATCCTCCCCCGAATGGATAGAGCAGCAAAGCCTTCACCCTGTTTAAAATACCACACTTATCAGCTTCCACTCCCATGCGCCATCCAAGCCTTTACTGATGGCTAAAGACAATGCAGAAGGACCTGGAGCAGGACTGCTTACCAGGTATCTTATCGCTTCCAACAGCACAGGGGCTACTGTGGGGCAAGAGACAAACCAAAATGAAATATTTGCCACTAAGATTAAATGTCCAGTGTAAGCAGGGTTTCAAGAACACAGCTCAGTAACCTATTCCTTACACACAACACAAAAAGGCCATCGCGCTGAAAGATTGAACACTTCAGCCATCTGACAGTTAATAAGGCAGCCATATGGAAGTGGATGTGGCTTTCACATACTAGTATGTGCATGTCCTCTCTCATACATACACACGACATAGTGATGAGGAGCTTTAGTGGCTGGTGACAAAGGCCTGGAAATGACCATGAACTGGCAAGGTAATGATGACCATTTTGCTGCGATCAGTAGTGAGAAGCAGATAAGACGCACACTTGGCATTCTCCAGTTGTGTCATTACAGTTTCTAATGAGCTCAGCTTTGAGAATCTAAAAGCTCCATCCTTTGAAATCTCCCCCCTCCCCCCCGCGTGTGGTTAATTAGGGCCTTGAAGCGGAGGAAACGGGAGCTGCCAATTCTGCGAGGCACTGCGGCATGCACAGGGGCACATGTGTGGATACTGACAGCCCTCAACACCCACAAAGCAAGGTGAGGAAAGCCATTATCAGCATTCTCTTTCTCATTTAGGCATCACGTCAGCTACTGCTCCGTCGCAAATACCAACTGCAGTGTAATAGTTGGCAAATTTAAGGTTTTATGAACGTGGAAAGACAGAATCTAAACTAAAGGGTAAGATGTCCTCTACAAATAACGTAATAACAATTAAAAAGCGAAACAAGCGCCGGTGCTTCCTTTTCTAAGCCCAAAAACCTCCAATTACAGAATCACTGCAGTGCAACCACTACAACTGACCTTACAGACAGAAATTTCACACTGCTTCAAATTATGATCGGCTCAGACATGATGACCGATGTGTGCAGCTGCTAATTAGTTGAACGGCACATCTGAATTTTCAGAGGTCTTTGAGATCAACGTCACCAGCTGCGATGTCAAATGAAACTCAGAGTTCTTAAAATAATCTGCATGCCGCTCAATGCAAAGTACCAACACAGTACCAAGACATTTACATGAATGAGCAAAAGATCCCTGAAGCCAAAAGAAGACTAAATGCGTCCAACACTAAGTGACCCCTTGCTGCTTCCATAGAATTAAACAGGGTAGGATGCAGCCCTTGCTTACTGATCATCATAAGGTGCAGATATCGGCAAATGTTGAGGTTTTCAGAGTTTGCCGCATTAAACACGGTTGCCAGTCTTCACAGGAGTGGATGTCCAAGCACATTCACCCCTGCAATGCTCAGAGTACTGCATACTGAGTATAGCTAAACTCAAACCACAATACATCAGACTGACGAGTCGAAAGTGGACTTGAAACGCAAACATTTCAAACATTTTCTCCCCTATATCAGAGTATTCTAGAGATGTGTCTGTCAGCCAAAGCTTTGCCAAAATGGGGTCAAATAACTGGACAATAATCCAAAGCAAATTCATAAATGTACATCAGAATGGCTGAAAAACTGAACTGCTACGTCAGGACCTTAAGAGAGCTGTGCATGACGACAGCCCACAAACCTCAACAAAGCAAAGCAAGAAAGAAGAATAAGACACAAATCCTCCAAAATGATGTGACAGACTAATAAAGTCCTACAGGAAACAATTACTTCAAGTTGCTGCTGATAGAGGTGGATCTACAGGCTGTTAATAATTGGGGGTAATTAGTATTGACCAAATGTTTTGTTCTTTGTAGCTTCATTGTTATGAAATGTTGTTGTATTTGCCTTATGCTAAGACCTGCTTTAATAAGTTGATTATTATGTTTTCACACAAAAAACAGGATTAAAAGAGAGACTGTAAAAAGTCTTATGTACAAAACCACCTGACCAATCATCTGGTTTTAGAAGAGTCTCTTACTTTTTTCTTGCCATAGAAGTCCTTCTTTTTGTTGCCAAAGCTGATGTCTTCATTTCCTGCCAACTTTCTATCACTGCAAGTCAATCAAAAAGAAAGTCAGTGCTCACATGGTAGACTCCGAGATGTTTATGTGACAAATAAAACATAAACGCCTGTATCCAAGCCTGTATGGTGCCTAACTTAAAATGTGCATTATGGCCCATTGTTGTTGCAGCTGGTCCATAAATTTTGCACTTGAACCATGTTACGAATGACCACAGAGCTGCTGTATGACAAAGGCAGCAGTAAAGATGATGAACTAGTGCCTACAGAGATAAGTGGTTAATTGGGTGGTCTATCTCTGCAGAGGATCTCATTACTGTGGCTCAGAGGGCTCTGTTATCAAGCCCAGGCTCTCTAAAGAGCCACTAATGACACCTTCCTCTGTGATAAATCAGAACTTAGCCACAGTGCTCACCAACTCTTTATGTAACACGGGAAACAGATGTAACTGGCTCTGAGGAAATGTTTGAACAACAATAACAGATAATAGATATTATTTAGCTGTAATATTAACACAGTTGTCCGATGAAGTCGCAAGGACAAAATACAAAATGCACAAACCACAGCAATAACAGAACACGAATGTGTGTGAAAAACGCTGAATACCAAATTTGTCCACATGTATGACTGCTAAATTTAAAGCAAGGAAAAAATTATATGTACCATCTGTGGAATATATGAGGAAGTTAGACGTTCTGTTTCCTAACTGTACATTATGTTAAATAAGGAGAACGTGTCCCTGTAGAAGAAGATCGGGAAACACACTCCTTTTTTAAACAATATTTAATATCTATGAAATAAGAAATAAAAAACCCTGATACGTCATTAAGGCTCAAGCCTGATTAAGAATAGACCGCTATAAACATTTTGTGGAAATTGAGCCACCTGGCTTTGTAGTTGGAGCTGAATGGGTTAGTGTCTGCTTGGGAGTCTCCGCTAAAGGGGTTGGGGGTCCGCAGGTCTCCAGAACTGCCCAAACGCCCCCCATTATTGGTCTTGCGGCCTTCCTTCTTTCCTGTCACCCGTTCCAACAGGCTGACCTTCTCCTTTTTCTCCTTCCGCTCTGCCTGGTCCCACAGCTGCCCATGCTCCCCCTCAAAGGGGTTGCGATTGCGTGGGAGCGTGGCATATTTCTGTGGCAGGGTGTCACTGATATCAGTGAAAGGGTCACTGTGCACCTCAGTGTCCTGGTAGCCTGGCACTTCACTCTGGGAACGTCTGTGAGGTCCACCTGTGCTCCACGGCAAAAAAACAAAAACATTACATCAACTTATGATGGTAGAATAAAAAAAACACCCACATAACTAAGCCACAAGGGGTCAAATATGTGAATGTTTTCATTTGTATGATTATCTGTGACAGAGATTGGGATGATCTAATCAGGCTTTAACAGCCAGTACTCACTGATTTGATGTCATTACACTGGGTAAATTTAAAATTAATTAATGCCTGTTTTCTTTTCATCAACAATTACATTCTGAATGAGATAAAAGAACATGCAAAGATCCAAACTCTGTGCTCTGATTAATTGTTTACTGGTGTTATTTTCAAAGCTGGCTGTGTGACTTCTCCAACTAATTCAACCCCACGAACCATTCGTTTGTAAGCAGTGATTTAGAACAACTTGGTATATTTTTCATATCACCCAAATCTGCTCTTGTGTAACACATACCATCAGATCTCTGAGTAGGTTCCATTCCCCTGCCCACCAACTTGAATGATAACAAAGCAGCTTATAAGATAAAGGCAACATTATCACACTGTAACTAACCCAACAGCTGTGCAGGGGAGATCAGTCAAAAGTGAAATGACCAGGGAGTTGAGCAATGTTTCTTTATATGCATGTTGTACAAAGTCATTCTAAGTCCTTGATTAAGGTACCAGAGTCTTCCTTGCATATAATATATATGTAAGCACAGAGTAATCACCAATAACAGTTTTGGGGCAGTTTAATTTTAGATGTAAAACATAACAATTTCTAAAATAAACTGCTGCAACAACTCAGGAAAATTAATGCTTTGGTTCTCACCACTACCTTCTATAGAGTTAATGGAATCCAGCTTAGGCCGAACATGGCCCCCAATGAGATCCGACATCGAATGGGCCGCTGAGAGTTTATGGGAGCCGGCGAGCAGTGATCTCTTGGCTTTGGCTTCAGGTTGGGGTTGTGGAGCAACAGACTGACGGCTGGGCTCTGAGTCGGCAGAACGAGGCAGGATGGCTGAAGATGTGTCACTGAAGCCGCTGTCATGCTTGCGACCCTTCATTTTGTCTTTTAGTTTGGAAAACGGCGAGCGTGGCTTTTCCTTCATGGACAGGTCAAACATGCTGGCCGTCATGTTGTTCCTCATGAATTGAATGCTGACTTGGATACGCCCTCGTTCTTTCTTCTTCTTCCCTGACTTAGACTCCAAGGAATACCAGCTAAAGTGAGCAAAGTGGAAGAGGTTTAGGCTGAGCAAAGTAATCTGGACTATTTATATATATAAAAAAGCATGAATTTGGAAACTCTTTAACTCTTTAGTTTATTACAGATAATTCCAAATGACTCAGACAAAGACACAATGTTGCCCTAACACTATCAAACACTTTGAGAAATAAAAAAAAAACAACCTCACAAGCGTTCTAATGTGCTCTACCTAGTTCTTTATGGAGACCACTGAAAAGACTCATTTGAGCGGACTAATTCAAGAGCTACATGCAAATGCAGCGACTTAAAATGTGAGAATGCAATTTATCATTCGGAGGATAAACATTCTTTGCAGACTGAATGTAAAAAATAACCCGCTGCTGAATAATATAGACTATTTCAGGCAGCTTTTGGGCTACTATTTGTTTAACCTCGCTGCTTTTTCAACTAGAAGTAATGGGATTTATGCTTTCACTCTGAGCAAAATAAAGTGGCATTTGCACAAATCTGGCCTTTGTTCAGAAATGCAATGACAAGCAATTGGGAAATTGCAAAACCACGTTGCAGGGCAACCCAACAGTTCATCCATGCTAATGAGACATATCCTCCATGTTATAGACCTTGTGACAATGTCGTTCAAAAAAACCAACATCAGGATTAATGACACGGTCTAGGGATCGGCAACCCAGATGTAGATCTACGAAATGCAATACATGCAATATACTGTATGGAGTAATTCAATCAATATCCCCAAATGTCCTCATTAACCCTAAACTGAAAACATTTTCATCGTCATATACAATTATTGACACCTCATCCTGCAAAGAAATTGACGTTTGTGTATAGTAATAAAGAGAATTAAGCATTTCTCCTTTAGAAGCTGTTCATCGCCGTCTAGCTGGTAGCCCAGGAGCCAAGCTATAACGGCCCTTTCTGGGTCCAATTCCCAAGCTGCACACCGTGCTTGGTGTGATCAGCAGCCACAGCACGCCGCTGCCGTGGGGCCGGGGCTGCACCTCACGTGTGTCTCAAGGCCAAGATAAACCTCGCTCTGCTTGGAACCGAAATCCTCCCACTCGGGCCTGGACTGCTGGGAAACTCCTCACAATCAACAAACACAGGTGTGCGATAATTATGGGCTGCCTGCTCCGATATCAAGACAGGCTTTCCTTCCCAATATGTCAGTTCAAAAACCAGCAGATGGGCAGACCCTGTGTGAAGTGTGGATACAGTATCAAGGGTGCCTGCGTCATTGTCAAGTATGCCTGCAGTGTAGGATTAAGCCAACAAGCATCATGGACATATCCATTACCAAACCCCAGTTAAAAAATGCACAGCCCCAAGGTGCAACAGCTCAGGCACCTAAAACAAATACAACCCATCCGCACTGATTAGAACATATTGTGATTCTCCCAACTGATGGGCAAGGAGGAAGTGTGCTAATGTCTCTTGACGCTGAAATATGCAGGCAGCTAATTAGCACCAGATTCAGTTTGGTTGCTCTGTTCCTGTTTGCCTAATGCAGAGTTGAGAAACGTGTGTGTGCCTGGCTTGTGATGGTCAAAACTCAAAACTTTATGATGCTTTAAAAATTTTTTTCGGTCAATCCAAATGTATTCATTTACTCAGTCTTTGTAACACAACACAAATCCATACATTAATCCACAAGAGAAACAAATTCCTAAACAAGCAAGACATCCACAACCAGTATCACACTTCTAAATCCAGTGCATCTGACTGAGTAAGGCACTTAAAGACAGGAACAAGAGGACAACAAGTAACTCCAAACAAAAAACGACCTAGATTTGACACAGGTTCTTCTGGCTGTAAAGCCCAAACAATATTTCATCCACACCTTTAGAAACAACTGTAGGTGTAGAAATGACTAACACAACATGTTCGGCCAGCTCTACTGGTTTTAATCCAACCAACTGGTGCTACGCTAAAAATAATCTGTTCGGAATGAAGGGCAATTCGTGCAAAGCCTCACACAATGGAGGGTCAACAAAATGGAAACATTCAAACCAATTTGTGGTCACTAACAGCAAGAATGCACTACCTCATCTGTGGTGAATGTGTTAGACAGTTTAAAGTTAAAATTAAAATAAAAATCTGGCATTTCGGTTAGAGCAATTCACCTACCGAGCGACAAGCAATTTCATTTCAGATTTTTTAATTAAAACTAATCTTTATAACAAAAATTGTTTTCTGAATCAAGTACTTGAACACAATACAATAGGGTTTAAATCATGTGCCACAAAAGCCTTAGATCATAAACCTAATTGAGAACAGAGTTTGGAATATAACATGCACATAATACAACACTGGCCCAGAAATGTAGCCTAATATGGAAATAACACATGTTGCAAATGTGACAAATAACTAACATAGTTCATGCTGTAATCCACTTATGACTGGAACACTTGTGCCAATATTTTCCACTTCCTTTCATAAGTCTGCTCCAGCAGCACATTGTCGCAGGACTGTGAGCTGGTGTTGAGCAGAACATGAATTTTATCACGTACAAAACAGCTTTGATCCTGTAGACAGGGTGGGGATTTAATAGAAACAAACTCAAAATGAAGTGTAATGAAGTCACTTGTAAATGAGACACTTTCCATTACTGTCCAGTTGGGACAATTGATAATGTGCAAGTTAACATGCACTAATTGAAAACTCATGTACTGTATCTCAGGTATTTACTTTTAAGGATGTTACCACAGCTTTGAAATTTGTTATAAAAAAACCCCATAATAACTTATTCTTAAATTCTAAAGTGGTGGCTGCACTGACCAGTTTAATGATCATACACATGTTGTGCAGACAGACAACTACATCACAATTAAACCGTATTCAATCATTATATATGGAAGTATGGATGTTGTTGAGACATCATGTGCATTGTGATGACATGTAAGACCTCTGTGCCAAACTGATTTACACTTACTCTGTTTTCTTTCTCTCCTTGTTATCGAAGATTTCATTAAGGTTGATGGACCTCTGACCCAGGAACTTGTCCATCCCAACTAAGGACCGATGCATAACTATCAGACACAGTTCATACACTTCTGGGTTGCCCTCCAAAAGCAGGCCAGGTAATTCAAATGAGGCTTCTTCTCTCCAGACAGGGTTGAGTGTCTTCTCTGCCACAGATGTTGAGTACTTTTCCTTGCCCAGCTGAATGATAGTGTAGGCGTCATTGGTGCCATTTTTGCCCTTGGGCTGTAAACCAGATGCTTGAAGAACAGTGGCTTGGACATGGGTTGGAAACCACTTTTGAGACTGCTCACCCAGTGACATTTTCAGCACTGGCTATTTACTAAAAGCCATTCAAAACAAACAATAAATTAGGTGGTTAGATTTTCTAGTGTTTGTGATGTGCAAAGAGCAGCAACCATTATTTGTTGTAGGTGTCAATCCATGAAAGTGTAGCCTGTGTGTACAGTAGCAGTTGTTACAAGCCTGACCAGCTGAGCAAGTCTCATTTTCAGATCACTAATGTCCAAGCCACACATGAGTCATCTGAAACATACACAAAAACAACAGCAGCAGCATCAGTATTTTCCTCTGGACCATAGCATGACTCTTACAGGTATTAATATTAGAAAGAAATAGAACACGACTCTGTGAAATATCAAAACTAAAATAGAAACTAAATGGAACTTCCTGGATTCATACATTGACTCTTTGTTGATCACCCATAGCTGCAGTATCAAGACAGAAACTGATTCACTTGCTGTTCATCCTATGACACCAGTCACTAGTCACAATTAGTGAGTGACTCAGTGAAAAGGTGCCATTTTCTTGTATTTGTTACTTCAAAATTACTTTAATTAATGATGTGGGTTCTGACAGAGTACAACATACAGTAATACAACATTCTATCGAGTTGGGAACTTTCCTAATGATGTAATCAGTTATTAATTCATATAAACATCTTTTTCCACATTTCTGTCATAACAAAAAGTATTTATTCCTCCGATTACTACAACTCGCATATTAATAGGCTTTAGCTAAGAAGCGATCATAAACCACAGGCATTGCGTAAACAATAGGGTTTACGTGGAGCTGTAGTTACATTCGGTTAGCTCGTAGATTAATAGTACAGTAGCCATGCGTGGTTAGCTTCTGAGCTAGCAAACACAGAGCGTCTGGCGGCTTCTTACCTCGACGTCATTTTCATCACTTCAGCTCATCACGGACGGTTCCTCAAACACGCGCAGTCGCTCGTTTTTCACACATACGTCCGCCAGTGTTAGTTAGTTAGTTAGTTAGTTAGTTAGTTGTTACGGTCGCTGTCCACTACTGTCGGGGCAAGAGCGAGCCCTACTTCCTAGTCTTACGTCACTTCCTCCGCTCGCCGGTGAAAGTTCACGCGAGCGCGCGCAGTAGGATTATTGCTATAATTGATCATTAGGTTAAAAACATCTAAAAGGTCGGAAGAGGTAAAAAACGGAGTGACTAAAAATTAAAACATTTTCCGACCTGTATGTAAATTTAATTTTCTATAAACACCTCACAGAATAGCGTTATATGGGTGCGCGCGCGCGCGAGTGGGCTCGCGGCTGCACTTGAGAGGTAAATCATACAAACATGGGAAGTGCTTTTGTGTCGCGAGTGGGACATGGAGGTGCCGATAAGGGGCTCGACTCAGTGAATGCACACATGCTTGTCACCGCACTTGACAAGTGCATCTTAACCAAACACACCTGCCAGTGTTGGTTTTATCGTTATGAACCAACCAGTGCAGTGTGTACACACCAGTGGCCTGAGGCTCCAGCTGGGCCATCCATCAAACCGAGATTACTGCTCTTATCTGGAGCACATCTCTAAACGAAATGCTACGGCTCACTGAAATATTAGGCTGCACAAAATGGGAGTCAGATACATTTAATGCATCTGTGTATCGCGCCCTTGTGTTGTATATTAACTGTCGGGATGAATATGAGGAGAATATGACACTACTGGGTACCGGTGACTGTATGATGTATGTGGACAGATGTGTCAGTTGTGTTTTTGAAAATGGCTTTTTACTTTACGTGAAACCAATACACAGTGTGTTTGCCGAAATCAGTGCTCTGTGTGTGTGTGTTTGTGTCATTTAAATATTACTACATGTTCACACATTAGAGCGTCACAATGCTGCAGTGGTCAGCGCCACAGCACAAAGGTCCTGGGTTCGATTCCTGCGAGTTTCTGTGTGGAGTTTTCCCACAATCCAGATTTTAAATTGTGTGAATGCGAGAGCGAGTGGCTGTGTTGTCTCCACAGTATCTGTGATGGACTGACAACCTTGACATTGTGTGATGAAATCAAACAGCTAATTGTCACAACTAATTGTTTCTGCACTTTGATTTGAACTCCCTGCCTCCATTACAATGTGTTAGAGGACATGGGTCAAGGTTACATTTATATTCTTATATCTAAAAAAATCACGATGGAAAAAGAAATACAAAGTTTAAAGACATAGATGCAGCCAGCAGACACATTTACATCCCCCTAAATATTTTCTTTTCATTAAAAATACAAGATCTGATAAACATCCATAATCTAACTGTGGAGTCTGCTTCACATTCCACAGATCCCTGGATGACTTCCAGGTTTTTGTGATTGACCCAGTCCCATTATTACTCACATTCTTCTTCAGTAAAACTTTACTATCTGTTGTGGTTAACAGTGTCAGGTTGAGGTGAATGAAATAGTGACCAGAGGCATCCATATACTGCACCAGGGGTCATGAAAATCTTTCTTAATTTGACAATAAGTCAAACACTTTCATATATTATCCTCTATAGGGACATGCTACTACTTTACAACTCCTATACGAGAAAGAAAAACATGAAAGACACTGCATTCCATCACTGCCTGTATCCTTTTATTACCCTTCTTTAGTAGAGCACACTTTGGTGCGCTATAAATTATGCAGTGGTAACGTAAGGACGCAGTCTGCTTTCTGCAGGAACGACACCGAGGGTCATAAACTGTACAACATGTACGTGAACCTGCCTGCACGGCGGCGTCCACATGTTGAACTGTATTAGCTGTGGCCCCTAACGGCATCCATTTACTCTGCACATGGTTCTAGTTTAGGCCCATTCTTCAACACTATATAGGTTGTATTACATTTATTAAACACTTAAAAAAAAATCTTTATCTGCAGGATTCCCCATCTGTTGAGGACAAGAGAAAATACGTGAGAGAGGCACGAGGCACGGCGAGGAGAGAGGAAAGAGTTGTGATGTCAGTGCTGCTTTCAATGTGGTGCAGGTCTGTGTTCTGGATGGATGACTGATTTAAAAGGCATAGCCTCGCAGCCGAGTGAACAGTTAGATCACGGATGAATTTTAATAAAAAATAAAAAAAAAAGGAGAAAGGCACACAAATCACCTCTGCTTTGCTCTCAGGAATGTTTTTGTGCACGGCTTTGATATATAGGTGCAGATGTGCGACTGCAGCGTGACGAGCGGAGCTAAAAAGGGGGCAACATGTCAGCCTGATGACTCCCTAAAGGCCTTGATTTCTACCTTGTAACCTCTAAAAGAGCGAAGTGAAACTAAAACCAGAAAAACTACAACGTCCATCTCGATGTTCAGCGAGATTTAAATTACACGTGTTTCTCGTTTATTGACATGAATCTAAAAATAAAATAGGGAAATTAAGTCGTCTACTCTTGAAGGGAATTTCTCATAACTTCCCAAAAATCACTACATTTAGTACCTGCTCCTACTTTGTATTTTTGTACTGTGCATGTACAACACCCAAAGTTTAAATTGTGCAAACATGTCCAAAATGTCTTTTTTAGTTTTTTAGAAGAGACCCCTACAGAAACGAGTGGTTGAAATAATGAGTGGATGGAAAAATGACACACATTTAAGGATCAGAGAAGGGAGGACTGAAGGAGGTCACCAAGACACTGAGACTACAAGCTAAAAAACAAAAAGAAGAAAAAACAGAAAACAGCTCATATTGAATCTGTCAGAAGTTATGTGGGAGACTCTTATGGAATAAGGAGACTGATGAGACCAAATACGAACGTTTTGGCCATCTGACTACATGCTTTACTGTATTTGCCATTAAACAAAAACTGGGGGGGGGGGGGGCTGAATCAATAAAGTCAAGAAGAAATCTGAGCTGGTTGAAAATTTGTTTTCCAGATAGACAATGATCACAAGTGCTGAGAGACGTGGTCACAGGCATAGTCTGCTGAGACGAGCTGGTTTTAAAGGGTGTTTGAGCTCACTCTGCTGTACGGGGTGAAGGAGCGATGAACTGGAACAGAGTAAAGGTTGACAGGTGCTGTAGTGTATGTCAGCAGGTCTCCTGGACGCCTCACTGTGACCATGTTCCAGGCATGTCCGACACGGAGGAGAGGTGAATATGCCCTTTCTAATGAGGCTCAGAGTAGAGAAAAGTTGGAACGAAGGATGTCTGGATGCCTTTGCTTATCTTTCTGTCACCGCCAATCAAATTAGGCTAAGTGGTACAAATAGTTCGGACAGTTTCTGTAGATTGTATCGCAGATAAAATCATTTCTCAGATACCTGTATGACAGATGCCGACGATTGACGTTCTCAATGTTGTTGGCTCATGGTCTTCAGCATCCGTTATGTATGTGACAGATCTGAGACCACTAACAGTGAAGCGTGTATCAGTAATTGGATTCTCACTCACTAATCCAGTACCTTTAAACTCTGTGAATAAAAAACCTACAGACACAGTAGAAGCCTCGCTGTGTTGGCCTGTTGCGGCCTTTAATTTACTGCATTCTTACATGCACCGTTCAGTGTCAGCAGCACACACAGAGGTCATGTTTAGCAGGGCAGGCAAACAGGTGTCCATCCTGCATTTGTATGGAAAGACTCTACCCAGGCCAGAGCAAGCACCCATATGTGTTTGCCCTGCAGTCAGCCCTGTACAGGACCAAATAATTCATCAGAAGCGCTCAGAAGAGCCGTCGTGAGGCCAAGTTCAGAGGGATGCTAATGACAAGCGCATGTTCGCGGAGAAAAAGGAAAACTGTCAGCTCTGAATGAATTGGGAACGGCAGGACAGAGGTAAGGCCTTCTCAAACGCCTTATGTCTTTGTATAATCCATGTCAGGGGTTTGCAAATGTCCTAAAGAAATTGGTGGTTTTGTAGCACATGGCGCCTGCATTATTGTATGTTCTTCTTTTTCTGCACAGCAGCCCCGTCGAATGTTTCACTTTCAAAAATCCTGAGGTGTGTTGCTCATTTTCAATGTCTCTGTTACTTTCGTGTATTTAAAACACAAAGCGGGGGGATTACTGTTTAAGGTACAATCCGGCTTTTGCCGTCAAAATAAAAAAGCTCATGTTTTTTTCAGCGGTTTAATTGAAAGCAATTTAAGGTAATGAATGTGAAACATGCTCTAGATGAGCCCATGTTCCAAGAAGGTGGACTGTGTAGCCAGTCGGCGGGATTCAAAGAGTGAATATATGTATAAAACTGATATGTATACATATGTATATGTAGCACATAGAGTAAGAGCATCATAAAGACACACAGATATAAAGTTGAATTTCCTAAGACCTAACGGGAAAAAAATGAGTAGGATGCATCGTTACATCTACCAGTCTTCAGCGCTGGGAGCAGGATGGAATCAGCTTATTACCAGCTTCTACAAGGATAAACAACCCACTCAGCTGCTCACTCTGCATATTACAGTTTATATCAATTTGCCTATGTAAGGATCAAATTACCATTTTCTACAGTGTAAATATTTAACACAATGTACTGTAGCAAAGTCAGTCCTGGGCCTAAATACAACCGCAGAATTAATAAATGCTGTATTTACATAAATACGTATGAATAAACACACATGGAAGCGTGAATTATTTACAAGTCAATATTTACAAAGGGACCAAAATAACCTACATCTCAACATAGAAATTATGTGTAGAGCTCAAGTTATTTAATTTAGTGTTGAGACATTTGTATGTTGAACTGGATGTTAAATTGTTTGACAGCTACGCCGAATCTTCTTCTAAATGAATAAGGTGAACAAATATTTTGTCATATTACATCACTTATAACACAATTACTTTTTTAAGTGTTGTTTTTAATTTTTTCACCAAAACAAATGGGACTAAATGTGTTTATAGAAAATCTGTAACTATGAATTTACTTCAGTTTAATGAATGTATCTGAATATATCAATATCTGAATAGGTCCCCAAAAATAGAAATACTAAGTACAGACTTATTGTTTATTTCATTTAAACGGTAGTAAAACACAATTATGCACAAACCAGAATTAACTAGTGTTTTCAAAGCACTGGAATAAATTAATAAAATAAAAGCCAGAGAAACAGTTTCCTTTAAACTCTGTGTTCTGATTTAGTTCATGCTGTTGTCTCTAACTAAACGCGATGCATGCTATGATATTATCATGTACCTGAATATGAAATATGTACCAGTGACATGTGTTATTTTTTAATCTTGTTTTTCCTAATAGTTTTATTTATGTGGATGCTCTCAATGTTTCCTCTGCAGCGTAATGTCAGGAAGGTCATGAATGAGCAGATAATGCCCCCTCCTCCCTTTCCTTAGGCTTAGGGTTAATAAACGGCCAAATAGATGACCTTTGTATCCACTTCGCTAAAGGCCATGAAAGTGTGAGCGAGTACAGCACGAAATGACACGTTCGCTCACAGATTACACAACGTATGGTTTGTTCAGGTCACACGATGGCTGCAGCGGTTTGTGAGTGTGTCCAATATGAAACAGAAAAATCCATTTTAATCACATCCCTTCGTGTTTATGTTGCAGCAGCAGCAGAATCCAGAAAACAGTTACCTGGAGTCGCTGGTGTCTGCTCAACGTATCCTGTCGTTGCTCCCTGGAGTCATTTCTTGCTCAGGTCAGACGGCCGCTGCTCTGTCATCATCCCTCTTGCTCTTCTTGATCTTCTCCAGGACTCACCACTGACACGTTCTGCTCTGCATTCACTTGCACGGCTCAACGCATCTTCCAGATGTTGGGACCGTAGCGGCTAAAGAGCATTCGCCACCGTTTTGCTGTTTCATTCTAGCCCACGTTAGTTTTAAGTATATTTTAAAGAATGTTAGTTTCTATATTTCTGTGCCGTGATGACATATTGATAGCTGGCAAGTCATTTTTACACTGTCAATGTGACAACAAAGGTCAAGGTCTACGATGGAGAAATGCTGAAGGATTGTCTGTTTTTTTGTGTCATATCAACCACAAAAGGTTACTCAGATGACATTAAGCGCTGCTGACATCTCTGATTGGCATTTTGACCTTTTGTGATGTACACAGACAGTAGAGAACTGGGATTTCCTGATATTACAAAGACTGGTTTTAGTACATGTTACAGTTTTAAGCGTGATATCACTCTTACACAACAGTGCCCATGTGGCT
This sequence comes from Macropodus opercularis, assembly GCA_030770545.1. Taxonomy (NCBI): domain Eukaryota; kingdom Metazoa; phylum Chordata; class Actinopteri; order Anabantiformes; family Osphronemidae; genus Macropodus; species Macropodus opercularis. The sequence continues at coordinate 12,911,414 of CM061103.1, forward strand.
CCATCAGTAGCAATGGGCCCATCTGAGAGTAAATCCCTCACATTTTGAATCGGTGCTAAAAACAAAGCTGTAAGCATTCCTATCTGTTCATACATAGTTACCCATTTTCAATTATGAATATGTTCAAAACCTCATTCTAATGTCTGCAAAAAAAAATCACATTCAAATGTGGATTTTGCCTGGAATATGCTATTTTCCAGTAGAAAGGCCAATTTGATGCTCATCATGTGCCCTGCTGTACCTAAGAGCTGTTTAAAGAACGCCAATGCAAAGGCGGATTAAATATTCCCTGTATTTTGCTAATCATTTATGAAATGCATAATTATCTTAACCGCTTGTTGAGTGGATTAGGAATCATTGATTCTCTCTGTATATAGAGTGTCTACCTAACACTTTGAAAGTACCCAATAGGAATATTCAGGGTAATACGTATGTATATAGTTGGCAGAGCGGCACTACGGTGTCTATTTCATGCAATGAAAATGACTAATCCATGAAATGTGTGGGTGGGATGATTAACACAGACACCAGCACTGAAAATATGTTTGCTTTGAAACTCTCTATGTGATACGAACATGGGAACTATGAATAATTGCTGGAGAATGGGAGGCTGTGTTGATTTAGAACTCAGAAATGCAGTTTATGACTAATTGTGTTAAGTGAAAATAAAGTGCACTTTTGTTCTTGGGATAATTAGCTTTTTAATGTTGCGAGGGCGATTGCGACGGCTCTCCTGGGCTCCGCCGCCTCTGGAGTGAGCCCTCTAGCTCTCCCACGGGGTAGGAGCGCTTGTTACGCGCACACTGCAGGCCAGAGGAGAGGAGGAAAGGCAACACTTGTTAAGAAACGGGCTCCTGCTGCTAGACAAAGAGCTGTTGCGAGTGAAATTAAAGGCGCATCGCAGCTTCAAAACTTAGATAAAGTTTAAAGCCGGAGTTTCTCGTCATTGGTAGGCGACAGCAGTTCGAGGCCTTTTTAGCGGCTTATTCTACACTTTCAATATGTTTTTGCTAATCGATTCATATTTTCCAGAGCTTACGTCCTGGGTCATTTTTGTTTGCAGTCAACACTGGAGTTATGGAAAACACGGTCTGGGTTTTTATAACTATTAGACTTTTTACTACATTACTACTACTATGTTGAAAAATATTATCAATAATTTATAAGAAAGCACCTTGAACTAAACAAAATCATAACTGCAGATACTCTACAGCTTTGTCAGCCTAGCCTACATGTGCCTGATAGTTCCTTCTTTTATTTTTTTTGTTTATAACAATTTCTTTAATTATATAATATAATTATTAATAATAATAATAATAATAATAATAGGATTTAACAGTTTCAGTGACAGAATACAAATGTTATCAGGAGCTAATTTCCAAAATGTTTCCTTATTTTCTTATTTTACAAATGTAAACGAGTCACTGTTGAGCTCTTTTAATTTAACTAAACTTATTCACATAAAACCAAACTACTGAAGGGGTTTGAACCTCAGAAAGCAGCCAATGAAGCGGCAGATTTAGGAAAAGGAGAGGACTAAATAGGCGGTGGTGGGCAGAGAGGGAGAAAGTAATTACTAAACGTAAAGGCCACAAACAGAGCTCCTGCTGTCGCTGAAAAATCAAATCTGTCAGCAATTAGAAGGAGGCCAAGCAACACTTGTCAGCAGACAATAGGGCAAGAAGAGAAGGGGTTAGCAATTATTAGAGCTGATAGAGTACCTTTATTTATCTAAACAGCAGGTTAGTTGCCCAATCTCCTCCTTTGTCACTTGTTGCTTATGTGAAAGGGGCACCACTTAATCCGAATAGTGTTCCTTGTGGCAACCAATGGGTATTATATCCAGGCCAAACGCTAGAGAGGGCTGCTTTTCAGCATTAGTGCAGAACAATCCAGGGGTTGATCTCATGCTCTTGCAATGCTTCCTTTAGCTCAAAGCACTGATCAGGATCCCAGACTTTTGAAGCCATTTATTAGAAGTTTAGGGAGGGGGGACACCGGTCGAAAACATGCAGTCACTATCAAAGACTTCTGCTCCTCGAAGGGGCAGAAGCCCATTGAGTCTTAGAGAAGGGCTTTGAGATGCATGGAGCTTGTTTTCGTTTAAAGCCGACTGCAAATACAGTCCACTGAACAAACTCTGAACTGAAATACATCAGCATCATGTAAACTAGAGAAGTCTGTCCTTTGTTTAGCTAATGAAAGACTCGGAGAAATATTATTAAATGGTGACTCAGGAGGGATTATTTTGGAAGCAGAAGGCTCTTATTAGTGGTTGCTTAGAATGTAAACTTCTCAATTAGTGTAAGATCAACATTTAATTCTTCATAATTTGTGAGGAAAAACACTCACATGTTCTCACCTGAGGTGCCCCTGTTAGTGGAGCAGTGTCGCAAAATGTGTTAAAGGCAGTTTAATAACCAAATATAATGATGCAAAGATCAAGGACGTTCTTTATTCTTAGCTACTGCAGCAGCATAACCACAGTATATGTCTTTAAGTATGTTGATGTTTATTTATCATGTGCCAGTTTTTTTTTCCTTCTCTTGTAAGTTTTCTAAGATTAACACAAAGTTGGGCTGGAGTTCATGGCTCTGTGTAAAGTTGAATAGCTAGGAAGCAGCTTGATGAGGACTCATGAGGACTCTGTTGCCATTGTTAGCAGAAGTTAAATGAATGTTTTCTTGTTGTATCCTTTCAAAGGTAAAAATGTATTCATGCAGTTAATTGCATCAGTATCTTCCAGGTGCAGAATACACAGGCTTCACCGATGGCGTTTACATCACGCTGTAGGAATAATTAAAGTTGCAAAGTCTGCAATGCTGTGAGCAGGGAAGTATAGGGTGGAGCCGCTATGAATTATTAGATCAATTCTAAAGTTTATGGTCCTTTAAAAGAAGGTTACGCCAAAGAACTTGGGTTAATAAAATTTTAAATGTAAATTAAACTATGTAATTTGCTGATGATGTGAATTTATTCCATTAATAACGTGTTTGTAATGTTTCCTACTTGAAGCGTGGATGTTATGAAATAGGAAATATTGAGTTAAACGTGCAGTATCTCATAATGTGCATGGTTGATAACTCTTGTGCTGACACAGGCTAATTTCCTCAAACAATCTTAACCAGAGAAGAAATTAATATTAACTTTGCACTCAAGTGCTCTGTTGTTCAATTAAAATTCAAGTAGGAAATTTCATTCCTAATGTTTCCAACTAACTTTGGGAATAGCAAAAGAAAGGCAAAGTTTATTTGAAGTATCATTTGGAATAATATTGAGTAGCAATGAGCTTTAATTCCTCAGCAGCATCTGGACATTATGGCTCTTTCCGTAAAGAGGAAGGTGTTGGTGGTGACGCAGTCTGATTGTCAATGAAGTATGCAACGTGTAGTAAAGTAGTGTCTTAAATATTCCTTATAAATGAGATCCAGATGTGAAAAATATGAAATCCCATAAATCACCGGAGGCTGATTAGATCTCTACAAGTACATCAGTCATGGCTCGAAGCAGATTACAGAGGTGCATATAACAGTGGCAGGTTTCATTGTGGTTTACAAAGCGAACTTGCAGCAAAGATTCATAAACTGGAGACGCCGATAAATGAGCATTTAGGCACTGGTCTGTTTCAGGTACCTGTAAGCATATGTTGCTAAGATACATCGCTGATGTGAAGAACCCGTTTATATTCATTGTTAGAAATGAACGTAAACTCACACAGAGCTGTGCACGGACAACCATAAGGCTGTAAAAACACAAAATCCTTAGCATATGGATTTAGGAGCTCACTCAGTGATCTACTACAGTCTCCCATGCGCTGGAATAAATAAATCGAAACCTCCTTCCAGCTTAATTTGAAGAAAGAGTTCTCTGATTGGAAACTTTGTCAAGGAAAATTGGTGGTCGCTGTGAACACATGAAGAACTAAGTTTCTTTTCTTCAAAATGCTTTCACAGCTTAAACAAATTTAATAAGACTTCTTGTGAGTGACAGGAGAGCGCTCTCCCACAATGTCTTCTTTTTGCTCTCGCATTCCTCATCAGCAGCTGTGCGCCGTTTTGAATGAGACGAGGGCTGCAAAATCTGCGCTGCGCACACACGCGCACACACACATACACACACACACACACACACTCAATGGACATGGAACAAGTGGGACTTTTGTACAAGTCTCGACGGGCCTGAATGTGCTACTCATGACACGTTTAACAAGTGTTGTTTTGTGTCACTGAGAATTTTGTAAACTCAGTAACAGTGTACAGTACAAGGTACAGTTATACCACTGTAGTTGTCACTGGAAGGTATTTCGAGGTAAAAAGTCAATTAGTGACAGATGCATTTAATTTCGTAGATTTTTGCTACACTGACACTGGCTTCACATAAACATGACAGCGAATCAACATAATGCCACCTGACGAACGAGGCACAACACTGCGCTCGTGTCAGCAAAATCCGGGTTATCTCCTAACGGTATCTCGATTGAAGATTGAAGTGCTATGTTTTCCCGTTTTCCAGCTCTTTGTCTGAGCGCTGGCCGATGTTCCCAGACCTCAGTGAGTCAGAGGCACAGCGGAGGTCTGTGCAGGTGGCACGGCTGCAGAGCCCGGCGGGGGTTTTCTGCTCCGACTCCCCTCTTCTCCACAGGTGCTTATTAGCACATATGAGCTGCCACATGTTCCAAGCCCAGTCGCCGCCTGAGGGGGCAAAATCAGCCTTCGCCCGTAATCTTCACAGCCTGACCAGGCCCTTGCTCCCACTAACAGGGGCACATGGTGTAGCGTTTATGAAGCACAGCAGCGGCATTACCCCGACGCTTTCTCTCCTTTTTCTTTTCTCCTCCCTAAACTGCTGGATAACCTTTGTAAGCATCGTGCCCTTTATTTCCATATTCCAAGTTGAAGGTCAGGATGAAAAGCGATATGGATGCACTTAATACATGTGTGTAAGAGATATCTATTCTCAAAGGCAAACAGTAATTCAGTTGCAGACTTTTTGTTCCAAATGTTCCTTTAACGGGAATCAAACAGCTCAGGACTCGGCCAACAGTTAAAATCTTTTGCACCTGGTCGGCCTGACAGAAACCCATTGTCATCTTAACAGCCCCCCCGCTCTGTGAGATGTGAATGCTTTTGCTGTGTGTGTGTGAGAGGGCAAGAGGGGGAGCCCGGCTGGATGGGAGCTGTCCGTGTTTGAAGTGGGCATATGGTCGTCGCATTTGCATTTAATGCCCTTCAGATTACTTGTTTTAACTCGTGCTAAACACCTCACTCGGTTGGGGCTAATTTGATGAGGTCATGGTATGACCCCGTGACCCCTTCTCTCCGTGTTCTTTAAGTGAAACCAGCTGAGTCACAGAGAGGCAGAGGGCTGGAGCGGAGCGGAAAGCATCCCCGCATTACGGCCAGATTGGCCTGACAACCGCTGAGCTTCACTTACCCATCAATCCCACACTTCAGCTGGTGTAAAACCTTCTCTCCCGGCCTTCACAGAGCTCATCAGCTCCTCTCTCAAGCAAAACATCCAGTCAAAACACATTCAATGGATCCAACCTGGAAAGAATAACAAATGCCTCAGCTTCTTGTAAAGTGTTTGCAGTGATGGTTTGCGCTAATAAACATTCAGCATTAGTTGTGTGTGTGTGCGCGTATGTGACCTGCATGACCTCTATTAGGACATTTATTTTCCTTTAAGTTCTTATGTTTCAACGTCTGCGCAAGAGCTTTAATGGCCTTTTCTCAACACAAGCAACCTTGAAATTTTATGGTTTTAGGTTTGACTACATTTTTTATTTTGAGACTTGCTGCGTAATTTACTATAACTCAAATAATATCAGCATGTTACAACACATCCATTAAGGATGCATAGATAGGCTGTGTTGTACACACCCGCACACACACACCCGCACACACACACACACACACACACCCCTCTTAACATGAAAGGCCGTCCAAAGAACAAGTAAAAGCCCTCCTATGGAATGTTAGCAGGGCCGTTGAAGTACTGATCCGCTGCGGCAAATCAGCTCTTTTCTATTGCTGCAGACTCAAGTGTTGTCCAGACTCCAGAGAATAGTCCCGTATGGTCTGAGAGGCTACATTTTCCTAACCTCCAAGGCCACCGCCGTGTAGGCGCCTTAAGAGAGCCTCTTTCGTGTCAAAGGGGGAAAGCCATTCAACTCGAGAGCGGCCTCTGGCTTTTGATCAGTTCACAAGTTACAGTTTTGCCAAGGCTCTTTTTTCATGCAAATGAGAAATCTTCAAACACTGTGCGGAAATACATCTCTTTCGGATGTACCTTAATAGGTAGTGCTTTTAACATGGGAACTTTCACAGCCAAGGGCTTGCTTGAAAGCCTCCTCAGAGTAGTGAAAGGCACGTTCAGCGCCTAGGTGGAGATGGTCCTTTAAGGGCTTCTTTCTGTCCTAAGTTCCCTCCGGTCAGTAGCTTTGTATGTTCACTGGAGACTACATTGACTCCCAATTAAGGGATTAGGATAAAGATTATCAGGACCATTTTCAAAACACACAACATTCGCTGGCTTTCCCACAGCACTTTGGATCCCCACTCTTGTTTTGGCACATTTAAACTTGTAGATAGAACAGCTGTGTTATTGAAGTTGTTTCTCTTATACTCACAGCATCCAGTAAAAACAGCATTCATTCCACTGTGTGTGCATGAAATATAACCAACCCTTTTTTTCCTTTAACTTGTCTCAGATTTAAACATAATCCTAATTTGAGGAGCTGTTTGCCGCGTTGCCTGGTTTCCAGAGGTCTTTCCCAAGCAGGTTGGAATTCAAAGATGTCGGAATGTTGGGATTTGCTCGGGATGTCTCTGAGTTTCATGCGTTTCTCTTGGCTCTCTATAACTGCCCATTATGCTCCTATTAAAGTTCGTAGGATATCGAGATGAGGGGGGGGGGGTTGAAGCAAACTCTCGTCAAGGTCATGTTCCTATGGAAAGAGCCAACAATGCCACTGCTAATCCCTCCCCCTCCACCGCGCTCTGACCCCATCCCGTGGCTTGTAGGACTCTGTGGTGGGAGAGGACAAGAGGCCTGGCTTGTTCCTATCCTCAGCCCGGCATTAGGCAGCCCAGAGCTTCTGGATTATCTGCCAATTAGCACCAATTGTGCCGGACGGCATTAATGTAATGTTCTATATTTTTTTAATACCACTTAATTTTTGCCCCCCTTTTCAACCCTCCTTCTCTTTGGCCTAATCAAGATTGTCAGCAGCCTCTTTTGCCTTTCCTCATTTAAAATAAAAGCGTTGGGGTTTAATTTGGCATTAAGGAGCGTAGAATGTGCCTCGCCAGCACAGTGTTTGTTGGAGGGAGAGAGTTAGCAGGGAAAAGGGGGAGAGAGGAGGAAGGGAGAAAATCATTTTATGGGAGATACTGTGAAGGACTTGTTTGAACAGACCGTGAGCCTCAGTGTCCTGCTACATTAGCGGGGAAGTCAGCTTTGTGCTGGAATAACGTGTTGCCTCGCTATTGTGCCCCCTACGGTGGAAGGGTTTGGTGGGTTTGGATTAGGAGACTCCATTACATTACCCTAATAACTGGATAAAGCCGCCTCATCCAGTGCAACTGATCCTCAAGTATTAGCGCTCATGGCTCGTTACAGCATTTCAGCAGCTGATCTGCAGACAGTTGATTTCTCATTATAACGGCGTGATGGAAACACACAGCTGCAGCAGACGGTGCCTGAGCATGCCGCGATGTGCAACTTTCATCTCCAAGCAAATGTGTTATTTATAAGAGAGTTCCGAGACACTGATTTATACTTGCACAGCAATAAACAAAGCCCCCCCCCCCCCCCCCCCCCCCCCCCCCCCCCATTTAAGAGGGTAAATTATAATCTTTAGTCTGCTATGAGGGGATTTCCACAGAGCAGAGTTTTATTACAGTGAAAGATGTTTTATACTTTAACACATAATTGACTCTGTAGCGCCCATAAAAGTAGCTAATCATTATAAAGCAGGGTAGCTCCTCACAGCTAAATTACACATCAGTTGCAGGTGTTAGAGCATGTCAGCGGCTGCATTATGAGTCCCACTGTGTACTTGTATTATTTTTCGAAGTCCTCTCATTTGTCTTATGTAAGCTGAGCCAGTTGTCCTAACACGCTGTGAGGGAGGAAAAGAAGAAAGAGGCAAAGAAAATGACGAAGTGAGGGAAGGAGCGTGTGGGACGGCAGCGGCGAGCGACGAAAGCAACGAGGACGGGTTTTTTTTATTTTTTTTTATTAAAATGCTAAATTTTTTGTCATTTTAGATCAAAGTGAATTAATGGGGAATGACCTTCATTACAACGTTTGAACATATAAAAAAAGCACCGGCATGAGAATGTGGCAGAGGAGCGAACAGATTACATATAAAGCCCAGCTTCTTTGATGTTAACTGTCCAGACCAATTAGGCCCGAGGACATGTGTGAATCCTGACGCTTTCATGGATGGATTCAGGTTGACTCTCTGCGCTGCAACCACACACCAATCTGCTCCACAAATTTAAATCCAATATTTTTACTATCATTTTTTCAAATATTACATTATTTTTATTAGTAGAATTTGTGGTAGTCGTGGAATGAAAAGTAGGGCTTTGTAGTTTGAGGAATTATCAAAATAGTTCAGTCAAAACAAACATGCAATCGATTATTCGTGTAACAAACATCTCGCGTCTAAATGAAAGACTAATTCTCTCTGATCTCCCTCCATGCGCTCGCAGTGTGTCCACAGGTCTGGCTGCTGTATAGGAGGAGATCAGGTGAGGCCAGAGGCCACTGGTCATTAGCAGTCCAGCTTCCCTTCATAGTGTTAATATGGGGTCAGGCTGTGGACTAACTCCACACCCACAGCTGGCGCATTCAGCTTTTTTCCACGGTTGCTGTTTTCGCTAGTGGAGTGAAAACAATCCGCTTGCCCCCCCCCCCCCCCCCCCCCCCCGGTACACCACACTGACCTTGCCCTTGGGCCACACCGCCGTACCCTGCCCCAGCTGTTGTCACTCTGAAGCCGGGGAGAAAAGCCTCGCTGCCATGTGGCCCCTCTCGCTGGGACCTTTCTCTTCGCTGTGGGCCCTTCCTGCAGGTGTGCTAAGGTCCTAGCTTCCCCTGTTTGATTGCGGCGCAGGCCAGACACCAGAGGTTGCCTCCGCCCCGGTCCTGTGGGTTTGATTCAGGGCCTCCAAATGCCTTTTAGATCCCTAATCCTAAACACTTAAGCCCTTCCTGATGGGTTCAGCTCTAGGTCCCAGCGATTTAACCAATCCAAATAGTGAGAGCACTCAAGGGTCGAGTTTGACCGAGTTGCCTTTTGCACTTTCTTTAGTGTACAATTCAGTGTATTAACCTTTTCCCATTAATTGAACATTTACACATTTAGTTATGAGAACACGAGTTCCTTTGTGTATGTAAGAACATCTTACTGCTACCGGCACAGTCACAGCGATTGTTCCTCATTCAGTCTCTACAAGGAATACAGAAAAAACTGTCAACATATGTGACCAAAACAAGCCAGAATAAAAAAAAAAAAACAACAGTCCTCACTCCGTAAGCTTAACTTTCCCATCTTCCCCTGCTGTTTAAGAAAACAGGACTCTCCGGGCCTCCACCTGTTTCAGGGAGCTTGAGAAATGGACTTTTCCTGAAAAGTCTCTGACCTCTGACCCCCTGACACAGAGCAGGAAGAGGCTGCCAGCAGGCAAATGCCCTCCTGTGTGGCCAACTGCCATTTAACCCCATAATTGTTACAAGGCAGCTCCTGCCCGTCCGAAACTTGGTTTCCGGAAATCACTCTTAAACAATCAAATAAACGCACATGCTGGGAATTTGCCATGCCCAAGGCTGTTAGATGGAGCTTGTGATGAAGTAATTACAGATTCCTTGGTTGGACTCGACACTTTTGAAAACATATTAAAAAAAAAAGTAGGATATTAGTTTAACCACAACAAAACATTAAAAGCTCACAAGTTTTAATTCCCCATGTCAGAAAAGCAAGAGTCCTAATTCTTTTCTTAAACACATTAGAGTAGTAAACTACTTAATTGAAATATTGTGCGGAATAATGCTCTACTTTTACCAGTTGAGATTGTTCCATATTTTGTGTAGCGTTGAATCCCAGCTGGCCTCAGGCTGTGTTGTAGATACAGTATCCACTTTACCTTTATCATGCAGCGCTCTGGCCCATCAGGCTTTCTGTGTGGTTGGCTGCACTTGGTTATTTTTTTTTCCATCCCTGCACATTTTTCTTTTTGCTCGACGCTCACCTCCAGACTCGGGCTTAGAGTGTTTCCCCAGCAGTCTTTCTGATAGCGGTGCGCTCGGTGATTGCTTCCCAGGATCAGAGCGGCATGCAGCACGAGCAGGCGGCTCAACATACCACACATGCTGCGAGATCAAAGGTCATTCTTGGAAGCCTGGGATTATAGGGGAGGTAAAATTATATTTTTTATCCTTCTGCTTTGTTTTTGATCACCCTATCTGACCCACCTCAACCTGCACTCCCACACCACCTCTCACTAAAGCCCTCACACTCAGGTGTTAGTTTTCAAGAGGGGCTCCGGGGGTGAAGGCGGGTTGAGGTTCGCTAATGTAGAAAAACAACAGACAGATTGGGCGCAACCTTGTGCAGAGGGTTCGGAAAGAGCTCCAGAGAGGCTCCCAAGGTCAGTGCATGTGGGAACTGCTGTTGTCTCTTGGGCCTGACGGAAATAGTGACCAAATCAAAGACGGCTCTTGAGTGATAGGATCACTGAGGTCACTTCTATTTATTACTGCAGGGGAGAGTATCACGTTTACAGCACGTCTATAATGGACGGGACAGTAATGACGGCTGATGTATGTCATCAGCAGGTGTGAATGACCTGTCATCATCAAAGTTATTGTCCCGCAGCCTAAGCGTCGGACTCAGACCTGCGCGTACTGACACATCAGTGTGTGTGTGTGTGTGTGTGCGCGAGTAGGGTTTACACAGGAGTCATACTTCTTTTGTTTTGTTGTCGTAAACAGGAAGCCAGACGATCTAACTTTTAACCACGCAGAGCTTTGTCTCATTTGCACACTGCAGAGTGTGAAATTACCACAGAAAGCCCTGCATTGTATTAACGTCAAAATTGTTCAAATTTATAAACACTTAAAGCAAATACACAGTGAGAGTGTGTCATTGACTTGGTTTTGTAATTTCAAGGCTATTCTAATAAATGTCATGGTGTTTCCCACCATTGTAAGTTTGCTCAACATCAAACACTTGTACAAAAGTGAGTGTTGTAATTATTAATCCGCCACAATATTACTCCATGTGTCATATTATGCCTCTGGGGCACATTTGTTTTGTAATTCTTTTTCAAATGTGTCTGCCACCCTGCATGCACACATTCATCTACAAGACATAATTATTATGTTTAGTAAATGTTAGAATTTAATGTTTACATTCAGGATGTCGGAACTTATTTAGGTATATTTATTCTGGCCAACTAGTAAAAAGTCAAACTGTTTTATGTAGTTTTTTAGAGGTAAAACACATTTATAATTAATACAAAATAGAGTTAGGTACAAATAATATTTTAACACAAATGTTTGGCAAAACATACTCCAGAGTAATGATATCGTCAGGTATTAAATAATTAAAGTTAATCAATAAATACAGTAACAAAAAATCACTTACTGTATAAATTTACATAAAAGTTTCAAAAGGTTTTGCTTCTTTCTTTGTTTTAATGACGTCTTCATTCATAGCTTTTCTAGGTTCGGTTTCCTGATTTATTCATTAAAAGCAACTTTTCGACTTCTTTTTCTATTTAGTTTCTTCTTCTTATTTCGTTTTTAAACTCTTGTGTCTAAAGGACGGAGAGGAGAAAAGATGCAGAAGCAACTGAGTTGACCTTGCTAAAGGAAGAGCAGCTGTAGTAAACTAAACAATTTTCCTATTCACACAACAACCAAAATAAACCGTCGCAGTATATGCTGTAGTCTTGTAATATTTCTGCAAACACAATCATAACGGCTCAGTTTGAAATGTCTCCTAGCTGTTGGGGCAGTGTTCTGTGGGTGAGAGCGGTGAATGAATAGTGAGGTCCTGAGGAAGGTGGAGAGGAAGAAGCAGCCCTCCATGTTATTCAGAACGCTCTGACAGAATGGGAGAAGACCATTAAGTGGTGTGTTATTTACACATCATAAGCCAGTCTATTATATTGACATCCAGACGACCCAGTCCACCGCCGCTCCGAGCGCGCTGCGGCTCCACTCTGTGTTTGCTCTCAACACCAGCATGCTGATTGGGTGATTTTCTGATATGACATTCCAATGCTCTGGACTATGTGCAAGATCTTTTCGTCTGAAATTGTCTGAAAGCATTCATTACCCGCCAAGAAATGAGACAAAAGGTCAAGGAAGCGGTGTGATGGGGTGGAGCCACGTGAAGTGGAGGTGGGGTTTACAATCCAATCGGGGATTAAGTTATCTCTTATATCTCTTACTTACAATAAATCCACACGTCTCCATCAGAAATGTCTTGTTTAAACTGTAGAGGAGCTTGAAGCAAATGTTTGACTTTATTTAAAATTCATTGTTCAGTATTACATCGCCGGATGGGGTGAGCCCTGAGACTGGGAAGGTGAGCAGACAGCCTGTATATTTTTTATTCTGATCCTGAAATTGCAGAATTGCCATCCAGTTGTTGTCCTCCACACCATTCTGCCATTTACCAATGGCCTCAAAATATTTGACATCCTATAATGGGATCGCATCCAGAGTAATTCCTGTAACTACTGTTGACATAGGTGCCCCAAGTAAAATAAATCTATTTTGGCCATTGGTGTGAATGAACTCTCTGTGAACCATTTAAAGCATTAATGCAGATAAAGGAGAATACATTCCCTTTGCCCAGATGATTAGAATACGACGGCCACTGACTTATTACTGTCGGCTTTACTGCGAGTTCTCTTAAATTTCAATAACAACTCAATAAAACTGAGAGAATGTGAACAATTATGCGAAAGGATATGAAAAAGTGATTTTAAATACATTTTCATTGAACGTGTGAGCCATTACAAGATTGTTGCATCTGAAAACTTGGTGGCTGGTGAGAAATTCCATTCTCAATTTGTCTGAAACGATTTACCGAGCTCTAGAAATGCATGTTGCTCTTTGTATTCTTCAGAGATCTCTCCCTCTCTATGTGACACACACACACACACACACACACACACACACAGTACAATAAATGACGGTAGCTTTTCAAAATAGTCTACTGAAGCTGCGGAGAAATACAATTATTAGAGGTCATTTTTTAAAATATATATATATTTGTCTTACTATTTCAGCGGCTGCAGGCACAAGTACAGTCTGCGTTATGAATTTTGACAGATTTGAAGCAATCCCAGTCATTTAGGCCAAAGCTGAAAGAGACGCTCTCCGTGAAAACATGCATGGTTTCAATTTATCATCACAAGCAATCCAGCTGTGTTTAGGAACGAGACATATTCAACTGACAAAATTTTAGCCTATCGGCAGCTTTTTGTTTCCTGAGTTGATGTCAGTTATCAGCATGTTGAATATTGAACACGTCAAAATAAGGACACAAGACGGAATCAT